>JAWWEU010000062.1:3302682-3324050 GCA_035583155.1 Acropternis orthonyx
GCACTGCCAGCACCCCAGGATCCATCCCCAGGTGAGATGGGGCACTGCCAGCACCCCAGGATCCATCCCCAGGTGAGGGAGGGGCACTGCCAGCACCCCAGGATCCATCCCCAGGTGAGGGAGGGGCACTGCCAGCACCCCAGGATCCATCCCCATGGCGAGCACCATTCCAGCAATACCCTACAGCTGCTCCTGGCCCAGCTCCCACCACGGGAGCCCTTGGTGGCACTTGTTAAGTACAAGCGAGGTCTCAGTGTCTGAGGAGACGGGAACTGCTTTTCCCAACAGGCATAAACCCGGTGTCTGCAAAGCAAGAAGAATCATCAGCCTGTGCCCACGTCCCTCCCTGGACTATCCACAGCCAGCTCCCGGCAGGAGAGGGGGGGATCTGCTGTGCCACTCAAGATTTCCTCAAACAGCACATAAAATCTGCGTTTTTTTTTTTTTCTTTTTAAAGGAGAGCAGGTACAAAAATAAAAGAAATCCATATACTCTGAAAATATACTGGAAACTGCCACCACAGATGAGGTACCATTTATCCCGACCCGCCCCCGCCCCCGAACTGCAAACATCAAAATATATATGTTTTTAAACAAAAGAAGAATATCTGGCTATTTAATCTCAGTTAAAATGACAGCACCCTTTGTTACACTTGATATTTCACACCATTAATTCTCTTTTGAAAAAAACCCGAGATATCTAACTAACCTTGATTCCTTGCTTTTCTCCTCATTCCTTAGTGCAGTAATTGTCCATCTCCATTTAAATAAATATAGCAGCTACAGCATCATAAATGTGTGGCCCTCACAACGTCAGTAACTTGATATCGTAATACAAAGAAGTATCGGCACTTGACGTAGATATTTGCAAAACCAAGGAGAGAGATTAAAACTTCCAAATACTCTTCACATGAAAACCAGGTACAATGTTACCTTGACAACTGAAGTCACTTTGCCAGTGAAGTTTCTTTAGTTTTTTTGGTGAAAGTAGCGAGCGAAAAAGCTTCTCAAATCCGAGTTGCCGAGCGTGGGTGGGATGAGAAGCATCCAGCAGCTTTGAAAGGAGAGTCAAAAGGCTTTGTAAAAAGGAATTTTCACTTAAATGCCAGAAGTCCACAAGAACTCTTTGTAAATTTTTTTTTTTTTTTAAAATTCCCTATTTTAAAGCAAATTTCTGTAAAAAGCCTCAGCTGAACCTTCCACAAACGGCACCGGTAGAGAGCTTTAGGAGAAAACTGTCAGGTCACAGACTGGGAAAAACATCTGAGAGACTTACTGAGAAACCACCTTGCTCAAAGGACACCCACTTCCCTGCACCAGGTGTGTCTGAAGGTGCTCCAGGGGTCCCTGATCCCTTGGGATCTGCTGAATTCCCCCCCCCTCCCAAGCACTCCCCACCTCCTCTCCGAGCACCCCCAACCACTGCCCACCCTCATGACTGTTTTCAGTGCAATTTTAGCTTTGCCAAGTTAACACTTTTTCCATTATTTTCCTTGATTTTTGGAGATAAAATAAGTATCTACACTAAGGGTTAGTAAAGCTCTTGCAGACAGTTGTGAGCAGCACTATGGACATTTCCATACAATATACAAATGCACAAAATACAGTACTTGGTTTTCTGGCAGAAAAAAGGGAGGTTCATGCCTGGTGAAGCAAAACGGGCTCAGATTTTAGGCTCAAAATACAGTATATTGGCAAACAGTGGATTTGGTGAGAAAGAGGAGAGAAGCTACTTAGACCAACCCACTGGTTTTCATGTGAGAGCAGGTGGAGGTCGGGAGGGCTGGGATCACAGCAATGCCCATACAAACAGCTGCAGTAAATATACTATGAACCAGTGCAAATAAAAACAGTCAAAAATGCAGTTCACGAGTTTACAAAGTGCAAAACTCCCCAGTCCCCTCGCTGAATAAACCCTCGTCTCTGACATCTGAAACATTGGTTTTAAAGTGGAATGAAAGAGTCCCATCGGTTTGTTTCACATTTCAGTGATTTAACATGTTAGAACTATCCCAGCCCTCGTTATTTGCAAAGTGAAATGAAGTTACCAATAACTTAATTTTAAAAGGAAAGTCATTATCAAAGAGGAAAAAAGCCTAAAAACTTTTATTAATTCCAGACATTTCACTGATGTCAAATAGGTTTAACTAAGCATGTAAAAACTGAGATCTTAATACAAAACCCTTTCCATTTAATTCAAATAAGCTCCACATTTCAAAGCCAAAAATAAGGCCAGTTCCTTTGTTAAATCAAAAGACTGCAGCGACAAGTAAAGCTTGCAGAAGTCCAGAAGCATTTTTGTAATTTTTTATTTTTATTTTTTTGATTTAAAAAAGGAAAATTCAAGATTCCTTCTGACTATAAAACTTTCCTTTCAAAATTAAGGCTTTTACTTTGTCCTTTTAAAATCCCGGAGGTGTCCATTCTCCCACGGTCCGTGGTACAGACACTGCTTCAGTACAGCTCAATGGACACAGTTTTTCTTTAGAACGCTTATTGCACTAAAAGATAGCAAAACAAGTTGTCAGTTTCTTTTTTAAAAATAAACATGGTTACATTTCTAAAAAATAAAAGTTGATGTTGACCATATGTTCTGTAATAATTAAATTAAAGCATTATTATTACTCTAATAAATATAAAAGAAACAAAAGGAAGCTAAACTTCACACACACATACATATGAATCACATTAAGGTGTGAGAGGCAGCAAGTAAACTAGCAGGTTTCTTTTTTTTTTTTCCCAAAAAGACCTTAGCTCTAAAGTTTCAGTTCTGGTGGTTACTGTACGTTGTCCCAGAAAACCTGGGACACCGGATCTCACGTGAAGCTTCAAGAGATTGGACTTGCCAGATAGGAAAATATTGAAACTTTTGGACTAGGTGAAACAGCAGCTTTAGTAAATTCCCCAGGGAGCAAGAAGAGTTGGGTCACTACTGCCTGCACATGAACCACGAGCTTCTTGGATTGCTTTTGAAAGGGAACTCTTGGAGCTGAGAACTCCAAAGCTGTGAGAAAAGACACAAAGGCAGCCGTTGGCTAAATTAGGTTCAAATTATTGGATTAGTGTGCAAAACATCTTCCCCCCCTCACTGTTTTCTAGCTAGTGCTGCACGTTCCAATGCACTTGGATATGTTCACATTCGAATGCTCGATGGCAATACTGAGAGAGAGACTCCTCAGTGCACGGGGGTTAAAAACTTAATTATCCTCTTTTTTTGCACACTTCCCTCCTCCAAACAATCACTGTGATTGTTCCTAAAAGCTGGTTTGCTTTTCGCTTTAAATTCCACAAATAGATTCTAGTTTATTATTACTATTTCTTTTTTTTTGTTTGTTTGTTTGTTTTTTGCAACAATAGTTGTGCTGCCGAGCAACTTGAGGTAAAGGCAGAAGAGGGTTAAACTACAAGAAAATAATAGTTAAAAAAAAAAAAAAAAAGAAAAACGACAGCGGTGCTTCCCCCTGGAGCCCGCCCCAAAAAAGCAGTTGGCTGGTTTCATATTGCATAATAGTGCTGTGTTCCTGGATGAAGTAAACAATCTTCCTCGTGTCAATTTAAGGGTGAGCCTCTCGCCCCCTGCACAGAGTCAGCTCCAGCACGATGGGAGGCACAGCCCCTAAACCAACCCCCCTGGAAACATACATTGTATGTGGCTTAAGTTCTCAGTTCTCCTCTCCGTGAGCGTCTCCCGGGTCATTGACTTAAGCGAAGTACATCGTGCGTAAGGTGTCTTGGTGAATCTGTACGGCCTTCGCCAGGGCCTGGGGGTCTCGCCCGTTGCTCTGTCCTGACACGTGGCTCCCTTCAGCACTGCAGGGAACGAGCAAGAGACAGGCAGGGCTGTGAATTGTCTTAGTTCGGATCAAAACAAGCCGCTTTTGCATCTCTTCCGACAGAGCCGCTGAGACCC
Organism: Acropternis orthonyx; assembly: GCA_035583155.1. Classification (NCBI taxonomy): domain Eukaryota; kingdom Metazoa; phylum Chordata; class Aves; order Passeriformes; family Rhinocryptidae; genus Acropternis; species Acropternis orthonyx. The sequence goes on from JAWWEU010000062.1 coordinate 3,306,592, forward strand.
ACGGGATCAGAGTCCAAACGTGGCACATCCCCGCCTTGTCCCCCAGCCCAGAGCACTGAGTGCCACATCCAGTTGTTCCTTGGACACCTCCAGGGCTGGGGACTCCAAACCTCCCTGGGCAGCCCTCGCCACCCTTCCCATGCAGAAATTCCTCCTGATGTCCAGCCTGAACCTCCCCTGGCACAGGGTGAGACCATTCCCTCTCCTCCTGTCCCTGTTCCCTGGGAGCAGAGCCCAATCCTCCTTGGCTCCCCACTCTTCTCAGGGAGTTTCAGAGAGCCAGAAGGTCCCCCCTGAGCCTCCTTTTCTGCAGACTGAGCCCCCCCCAGCTGCTCCTCCTATGACTCTCCAGACCCTTCCCCAGTGTCCAGCAGAGCAACACAGCACCAGTAACAGAACTGGGTACCGAGGAAAATCAACTCTTCTATTCACCCAGCAACCTCAAGGCTTTTCACAATCCCTTCACTGTGGCTGCTCAGCTTGTTCATCTAAAAATAAGCCTGTTATAAATATATTGATGGCTTGAAGGTTATAAAATATTTCTGACGTGCAAAGTTAGATAAGTGGAAGCACTTAACATTTGGTTCATTCATCACCACTCTGATCCTAAAGCAAAAAACTAAATGCGCCGCTTGATTCCCTCAGACCACGTCAAAGCCATAACAAAATGCTTCGGTGAACTAACTTAATTCTTGTAATCTGAGTGTTATTCCACAAAATCCACCAACCCACCCTGGTCTGATGCAGAGCAGCAGCTGTCAGCAGTGATGATCTTAAGCCTGGTCCCAGAGGTAACAAAATCTAACAGCGAACCTCGCAGTCATTACCTGCAGTCAGGTGGCTTTAGGCCTGACAGTGGAACGAAGGTCAGTGGGGACACAAACCTGAGCACACGCTGCCATTTACCTGTCGTGTTCCTTGTCCACGAGGTGGTACCTGGCCCGGAATGCCACCAGGTGAGCATAGTAGGCCGGGGCAGGGATGGAGACGGAGCGGGTGCAGCGCACGTAGGTGTGGCACAGCTGGTACGTGAGGAGCTGCAGCTCATCCGCAGTGAAACAGTTGTCATCCCACAGCACGTGGTAGTGGGAGGGCCGGCTGGTTCCCTGGGAGAGGGGAACATCCATTCACTCATCTGGCTTTCCATACAAACCAGTCAGACTAAGTTCAGAGAGGGTCAGACTCTCCAGTCTGAACTCCCACGGAACAGCAGCCAAGGAACATTCAGTCTCGTGTCAGCCCTAAATGTTTTTAAAGATGATAAAGTAACACTTACACAATTACATTGCTCTAATTATTCTTGCTTGGATAAAGCCCCACATGCCTTCCATGCAACCTTCAATGATCAACATCTGCTCCCAACGTGACCAAACCATGATTACACCACCTTCAATTAAACTGTTTCTCACCAAGACCCATTTCCCAGAGAAATAACCACTGCTTTTACCTCTTCCCAATTCTTGAACATTCCAATTTCAAGTATGAACACTACAGTTAGAGCTTACAATGCACCTGAATTAGGGCAACGGCTGTGCTTTAGCCAGGCTACAAGTCTCTCTTTTTAAAATGCATACCTTAAGTATAAATTTAATTGAGGCTTTTTTGTGGCTTGCTGTATTCAAATATAAATTAAAATGAGCTGAGGCTACATCTGGCATTTCTGTGATTAATGTGGTATCTCACAAAACTGAGCTAAAATGACTTTTCCCTCCTAAATAACTGTTTGCAAACAGAGAAAAACAACATGTTCTAAATTCACATTTACTTACAAAGAAGCAACTGTACCTGTATTCCAGCATGGCTACAGAGGTAAAAATCAAACTCGTAGGGATGTGTAATGTCTGTGTCTACAGTTGTCCCAGCTGGAATATTGCCACTCCGTCCAACCTAGGGAAAAGGTTTGTTAAGTGCAGCCTCAGCTGTTCATACAGCTCGACTCTAATGGAAAACACAAGTTTCTGTTCACCACTGGCAAGGACTTGGTGCATGAAGTGCCTCAGAACTGTCTGGAATGTGCCACTACAGCAGCCTTGGAGGCTTGACAAGGACACTGGATGGCTCTCCAGCACCTCAACACTGCACCTACAGCACTTTAGAACTTTCCATCTCAGACTCAGGAGCTGCACACACATTTGTGTTTTAGAATTGTCAGCTTCAGTTTGGAACTGACTCAGAAAAAAAAGCTCCACCATTTTGTACTTTCTTCTATTCCAGTTGCTGGAGATGAGTTCTGGTTACTCACATGTACATCAGCTCCAGTGGGGATGCTGTGGGTTTTTTTTAAAATACTTAATGATTTGTCAATTTGGGGCCACATTTTATCAGTCCAACACTTCCCTGAGTGCACAGAGAAGCCCACACTATATTTTCTCCAGCAACATAAGAGCGTGACATGAAGCTTTCCCATACGGCTCCGAGGAGAGGGCAGTGCTTTACCCTTTCTGTTCTGTCAGCACAGAACAACCGTGTATGGTGTCGCTTCTGCACCACGATGTAGGTTATTCCAGGCTGGTAATCCTTCTCCAAACTGATGCAGGCTTCTCTAATGGCCAGCAGCTCGTAATACAAAACCTACGAGCACAAGAACAGAAGAGTTTAGCTTTTATTCTACACACAACACCTAATAAAGAGGTTGTAGTTAAAGCTAAGTGCAACTTTGCTGTAGTAATCTTAGGAAGCACCTAGAAATACGGGGTTTCCCAAGTTCTAAGACTTCCCCTTTCCAGACAGGAAAGAAGCAGCAACTCCTCTTACCCAACACGATTAAGAAATTCTCCACTTCTAAGTCTCAATTACTTTGTGCTACCTTGGGTGTAAATGTAAGCAACTCCAACAGCACAAAACGAGACCTGGAGTGCCTACGGGGTAACAAAACCCCCCCAGAAACCCACAGCCGAACCCACCTGTCGGAACTGCCCCTCAGAGACCCCGTCCCTGTAGAAGATGATACGGGTGGGCTTGAATCGTGTTGACTTGTAGAACTGGATGAGCAGCTCCCTGACCATGGAGGCCAGGTCCTGGATGATCTCCTGCCGGGGCCGCTGGACCCTCACCGTGGCACAGTACCGGCTGGGGTGGGCATCCATGCTGCCTACAACCTGCAGGGAGAGCACAGGACTGAAGGATTCAAGAGCCAATCTATCCAAAAAAACCCCCAAGTAATAGCAAAAGAACCCCCAAGAGCAGAAATTTGCAAGAGATGCTCATGTTAAACAAGAGTAACACTTTTAAACTGGAAACCTGGAGTAGGCAGAGGTTTAACACCTTCTGAGTAGAGGTAATAAAACACCCCGAAATGCATCTGCAGAATTTGGCTTCCTCTCTGTCCACATCTCACTAAATGCAATATTCTTATAATCCAGACAGACCTTTTTCTGTCAAGTTTTCTCACATTTTACACAGCCAAACACCTCAGTTTCCCTCAGTTACTTTAAACACAGACACAGTTTCTGTAACTGCAATCAATGGCAACTAAAATACCAAGGGGACAAAGCAGGAGAGGACTGACCACACTTCCAACTACCACCTTCATCTCCTGGACCTTACCAACACAAAAGGCAAGAAGTATCAAAAATATTTCTGCCAAACCAGGCCTTTAGTTACACTTTTCTCCTTTAAAAAGACAAGAATGTTACCAGCTAACGTCATCAAGCTGCATTATTTTCTGGAGAACATTTTTGCAGAAATCCATTATTTAACAATGCTATTTTACTTTGACTTAAAAATTAAAGAGTGAAGAAACCAATCTGAAGTATCAAGTAGTGTTTTTTCCCTTTAAAGACATGATTTTTAATATCACTGGGAATGTGTACAAAGAACTGCATAAGCCCTGACAGAAATTTGACACAGACATAGTCCATGAGTTGCACTTAGAATTCTAACATTTACCTAAGATGAAAGAACATGTTAATTTTAATAAAACTCACAGCAGCGATGGAGGGCTTCTTTCCATCTCCAGCTGGAGGGTGAGTGACATCAGCTCCCAAAAAGATCACTGGCTGCTGGAACACAGAAGGTCTTCAAAAAGAAAAAAGTGCTAAGTCACACTCGTAGCTGAGCAGCTGCCGCAAGGTCGTCGCTCTCTGGGGGGGTTGTTTCTGTCTCAGCCTTATCAGGTGCTGGGGCCAAGGCTCAACAATGGGATCTTTGTGCACAAGGAGGTGAACTTGGAACCCTCCCCAGCAGAGAGTCCAAAACACTCCATGAACACACTGCCAGAACTGGGGCAGGATTCTGGTGGGTGAACAGCCACGGAGCTGTTCCAGGGGGGGATTCTGGTGGGTGAACAGCCATGCAGGGGGGATTCTGGCAGGGAACAGCCATGGAGTTACACCTCAGTGGTACATCCAGCTGCTTCCAGAGCCTGCCAGGCTGCTGGTGATCACAGCAGCGCCTGGAGGTCACCCAAGCCCCTCTGTGGTACAGCATCAGCCCTGCAGCTGGGCTGCAGCTGGGGGCAGTGGCACAACACATTATTCTGGCTTACAGGACTTGAGCAGCACGGTGGTCTCCCAGGGCCTTTAAAACATTCTCCCACACGCCACTGTTTCACATTTCAACTTTGATACTGATCAAACTTGGCTTTGAGACCGAACTCACAGGCCAACAACCACTCAGAACCTGTGCTGGAAGGAACTGAACTCTACCTCAAATATCACGTACTATTAGCAGAAGAACATTTCAACTTGAAACTTGGCCATGTTTAAATTTTGGGTGCTAAGCAGCAAATGGAACCACATCTGTTAAAACACAGCCCAAACCAGTCTCCAGAGTCTTACCGTTGATGAGGTACAAGGATGTTGTTGATTCCTCCTAGTTTAACATTAATCTTCAGGCACAGATTTGAGAGGGTCTGTGGAGATGTTTTAATGACGTTCTTGACCTGAACACACTGCGTGGCCATTCCCAACAACGTATCTCCCACGCGCTTCACCTCCGCTGAGAAGCAAATACGAGGGGACAACCTGAGTCCATGTGAGGTTACTGCTGCATTTAGATCTTAGATAAGTCTCAATAATCTCACTGCACATACTCTGCAGTAGCTTTCAGCTCGTCTGCATGCTCAGACCTGCTTCTAACATATATCCACACGCAAAACATTGCTTTTTAACACCTAAAGAACGATCCTGAATAATTTTCGAACGTAAGTGGAGCAAGAAGTTTCTCCCAAGGATGCCTGACCAAAGATGGAAAGACAGAGGTGTGCCCTTACCATACACAGGTGTCTTCCCAGGCAGGATGACAATGATGAGCTGAAGCCCTGAATAGGTGTTTTTGAGGTGTCGGAACATGGGCTCCACACTGTCTGCACCCTGGGCGTACTTGCAGAAGCAGGGCTGGCCCTGGATGGGCATCCCGGCGTCCTTGGAGATCTTGCGCAGCTGGTCTGTGAAACCCCTGGGGATGAGCAGAGTTTTGGATTTTTGCAGTGGGGCAGAAGGGGATGGAAGGGCTGTGTTAGTCAAATGAAGACAATTCCACATAGCTTTTGAAGCAGCGTGTTTAAAAGTGTTCGCTTCGTGGAGGCCGTGCAGCCGTGAAACACCACAGGCCAAAACCGGGGGAAAAACCCCAAAACACGCAGGCACCTTTAGTACTTCATTCAAGCTACCAGGAGGGACTACATATAAAGCAGTGGTGTCACAGGACCAACACCCCATGGTGCACCCAAGGCAGTGGTTTGACTGTAGCTTCCAGCAAGGAAGCAAACCAGCCTGGATTCTCTCCCTGACATCTCAGGTGATTAAACCCAGGTACATTAGGAATCCTACACGTGTGTTTCACTTCATTAAGAGAACAGTCCAAAGCCTGAACCATGACATGCCTTACTTCAATATTTCTTCTCTGCATTGTCTCTGTGTTGCAAAGCAAGCTATTGCCCACATCTTGATCTCCACACCAGTGTGGAACTGCTTCCCTCGCATGTCCCACACGCCGTGGCTCGGGGTTGCCACGGTCCGATTCTGGGGAAACAAAAGCAACAGACACTCAGGTGACGGGAAGAGAAGCTGCCTGTGCCATCTGCAGTTTTAGGATGAGAAAGAGTTCATCGTTCAAACTCTGACCCCCCCTGTTCAGCCAAGGTGCACGGGGGATCACTGCTGAAAAGGGGGAGCAAAGGGACAGGCAAAGCCTCACCCGTCCCCCGTACTGCAGCATCGGGGCCGGGAGCACACGCCCCGTCACATGGGCCATCTCATCCCGCACTTTGAACTGGAACTCCTGGACAAACGGATCTGCGTCGTAATTCGCGCTCCTCACCTGGAAGAAGAGATTTTTTCCCATCTTACAGAAGTGTCTGATTATAATTAGTGTAGCAAACAACAGGCTAGAGGGAGCACTGCAGAAGTGTTCTACAACAATTTCATTGGAAAAGGCTCAGATTTAACCGCTCAACACAATCCCCAGTGAAAGCAATTACTGCCATGAGTGATCCTGGATGACATGGTTATTTGTTCCCACTTGTTACTCAAGTGCTCATTTGTAGTTTGCCTATTCAAAAGCATTTTGTTTCCTCACAGTAAACAAAACACCTACTTGGAATTAACTGTAGAGATGATAACGTGAGAGCCCTTATTATGAACTCATGCTATTGTTGAAGGCCATTATAAATAAATCCCATTAAAGAAGTAGTTACAATCTGTTAAGTTTAAGGACAAGAAGGAATGAAAAGACTAGGTTGGTGTCACACCAAGCTGGGATCAGGGAACTCACCAGTCTGCTGATTTCCTCCTGCCTGTCTGGGGCAGACCTGGCTGTTGCTTTTATCATGGTTGATGTCTGATTGTCCGTGAGCTTCTTGATGCACCTCTGGCCAGCCACGATGTTACACACCTGAGTGGGAAAGCAGAGGCATCAATTCACAACAGGAGCACTCAGAAACAGACCCCAACACCCCATGCTGTCACTATAAACTGCAACCCCAACGTGCCTAGGCAACTGCATATTCTTTCTTGTAGTTCTAAATCTTAATGCACTTTAAAATACAGACAGTCTTGAGTGAAATTAGAGCAAAGAACAAGCTCATACTGCAAAGAGCACGGATTCCTAACTTTTTGCAAACGGACAGAACCTACCCAAACCCTGGTGATTTATCAGAGTAAGGCCCTTACTTCTAAAGGCAGGTAGGTGTGTTTTTGTTCTTGTCCCACTTGCAGGCAAGGAAGGTGAGGGTATTTCAGTTGGAGGTTGTATTTCTCTCTGAAATACTGTGCTACTGTCCTCTCCACAGTCTGGCCATTTTCCAGCTGTAAAGGAAAGCTGAAAAGACAAGACACTTTATTAAAATCTTAGTTGTCAAAAATACCATCATCTCCAAAATGAATCAAAACACTGATTAGCTGTTACACACTCAGTGTGAAGCTGTCACACACTTGACGCTCTGACAAAAAGCCTCTTACGTTTGATGACTTGCAGGTCGTCTCGTCACGTTACAGACACGGTATTTCCTTCTCATCGTCCCACAGTGAGTCACTTCTACCTTCAGACCTGCAGGAAAGCAGCAGAACACCTGGTGTCACAACTACCCCAAACCGTGCACAGGAGACACGAGGGTTTCACGTGGTAGAACACAACAGGTTTGGGCTCAGCATCAAATAGCACAAACGTTAAGAAATTGTTATTCTCTAAACACACTTGCTTTCGTTGTAATTTGAGTTCTGACTAATCCTGATTACTATCCTCAAAAAGAAATCATGATGTATAATACTTAACAGTGTTTTCTGCACTTCCTGCCGCAGTTCCATTTAACAGGCATTGACTGAACCCAGAGGCCTGTTCTCACCATATCCTCTTGTTCTCATCCTCAGTCTTGTACACCCTCCTCAAACTACCAGTTCCAATGTAATTGAAATTAAAAGGTCAAACTCAAATTTCTACTTTACTGTTTTCCCTCCCTCCCAGCTTTATGGCCACATGCAGCCTGTAACTTTCTTTAATTTCACTGACCAGGTTTAACTTCATATTTTGAGCATCTCACCTCGAAGCACTCAGCCTACACAGCAGAGCCTCTCCAGACTTATCTCTGCCCATGATAATCTTTGACAGTGGCAGCTCCAAAATCAGGTCCCCGTGTACCAAAGAGCAGACTCTGTTTAGTTTACTGGGAACACAGACATCCCAAAGAAGCACCAACTGTACTTCTTCGCTCCCTGACAACACTGATTGCATCAGAAACATCAGTATTACTCAGAGGACGGTAGAGTCAAAATAAACCACCACTGCCCTGACAGAACATTAAGAGAAAACAGAGAAAAGAAGGCATGGGGCACTGTGGCCACAGAGATATCTGGAACCCATCTCTGCTCTGCCATTTCTCTGCTGTGACACTACCAAGGCACTGCCCTCCCACAGTGCTGCTCACACACTGCCAGTGCTTTAATGCAGGGTTTGTTTTGCTGCACGTGGTCATTCCTCGCTGGATTTCCCAGGTTCCACAGCAGCAAAGACAAGCTTCAGAGCAAAGGGAGTATTTCAGTATTTTCTGACTATGGTAATAGAGTTTCTGAGGGACCTGAGAACAAGCAGAGGCAGCTCCTCACTCTCCAGTTACCCATCCTCCAGAAAAAAGACACATAAATGTAAAAAGGAGGCATGCCAGGACTACTACAAAACAACTCCTTTAAGCTTTTTTCACTAATGACTATTCTATGAACACATCTCTTTATGACTATAGTTCCAAATTTACTTTTTAGGTGCCCGGTATTTCAGTAGGATCTAATCTTGCATCAAGTGTTTTAAGAGATGAGCTTTGAAGAACTGAGCTCCTTCAAGGCTTCTCTCTCTACAAATTACACTGGAATGAAGAATATGGGAAAATGCAAGCCCAAGCAGCATATATGGAGTGAAACCACTCAAACCAGCAGCTTATGCAATTCCTTTGGAATGGAATTTGGCCTTCAGCTGCAAGTGGTACTTGTTTTTCCACAAGGCCATCAGTGATTAGAAGTCACTGCAACAGCACTCTTTCAAAGAATCAATGTTAGCCCTGAAATCAATGGTCACTTTGCCACAGGATTTGAACAGCAGGAGAGCCCACACACAAAGCCAGGTGCCCTCAGAGACCCTGGCTTAGGAAAGGTTGGCACCAGCCACTTAACTCTGCCCAGGCAATGAACAACACGCTCCCTCTTTCCCTCTAAGCCACTGGGAATGTTTCTCAGCTTTCATTTCCGCAGAGCTGCATTGTTTCATTCAGGATTAGAACCACAAACACGGATAATGCAATTCCCTTGGCAGATCCAGGCCCTTCTGATGCATGCTAGCCAGGTTTCCAGTTAAAACAAATCCCTTAGAATTACCTTGATTGTGTTACCTGGGACAAAACAGACTCACTTCTACTTACCCTTTATCTCTTTGGTGAATTTTACCCGATGAGAATCAGTCAGAGGTCTTGGTTGTTCATCAATATTATGAATGTCAAGGACTTCACACATGAACTGAATTACGGGTTGTGCTTTGTAGAAGGCAGTGGCAGAAACTACAAAGAGCAAAAATATTAAGTGTAAAACAACCCCCGACAACCCTGTCAGAGTGTTGTGAGGCAGCACATAAATGGATGTTTCTTAGAACTCCACAGAAACCTCAAGCAAAGGCTGTGCAGCACATTTAAAACCAGACCAGCAAACACTGCAACACTGGAGTATCCAAAAGCCAGCAGAGAGCCCATGGTGACACAGTCTCCAGCACAATCATCCTGCTACTACTTTGCATTTCAGGGGTTTGAAGGGTTTTTCCCCAGAGAACATTTATTTCTAGAGAGCTGCAATGCCCCAGAGAGACATTGCCTTTCACCTCTGCATGGTGCTGCAGACACAGGACTGATATCTCTCTACTGCACTTTTTAATATTAAAAGCTAACATCATTCAGCATGCAATATAATTTTGTCAATTATACAATCAGCTCAGTTACTGAATCAGTCTTTGGTAGAGACGTGAGCACTGCTTTGACTATACACAGACTGTGTTGGGGTAGTGGGGAGTGCAATCCTTGGTCCACTCCAAACTCTTACCCTCCCCACGTGCTAATGACACAATCACTTTGACAATATACTGGTTTTCAGCAGGACAGCTGACTCACTCCATGGAAGGAAGAACATAAATCATCTACTTGACAAAGCTACAAGCAACTGGAACAACACCTTTGGCAGGAAAGGTGAGGTGGCACCAGACAGAGCTCAGACCCAAACTGCTCCACACACTGAAAACTTCAAATGGCAACAGCGGAAAAGAAACACCCAGCAAGCATTTGTCAGTTTTCCAGATCCCATGCACCAAACCCGCCACATCTCTGTGCTCATACAACCCAGCATTCCTCAGACATGTGTCACTTGAGCTGGCTGCCAACTTCACATGACGCATCAGCCGCCTCCGGATGCCTCAGTCACTGAATGACCCCAGATCCTCACACTCCAGTGGGAGTGGCAGTGCGTGGGTTGTCTCCCACAGCAACACTTTCACAGAGAACCTCGTACAACAACCAAATAAATCTCCACCAACAGGATCTGGAGGCAGTTTCACAGCCTCACACCACGACACAGAGCGATGGCTCCGTGCTCTGCCACTTACAAAGGGCTCGAGTTTCCCATTCACAGCAAGGACTGAAAAATTTCTGCTCCAAGAGTTACCTACTACACTTGCTAATGCTGGTAAGAAAAACTCCCTTCACAGCACAGTACACCATCAACTGGTGTAAATTCACAGCCTTCTCCTGGCTGAACTGCAGCTCTCTCAGTGCCTTGCACAGACAGACCAGCACTGGTTATTTCTGAGACAGGGAAGATTGTTACATTCATTTTTCAAACCACAGCTGCTGTTAGAAAGGCAATTTTACAAGAACAAACCCATCTGAAGTCACACCAGTATCGCTCTCAGTTTAGGTAACCCAGAACACGTGGACTTGCAAATTTTCAGCGTGAAAGCTCAGTATCTGTGATATTTTATTATGCTCCAGGACAGAAACTGAACACAACCTGACTGAGAGAGCAAGACAGACTATTTACCTTGTGTTTATAACGCATTTCAGGCAGTGGGAACTGAATGTGAATCAGAGAAAACTTCAGGCAGCACCTGCACCTCCACCACTGACACTTTTCAATGGGGGTTTAGCAACTAAATAGACTGGAGAGCTCAGAGAATGCAGGAGTCTGGGATCCATTCATCTGGCACTCAATACTGTGGTGCAGAGCAGATCTGCTTTTGCATAAGAAAGCCCAGGCCAATCAGCCCTATTCACAGAAGTGTTTGGGATATGTTTTACAGAGTTTTCTTGGAAATACTGAGCACTACTCACTGTGTACAGCTGCACAGAGACAACCTGCCCCTGTCTCTGGGGATGGACCAATACAGAAATTCAGTAGGAAAACAAGCCACGTGCAGTTCCTTCCTATGCAGGAATATTGTTTTCTGTATGGCAGTTAAACATCTGCTCAAACACTGACACGGTGACAAATCCAGAGAAAGAGAGACTAGGATTTCTAGGTAGCCTTTGCCATATAGATCTGGTGGGAATCTCAGCCCTGAATTTCAACTTACCATCAATGTTGAGCATCATCTTCCACATGGCAGGTCGGACTGACTGATGGAATCCAAACCAGACCTCCCTGCCCCCTCCCAGGGGGTGGTCATAGCCTTCTGGAGCTGAGAAGAAGGAGCGGCCCACGGGGGTGTACCTGGTGAAACAGGTGGCCAACACGTTTATGCTCTTGCTTTCCAAATATAAAATCTATGTAAGAAAGATTATAACACACAGCACCATTTTATTTTTTTTTTTTTGGAATTTTGTGCACCAGGAGTCTGTGCCAAGAAGCAAGTTTAAACAATACACCCTGAACGCTTCTGTTCCCATCTCAGGGCTTTCAAATTCAGACACAACATTTACTATTTTTAGAAATGCACAAACACTTTCAGTTTTTACAACAAATCAAGAATAATTTAACTTACCCTTCCTGATCATCTACTTCAAGAAAGTAAAATCTCCACCACAGCAGAGTCTGTGCAACAGCCCTGTCTATACTGGCCTGACCTTCCAATACCATTTTGCCTGTTTCACTAAAGAACTTTTGAATTCAAGGATACACGGAGAGAAGCAAAAGCTACAGGGGAAACAAAGAACTAGAGGAACTGCTGCTTCTCTCTCTGGCAGAAAACAGCTGCTCCTGAATCTCCACACCTCCTCAGTTTTGTATTGACAGGCATTAGCACAGAGGTAACCATCTGAATGTTTCCTTCAGACCCAGGGAAGCTGAGGAACACTGGTTTCCATAAAACCACAAGACCTTTTGATTTTTAAGACTCAGTTACACCCAGTGAAACCCACCAGAGCAAGGCCACCCTGATGCCTGAAGGCAGCAAACTTCAAAAGTAACTTTCATCCACCAAATCAAGCAAAATCAACTCGTCCTTCTCTAAATTTCAGGGTTCCGAGATAAAAAAGACAAATAAGAGCCTTTGTTAGGGTGGGTTTCTAGTCCCAGCCCTGAGAAACTCACACTGGTGATGGGTATCAATGGATTAAAGAGACTCCTGCTTTTCCAGTCACTGCCACCAAGTGCAGACACGTGGCTCAAGCTGAGCAGGAACAGGACAGAGCTCCAGCACATGGAACCTCTCAGCACTGCAATTAAGGCCTATTATAAATGTCTCCTGTTTCTCCATCTTTTCAAGCACACATCACCTGCTCTGCCTACAGAAACACACAATTGGCTCCAATCTCCCCATTCAGCTCACCAGCTGTGCTGCATAAGGGCAATGAGCAGCTTTCCTTTTCACCTGTGAAGAAACAGGGATGAAGGTCTCCCAGTGGGGATACTTCGGGTAAAGACAGACTGCAGGAAGACAGTGAACCTACTTCATGGAGGGGAGGTGTCGTAGCACCACATCGACAGCATGAACAGGGTTAGTGCTGATAGGTTTGTCTAGTTCCAGAGGCTCAGGCAAGGTTCTTCCTGTCAAAACTTCATGCAGCAAGTGCCAGCTCACCCGAGAAACAAACTTTATTGACACTTTGAAGGGACGATCTTTTCCACCTTCTCCCGGTAGTGTCACATCCAAATCCACCTGGGCAGGGGAGGGAACGAAATTAAAACCAGCTGTTTAATCTGGAGTCTGGCAGCCTTGAGTTTCCACTCCTTCCCATAAATGGGCCAGGGACTCAAAAGCTCAGATATTGAGGACGCAGCATATTTGATACGATACATTATCAAATGCACACAGCAAGGAGAACTGGACCCTGACCAAACAGAAGAGAACCATGTAACGTCTTGTCACCCCAAATCATAAACTCTTGACTCCAGAAAAAACATGGTTTGATTTTTTTTTTTTTGAATTCATCGTAAGATCATGTATGACAGTCTGTTAAACTGAGTGTTTCACGGATTTTGCTGTACAAAGTCACTACTAAATCCAAGGGGAGATTCTGAATGGAATTGTTACCTGCACATTTACACACACAGGAATTTGCAGAAAATATACCAGAAGGGCTCAATTTCAGTACAGATACTGCAAGATACTTGTAATTTTTCAGAACTCAGCAACATTGAAAGCTGTTTCTTTTTCTTTCCTATGAAGCTGCTACCAGTATAATGTTTCCATGTTTTCCCAGTTATCTTACCCCAGTAGTGGCCACAGGAAGTGGATTGGCTGTATAGAGGCTTCTTTTCCCATCATAAACCGGTCTACGGTCCCCAAATATTGTGACTTTAAAATGCTGCACCATGGAGTCCACCACGTCCCTGGAGAGGGGGATATTTACATTGAAGGTGTTTCCAGAGAAGGATCACACTGGAGCTGGCTCCCACCCAGCTGTGCTTTGCTGAAGTAGTTTCAATAAACAGCACTCAGCGAATTATAAACACCCACTGGTATTCCAAAAGGTGCTTCACATACTTCAGCTAAAATAATAAATAAACACTTAATAACAAAATCAGAATCAACGCAAATGTTCAAATATTGGAACTGAAATAATTTCAGGAACTCCTAGAAATGACCGAAGCCTTTTTATCACCTTTACTGTGGAAAAGAAGGACACTGTTACCTTGGAAGAAACCCCCAGGCTGGTGTTGCAATAAAAACCAGTACAAACTCCCAACTGGAAGCTCTGCCAGCTCATTGTGCTGTCTGCAGCAACATTCATCTGCTCCTCAGTTAACAAGGGTTTTGAATTCTGCCTACACTGGTTATAAACTCAAGGTACCCTTACAAAAAAGTCTTGGCTTTAAGTCCTTAATAACCTGAGTTTTTAAACCCCAAAATTAAGTAAAAGCCTGATCAAATTTGCACACAATTAAAGATCCATCTCCCTTGCTTTATTATAAGTTGAGGGCAATATAAGCTGATATAAGCACTGAAATTACACTTGAAAAAAACACCGTAATATTTTTATACAAAAAAGGCTTTCCTGACACAAGTAGTGGATAGAACCAGGGAGACTTTTGCAACACCTCTAACTGAAAACCTTGCCTTCAGCATCTGAATTCTTTGGGGAGCCTTTTGTGTTTCAGTGGCACAACAACTGTACCTCACTTGACACACAATTCCCTTATTCTCCAGAATGGAACCACCTGCAAACCAGAATTCCTGCACAGCAGCAGCAGCAGCTTCCAGCCACCATTTCCTGGCCAGGCAATACTAACCCAAAGCACTTCAGGAAGATGATAAATATTGACTTCCTCTTGAAGCTAAATGAGCAGCAGCACTTTCACCTCCCAGCTGGGGTGTGGGGAAAGGGAAAGAAACTCTCCCTTTCGCAGTTCTTGATGTTACTAAACACTCGTATTTGGTACAATTCACAAGACAAAATTCATCTTCTCACCTGTTCACCCTCCGAGGACACTTATCTGGTTTGATATCTACCTCATAGAGGTAGACATCAATCTTTGGGATTTCAACTTGGAAGCAGTTGGCCAGCAGTTTAATGGGCTTGCCCATGGTGCCATAGCCGGGACGTCTGGGCACCATGAGCAGGGGCTGGGCCCCGACGGGTCCTGTGGAAGGAAAAACCCCACAGGTTAGGAGAGGAGAACAGCAGAGAATTCCCTGAACCAAATCTCTGGTGGGCACCAGAGCCAGCACAAGGGAAAACGGGAAATCAGGGGTCTTCAACATGAAATTCCAAACAGACATTTAATTCTTAAGCCTCCCCCCCCACATCTAGACTGTTCTCTTACTGATGAGCTTCAGCTCCTGTGACTAGCATGAATAAAAGCAGGGGATTTTAGGTTAGGAGATGTCCTAAACAAGAGTCAAACCCAAAACCCCCAACAAACAAACAAACAAATTAATCAAATGAAAAAACCTAACCAACAAAAACACACCCCCAAAATACCAGAGAACAGTTTTACCAGTCTGTTCTGAACACCCTGGTAATAACAAAGTGGCTGCAGAGCACAAAAATACAGTAGTAGCTCTGGAGTGATGCACAGGGTTAGTGATAAACTCTTCATTTCAGTGTCATGATCTGCTTAGTCTTGGAAGACAGATTATTCTTGAACTTTGCTGGCTGAAAATGGATGAAGAGAGTAAGACCATTACCTCCTGTCTAACTGCCCCCACAAAGCCAATTTGCCAGAAGAGTAAAGACTCAGATTAAGACACGGGATTGTAAAACTCTTGATTACTCATAGACTAGAGAATACTCAGAGCTGTTCAGAGAAACATCCAAATCTGCAATGAGATGGGTATTTTGAAGCCGGCTAAAAACACCTGCCCAGTAATCTGTTCCATTCTCACCTATTTAATTTACTTTGCCCCATTTAGATGAGGATCCTGCACTCCAGATCTGCATTACTCATGCCTTACAAACCAAACACAGTAGTAAACATAGTCCATTTCCAAGAATTTCTACTGGTATTTCCACTTAAAAATACCTCTTTCCACTCAACAAACAACAACAAACCCAAAATGCTTTGTAGCCTGAATTTTAAGAAGTTGCTTGTGGTACAAATGTCCTGATTTACAGAGAACTCGAGTGAGTTGGTGCAAAGTTCTCCCCTCTCCTCCCACTCGGTGACGCAGGCGATTCCAGCCCACTCGTTTTCATAGCAGAGTTAAAATGTCAAGTGCTGGGAAAAATGTTTTTTATTTGCCTTCTGATTAATCTCCAAAATTTCTGGGAAAAAAGAAAAAAAACTGCATTGTTCTCGGAGGAAACCGTGCCCTGAGAACAGGTGAACATCAAAGCCAAGTTCCCCTGTGACATTTGTCTGGCTCTACCCAGAAACCTCCCGAAAAAATTCTGAGTGAGGCTGGCTTGGAGCCACAAGATAAAACAAAACAGAAACCAAGAAGCATCATTTAAAACCCGCTCACAGACTCTGCTTATGCAAAACTTGTTCCCAGCATCTGCTCTCTCCAACTTTCCCTTCGTTTCAATGCTCTCACACGAGTACAAGCAGCTCTACAATTTACTCCAGCTATATTGCAGAATATAATAAGCATATGCAAAAAGAAGTTACTACTAAACATTTGAGTGGCATAAAGGACTCAGTAGCTCATTTTAATATTCCAGAGACATACACACCATAGTTTATGTTTAGTTCCTATCTGTGGGAAAGAGTAACAAAACTGCTGAAATAAAGGTAATGCTAAAAAGGTTGTTTTAGTCTGCTCTGCCCCGTGTACCCCTCACTCAGCTCACCCCAGAAGGAGTTAACACCCAGATTTTGGCAATCAGGGATTAAATGACCAATAAAGGACTAAGAAGTGCAGGTCTACACACCGTTCAGGTATCATTTTTAAAAATCCAGCTATTTTGCTCTCATTGACCGCATGTTCCCATGGACAAATTAACTTAAAAACACGACTATGTTGTAACTCAGCTCTGCCATTACTGCCCACTCAGATCCTGCTTTCCAGAGACACTGAATTGCCAGACTGTGTGTTGTGAAAGTCTGTGTCACTGCCTGCAAAGCTGTGACTCAAAGCCCAGTAAAACACAACTAACCAGGGGCTGCTGCCCATCTATCGGTGACTCACCCAACCTCATGCCTAAGTCCTGTGTCAAACTCATGGCAATAAACACACAAACCAAAAATACTCAAAGCAGGATCACTCTGCAGAGCACAGGATGGGAGACTGGCAGAGCCTTTCCTTCAAGTCATTGGCTAAAGCCTCAAAAACCTTTGTCAAAGCAGCAGCACTGCAGGGCCTCCTCCTTCTGCTCCTTGGTGCTTCCAGACAGAAGCTCCGCCCTGCTCAGCCACCCACAAATTTTAGAGCACAAACACCTTTGTGTTGAAGAAACCATTTATATTCTGCCATTACAGTATCAGGTAAACCCATATCATGGACTCATGGAATGGTCTGGGTGGGAAAGAACCTTAAGCATCATCCAGTTCCCACCCCCTGCCATGGGCAGGGACACTTTCCACTAAACCAGGATGCTCTAACCTGGCCTTGGGCACTCCCAGGGATGGGGCAGCCACAGCTTCTCTGCCCAACCTATGCCAGGGCCTGCCCACCCT
>JAWWEU010000062.1:3328570-3341646 GCA_035583155.1 Acropternis orthonyx
GATGTCCCTGCCCGCCCCTCCCGGTCCCCCCCCCGGCGGTGCTCAGAGCTCCAGGAGGGTTTGGACAACGGGACAGGGACACGGAGGGATTGTTGGGGTGTCTGTGCAGGGCCAGGAGCTGCCCTGGGTGGTCCCTCCCAGCTCAGGATATTCCGTGATTCTGTGGATGATTCGCTGTCGGATGTACCAGGCTCAGTGCTGGGTCAGGCAATGGCATCTTTATTTCCTCTGCCCCCAAAAGATCGGTTTTTTTCATTAAAACCGTGAATTAAGATCTGTTCAAGTGGGTTTGAGCCTGCTACTTGTGAAGAAACAATGCCGCTTTTTCTGACGATGGGCCTTCCAGCAAAGAACTGGCACTTTGGGCCAGCAGGAATTTTGAGATTCATAATCCAGACTTCAGGATCATTATTAAGAATGGCCATCTTGGAGACTCCCAGCTAAATTAAGCCTGTAAAAGCCTAAGCTGTGCAAGCAACACAGTGAGGATTTTAAACCCATGCAAATTAAAGGTAAATTACTAGAACATTTCCTTAACTGAAATCCGGAGTGGGAAGGGGGAATGTGATCTCCAAGATGGAGCAGATACCTGGGAGGGAGGGATGCCTGTAGACACACACCCCTCAGGGGCAGCAGGTCTGATCCCACAGCTGTAATCAGAACCAGGGCCGGGGCTCAAATGCCAATCCAACACCTGAAACCGGTTTTCCGACCTCTTTTCCAGGACTCCAGACCCAGCTTGCACCAGGCACGATTTGCTGTTAAACCTCTAACAGGAACAGCCCCCCTTAAAACTGCAAAATGTTTGTGTTATACAGAAGAACTCATTTCAAACAGGTGATACAACCCACACAGCAGCCAGTGTGCCCAGCTCAGGACAGAATGTGCTGGTGCTGCAGTTCAGGTAATTAACTAATGAGGGCCTGCCTGCCATTAGCAAGCACTTCCTTAAAATTCCTTGGCATTATTCAAAAACCCAGTTACAGCCCTGTTGCTAAATCATTCATCGGTGAAGGTCTGTGCCTGCACCTTTGTGAGGTAAAACACGAGCAAAGAACTCAGAGGGCGGAAAACAACCTCCAGTCCTGGACCATAAGCTGCTGGCACTGGGGAGGATTAGGATGTTTGCAAGCATTCTGAAGTTGGGAAATGTAAAACCTGATGGGAAATGTAAAACAGGATGGGAAATGTAAAACATGAGGCAGTACAGAAACCCAGAGGATCAAGTTTAACCTCAATCCAAGGAGTCTGAAGCCTGTCCTTAAAGCACCTCAGAGCCAACAGCCCCCGAAGCACTCGGTGGGGCTGCAGGAGCAGCAGATTTCGATGCACGTTTCTGACACGACCCAGGAGCCCTAATTCAGTCAGTTCTCAGAGGAGGTTTTAATAAAAAGTAGAACTGGCTACTGTATTCCCAGAAGCTTTAAGCACGTATTTGTTTGCTTAAAGGGTTTCTCTCATTAAATTGACATCTGGACAGCGAGGGGTGTTGGATCCTCCGCAGTGTCTGATGCAATTCAGCTCCAGTCAGCGTTTCCCTGTTTGTCCCCAGCCTTTCCCGAGGGAATGGGATGCGCATGTCCCTTCCCCACACGATGTGACTCAGGAGTGTCACCCCGACGTATTCACATTGCTTTTATTTAGGTCTTCTGCCAACAGTTACAGGGTAACAGACACTTGGGACTGCAAAGTCGAAGTTGCAAGCAAAAATCAGGACCAAGGCAAAAAAGAAAAAATACACAAAGGCAATTAAATCAAATCCAATATAAATACAATGTTCTGGAGCTCTTTAATCATACTGCTTTCTTTAATAAAGAGGTGGTTATGATCTTACAGTATTTTCTTTTGGCCTAATCCAATGATTTTGTTACTCTTTACCAGTCTTAATTCCACACATACGAAAAAAAAAAATTGATATTCAACCTTTAAAATATAAGCCATATTTTCTTAATAAAATAAGTTTTGTGCTGCTGCTTGTTTAGTAAGTACTGTACATCAACTGTTCACGGCTATTTAACAAATGGACCATACAGAGTTCAAGCTAGAGCAAAAAAAACCCACAAGAAAAGTAACAACCCAAAGGGAGCATCCTGTAAACACCCTATGTACAGTCCCACACTTGCTCATAGAAAGGAGGTACGAAAGGGGCTGGAAATCAAACACAAAAGCACTGGAGTCCTGGAAATTTTCTTTCACAACTATTGAAGTGCAAATCACTCAGGCAAGATATGAATTTCACTTGTTTATTGCTCTCCTGCTGTCTGGCTTCCCTTCCTGAAACAATCACATTCTTTTATTTCCCGCTGATTTTCCAAGAAGAAAACCTTCCGCGAGGCAACGCTGGGTGACACTGAGACATGGGGTCAGACACCCCGACCGCCCTGGGAGCTGCGGGGAGGGGGCAGAGCAGCCCTCCCGCCCCGTTGTGGTCAGATATGAGATTAGGGAAACAACAGCATTCAACAGGTGAATGAAAGCTACTCCTCTTCCCAAAGAACTGCATGCACCCGGCGACGCTTCCAGTGGCAGAGGGAACTCGTGCGCACGGAGAAGGCAGAGACTCGGAGCCGATGGGGATGTCTGTGTGGGGTTTGTGGCTAACTACAGATCCTGGCACGTTCCAGGGGTAACACCTATCGGCTACGGGCAGCAAAACGCGCCTCAACATGCAGCTACTCGTTTGCATCTCGGACAAGAGAAGGGGGGAAATGCCGATGCCGGAGCGCGGAGAGGGCACGGTGCATAGTCCGGTAGAGAGAACATGCGGGTCACTCCAACCTCTCTAAAGTTCTTCAAAGTGGAAACAGGGTTTAAAGGGCACAGCAGCTACTGAGTTTGGCTTTTTTTATTTATCCAAAACCATGAAAACCCAACGCAGAGGGTGAAATAAGGGCAGAACACGATCTGCAAGTCAACAGCTGAGAGTTTCAGAAGCTGTGAAGCTTTTGTGTAGTTAAAATTGCTGTTAAAAGTAGGTGCTACATCAGCAAGTCTTCATTCATAGTTTTCTATGAACAGCCACCTTACAAATGAGTGCAAATCTTAAAGGTCCATTTTACATTTCAAGTCTCAAGGTTAAAAAAAATTGTTACAGAGCAACAAGCTGTTTCTGTAAATGCCCACACTATCTCTTTTCAAATGGTTAAAAATGGCACGTGCTATGCCACAGCTACTAAAAGACATTTCAGAATTCTAGACCCAACTAAAACACTAAAATAAAAACGAGGAACCAAAATCCCTTTGCCCCTCGCTGCAGAGCAGCAGCCAGGCGCGTTCCGGTGTAATGCTGGTGAACAAACTGATTTGCAGAGAGAACCTTGACCTTGACCCCGATTTTATCCTTAATGAGGAGCTTTCTAACACCAGGTGAGCGGGAACAGCCCCTCTGAGATCGTTTTGCTTTCAATGAACACAAGCCAGAGTTCGGAGGATGAGATGGAGGTGCTGATTGGTGTCACTATGCAGGCACTTGTGTAGAGGAATGTAGGCTTTTCATGTTGACACTTAGTGTTGATGCATTCCCTACGCTCTAAAAGCCTTCCTAGGAGTTCCCTACCTACTGACCACGGATAGTTCCTGGTCTCCTCCTCGTCACCTTGAGGATATACAGCAGTGGAGGTTGACACAAGGTGCAAAGGAGAGTATGAACCAAACACTGTGGTCTTGAGGAAAAACAGGACTGTGCTAAACGTAGGATCTTCACCAAATGTGACATCAGTGGGCTCAGCACTTAGTTTGCATAGCATAGTGATGTCTTCACTGTTCACAAACACGTTGCCCCAAAAGAAAATGGGAAGAGTGAATTCCCGGGGTTAGGACAGCTCAGCGGGCCAACATGACCGGTGAGGTTTTCATGAAGGCAAGGCAAGTTTCAACGTCAGAGAGTACAAACCAAAGAGGTGTAGATGTGCTTCTGTCCCCGCAGGGGCCGGGGCAGCGCTCGCGGGGGCTGCCCGGGACACGTGCTGGGCAGGGAAGTGATCCCAGAGCTCCTCCCCTCAGAGCGCGCGCCTCGCTTGTCTCTTGAAGGAAGCGCTGTGACCACTCTCATAGTAAAAACCCCAGACAATCTGCCCGGATGGCATTGGTACTGAGCTGCCCCCACGGCCCCGCCGCCGCGCGTGCGGCCGCTGCGCAGCAAAACGGGCCTGAAAAGCAGTGACCAGGTTCCTGTGGGGGAAAAAGGCTGTTTTCCTGCTACAAACACAAATCAGGAGTTTCCCCCGTGACAACAATAAGGATTTCATCACTCTAAGGAAGGATCTGGTGTGCTTTCAGAATCAAAACCCTGGGCATGAGAGCAGTGATACCATGACACGAAGAGCAGCAAAACTGAGCAGCAGAGAGGGTGAGCCTGGAGGTGGGGGATGTGGTACGTTGGAAAGCAGCCAGCCCGGGCAGACACGTGCCAAATGCACACGGACCACGGGCACTATGGCGCACCCGGCACGGAACGGGCTGCAGGCGGCAACACTCATCGGACAGGAAACGCTGGGAAGCTCTGGCCTGAGCACACAGCCTCAGGAAGTGCGGGCATGTAAACTCTGAGAATGTTAATGACTTGTGGATTTTGGCAACAGACTCAGTATCGTATAAAAATAATGTTTAGTAAAAAAATCCCGGTGTCCATCGTAAAAATTCAGGGGGAGGGGGAGGAAAAAAGAAAGAAAAAAATGGATAGCGCTTTCTGTCCTCATGGGATGGAGATGTCCCCATTTGTCAGAAACGGTTTTAAATAACAAGTAGTACATTGGAAACAAAAATGGGTCAGCAGCCATTAAACGTGTCCTGTATGAAAGTGCACATCTTTCAATGGGGTTTAACCACCGTGAGGTCATGATCTGACACAAACTGCAACTGAGGACCATAGAAATTAACTCCTTCCGATGGAAATATGGACCACCATCAAGACAAGATTACTAGTTTCCTTACAAGATTAAAAACATTGAAATTTTGCAGCATCATAGTAAGGCACTCACCCATGGAATAGTCTGTGACTGTTGCTTCGAGCGGCAGCAGCTGACTAGCTTGTAACACGAGGAAGACAGTTTTCAGTTCTGAGCTAAGTGCTAGGGTGCCTTACATTATCCGGGGGGAATAACTCGGGGGCGGGGAACTGTTAGTGTTAGAATTCTCCTATAAACTAGTTGGTTTTTTGTTTTTCGTTTTTTTTTCCCCTTAACCCATTAAAGCATCTCATAATCTAAAATATTAGTTTTATAAATCTAGTCTTCTGTTTTAAGGCTCTAAAAATCCCCTCCCCCCAACCCCCACAAAAAATACCTACCAGCGCCTGGTGGGCAACGGAGGACCAAAGCCGCCAGTTCACAGTCAGGAGTCTCTAGTATTGCATCTTAAAAATGAAAACCTGCTTCCGCCTCCCGGGAGTTTTATCCCTTCCCTTGAATGCCTTCATGTGTTTGGTCAGGTCAAAATTTTGCAAAGCCAGAAAAAATTAAAAAAATAATCATCATCGTCATCATCAGTCTCTTCCAATCCGACAAAGGTGTTGGATCGTTCTGTCCCGTGGTGCTGGTCTCCTGCCTCGAGTCGACGCTGCCTGCCCTGCAGTGATTTCTCATTGGAAAAAAAAAACAAGGTGTCCCAATGCTTCCTTTTTTGTATGGCTCCTACAAATCTGAAAGCTTTCTTGAGTGAGGTAACAAAAGTTAGGCTTTCAAGCAAAGTACATGGTACGTAAAGTGTCCTGATGAACCTGCACAGCCTTCGCCAAGGCCTGGGGGTCTCTGCCGTTGCTCTGTCCAGATATATGGCTGCCCTCGCCACTGAAAATCAAGGAAATCACTGTATAATTATTTCATATCTTCCTCCTGGGAACACTGAGAAACTCCCCTGGAGATGGGAGTCAGCAGAGTGTTGGCAGCACGGGAAGGCACCTCACTGCAGGGCGGGGAGATGCTGCATGTGCCAGTGCCTGTGCCTGGGCTGCAGAGATTCCAGCACCTTGAGGCAGCTGGGAATGCTCAGACACCCCAGGGATGTTCCCACAGGCCTGGGATGAGCTCAGGATGGGATTTAACCCTCCATTACCCCCTGCTCCCCCTGTGATGGGTCTTAAGAGGATGCAGCTATGTGCAAGTCTCCCCACCCAGAAAGGCTTTGCTGCAGCACCACTCGGACACAGACACTTTCATGCCCCCTGCCCATGCCTGGCTGTGCCCTCCCAGGGCCACAGGCTGAGCCCCTCACCTGTCGTGCTCCTTGTCCACAAGGTGGTACCTGGCCCGGAATGCCACCAGCCTGGCATAGTAGGCCGGGGCAGGGATGGAGACGGAGCGGGTGCAGCGCACGTAGGTGTGGCACAGCTGGTACGTGAGGATCTGCAGCTCATCCGCCGTGAACCGGTTGTCATCCCACAGCACGTAGTAGTGGGAGGGCCGGCTCGTGCCCTGGGAAGGAGCAGGGGCAGTGTGAGAGGTGCTGCCAGCACCCCGACACGGGCAGCCACAGGCAGCTGCCTCGCATCCTCATCATCCCCTGCCTGATCCAAATGATCTGTCAGACAGCCCGGGCAGGAGAGATGCCTGTGCTTCTCTGACGTGAGAGCCCCACATGGAGAGGCAGGAAAACCTTGGCACTGAGGTGTGATGCAGCACTGACATGGCTGCCCCCTCTCTGCCACTGCTCCCAGCACGGCACAGCCCACAGCATCCCCACTGACCCAGGCCAGCTCCCGCTGTCCACACAGGGGAGGGGAAGCCAAGCAGCCTCCCTTATGGAAGCAGCTGCAGATTAAGTGAGTGAAGTTTTTCCAGCCTGGTTTCTGACTAATCTTGGCCGCCTGCAGCCAGGCAGCTGCAGAGCAGGCAGGGATGGCTGGCCCAGCTTTGCCGCCCACGGCCAGACAGCAGGTCCCTGCTGACAACCGGGCGCCTGGCGAGCACAGCACGCTCAGACACCAGCTGACAAGCTGCTGAATTGGCTGCTCTGAAGGAGGAAAATCTCTTAGGAGAGATCCTTGGCTCCAGTAGAGAAACTGAGTACGTGCCACACAATGCAGCAGCAGTGCGGACCCGGCACCTGCTCGCCAAACCACCGCAGCGGCAGCTCGGATCCAACTGCCCACGTCTCCATGATGGAGGGAGGCTGTGGCAGGGCTGGGACAGATACGTGGGAGCACAACCTGCCACACCAGCCAAAAAAACCAGCAGCACCACAACAGCCAGCGCTGCAGAGCAGTACCTGAATGCCTGCATGACTGCACAGGTAGAAGTCGAACTCAAAGGGGTGGGTGATGTTTGTATCCACTGTTGTTCCCGCCGGGATGTTCCCGCTCTTCCCAATCTGCAGGGAATAGAAAGAGAGATCCAATCACTGCAGAACTGGGTTATTTCCAGGTGCCCAGAGCACCATCCCTAACACAGCTGCCCCAGGGCCACACTGCAGGGTCCCCCATCTCACTTGGAGAGCAGCATGCAGAGCCACTCCCCAAGTGTTGGTTCAGGGCTTCCTGCTCTGCTCCCTGTGTGAACAGGCCCGCTGGCATTTTCTGCCGCCATCAACATGAGGCATGTCACGGAGACAGAGCCAACAGCAGGGTGAGGGCTGGGCACTGGCCCATCCTACTGCAGAGATGAGGCTTAAGTGAGCAAAATTCCAGGGATCTCTGCAGAGCATGTGCTAGATTCTGTGCTACAAGACACCAAGGCTTTTACATCCTGATCAGAAGAGTCCTCACTTCCCAGGATTAAATCTTGCTGCTCAGTTAGAGCAGAGTCTGGTTAGACTCGATCTAACCATTAAATTCAGATGACATCTAGGAAAAGTGACAGCATCAATACTGCGGAGCAGACACAAACAAGCTGTGAGAGAGTAGGGGGTTATTCACCCTGTCACGTCAGCGGCTCCGGCTATCACCAAAACAACAGATGTTTTCAAGCTGACAGAGGTTATTTCAAGAGTCACCAGGATCATCAGCACCCAGTAACTCATAATAACAGCAAACAGCTGGCTGGGGTTCTAGAAGCAGCCTAATCCGTGCGGCTGCGGGAGTCCAGCGAGCAGCAGGTTTCATTCAGAACAAGCTCTCCCTGCCAGTGATGAGATTCCCCCTCGGCAAAACCAGGGCTGGCTCTTCCATCAGACAGGGATGAATCAGCTGCCTCCCACCCCAGAGAGCTCACCCTCTCGTTCTTGTCTGCACAGAAGAGACGGGTGTGATGCCTCTTCTGGACGACGATGTAGGTGATGCCAGGCTGGTAATCCTTTTCCAGTTTGATGCACGCGTCTCGGATCGCCAGGAGCTCATAGTGAAGGATCTGGAGGGACAAGGGCATGTAGAGTGTAGGGATACACTGGGCACCCTTAGGGAGCCCCATGGGAGTTGGAGCAGCCCTGCTGGCCAAGGGGGATGTGAGGGGTCCTCACCTGCGGGAGCTGCCCCTCGGGAACACCGTCGCGGTAGAAGATGATCCTGGTGGGTTTGAAGCGGGTGGATTTGTAGAACTGGATGAGGAGCTCCCTCACCATGTAGGACAAGTCCTCGATGATTTCCTGGCGGGGACGCTGCACGCGCACCGTGGCACAGTACCGGCTGGGGTGGGCGTCCATGCTGCCCACGACCTGCAGCAACAGGCCAGGCCCATGTGTTACACCGGGAAGGATGGAAAGGATGTGGGACATTCCCAGCCTCTACCCGCTTCCCACATGCACAGCCAGCCGTGGGCAGAGCACCTGAGCTCACAGATCAGATGGGACAGCAAATACTGTACAGGCAACCAGCACCCAAAACAGACATCCCTGGTCATGGCCACATCCTGGTGTCACACTCTGCCGTGCCCTTTGCAACACTTCTGGGAATTTCCAGCAAGACAACTTTGGCTGGTGCCACTGAGTGACGTGGCTGTGGGGGCTGCTGCTGCCTGGTGGTGAGGGGGAGCAGGGCTGCCCCAGATGGCCACGGGCTGCCTGAGGACACTGTGGGTCAAATCACCACGTGGCAGCCACTGAGCAGGGCGTTTCCATCGCACTGGGTGCAGTGCAGGGGAGACCTCAGAGACGTCAGAGCAAGAGGCTGAGAGCAGCCCAGCTCAGCCGTGACACAGGCAAGGGTGCAGCGTGAATCAGGTACTGGCCCACACCTGGGGACGTGCCTGGCTGCCCCACATCCCCCTGAGTAAGGGGGAAACACTGCAGATCCCCCCCATCCCAGCGGTGTGAACCTGCCACCCTTCCCCAGTGCTTTCACTTTTGCTTCACAAACAGCTCTGGGGTCGGGGCTGCTCCACTGGAGCTGATGTGCACAACAGAAATAGCTCCTTTGGCTCCAGCCACGGACCCCCCTTGCCTAATCAACAACACACCAAGGACAAAGTCAAGTCCCTCCCAAGGCTCTACCCTTCTCCTCCCCTGCAGCTTCAGAAAAGCTTTTACAAAAAGTAAGAAAGCCCCAGTGGTCCCGCACAAACCACAGAAGACGTTTTCAGAGGGGAAGCATCGCCGCCAGGAAACAGACGGTTCTGTCCCACCCACACCTACAGCAAACAGCCCAAAGCCTTTCCCAACCCCTTCTAATTAAGAAAAAACACTCCTCCAAAGATGCGTTTGCATGCCAAGGAAAACCTGAGCTGTGAGTCCTGGAAAGTTAAGAACTTAATAGGAAAATGCTGACATGCTTAATTAAAGCAGACACTGAGAGAACCTGACACTCTCCTGTGCTCCAATGAGCAGAGGGCAGCATCTCCCAGCCTGAGAGAGGGCATGAGCACCCCTAGTCCTGCTGAGCAGCACTTTGCTCCTGGATGCTCATTATTCATTTGAGGAGAAGGCAAATCCTCCTTTCCAAAAGGCTCAGAAGCCCGGTCAACCCAGTTTCTCCCATCTCCAAAATCCCAGCTCTCCCACCGGGAAAGGTCCCTCCAGGGCTGCAGCTGGCCCAGGGATGTCCCGGGATGACTCGGTGCAGCTCCGAGCTCCCCGCACACCCCTGCCGGCAGCGCTCGGGGCTGCACACCACGAGCCCCATCTGGTGGCAGCTGCCAGCTCTCCCCGTGTCTCCCCAAAACTGCAGCTCCTCTGCCGAGATGCAGGAGGGGATCAGGGACTCACCTCCACAAGAATGAGATCAAAACACCAGAGAGGGCACGAGGCTACCCCGACAAGTGTCACCATGGAGACACCACTGACACAGCCCCCTCAAGGACACACGAGCCCCATTCCAGCTCCAGCATCCCTGCAGTATTTTTGGCACTAAACTGTGAACTTACAGCCGTTATGGAGGGCTTCTTCCCATCTCCTGCCGGTGGGTGAGTGACATCAGCCCCGAGGAAGATCACGGGCTGCTGAAAGACGGCAGAGCTGGTGGGAGAGGAGAAAAAGCCGCAGTCAGCCTGTGGGGCCATCTCAGGGTGATGCCCAGCCCAACTGAGACAAGCAGATGACACCAAGGACATCTGCCGACCTCCAGCTCTGGTCTGGGAATATCAACAGCTCATTACAAGGCAAGACAGGCTGCAAACCTGCATTTCAAAGAGCTACTTGGCAGGTCCCCAGGTAAAGCTAGGCAGGCAGCACTGCCAGGCACTTGGAAACAACCCCAAAACCGTGAGAGGCAGTGGCTGTACGAACCGCTGGTGAGGCACAAGGATGTTGTTGATCCCGCCAAGCTTGACGTTGATCTTGAGGCAGAGGTTGGAAAGGGTCTGCGGGGAGGTTTTCACCACGTTCTTGACCTGGACACACTGTGTGGCCATTCCCAGGAGAGTGTCCCCAACACGCTTCACCTCAGCTGCAGGCAGAAGAAGCAGGTGAGCACAGGGACAACCAGCACCACACCGCTTCCAACAGCGCCCTCAGCAAGGGGGAGAGAGAGCCCCATGGGAGCCAACCCTGCTGAGGTACAGCAAAGCCCTTCTCCTTTCTCTACTCTCCCCAGACGCACCATACACAGGTGTCTTCCCAGGCAGGATGACAATGATGAGCTGAAGCCCTGAATAGGTGTTTTTGAGGTGTCGGAACATGGGCTCCACACTGTCTGCACCCTGGGCGTACTTGCAGAAGCAGGGCTGGCCCTGGATGGGCATCCCGGCGTCCTTGGAGATCTTGCGCAGCTGGTCTGTGAAGTTCCTGTGCCGGGAGGAGAAGCTGTGAGCCCCAGCCCTCCTGATGGCAGCTGTGCCATGTGCCCCTGGCACCGAGCCCCATGGCCGAGGGCTGTGGCACAGGACAGACACAGGGCCATCACATCATCCTGTCCATGGCTCTGCAGCACCCAGCAAGTGCACAGCGCAGGACACACGAGACCAGCATGTGTTAGAGCTGAACCGTCCCCTCTCTGTGCCCTCTTACCCGTGTACTGACTCTTCCTGATATGACAGAGCTGAGCCCTTCTCTGTTAGGAAGCTGGAGAAGTGGGGAGCAGACCTGCTGCCTGGGACAGCTGATTTCCAGGTGATTGCAAAGCTGTGGCCAGCCTGGCAAAGTGCTCAGTCACACTGTGGATTTTTGGATTGCCAAGGATGGATTCGATGCAGCAAGAGCCAGAGGGAACATGGGGCTCTCAGCTCTGCTCCGAATGGGGCATGGAAGGAGTGTGGTGTCACTCCCACCTGCACCCAGGTACTGCAGACATGGGCATGCTGAGCTGTTCCAAACTCCAAAAAGACCATGCCAAACACCCAGAAGAGGCAAACAATGTGCTTGCCTCGATCCATTGACTCTCAGGAGAAACCGAGGCCCCATCAGAATCCAAAACCAAAGTGACTGTTTCCCTAAATCGAATAAACTGTCACCACTCTATGTGACTTTGCTACAGAAGTGGTTTCTCTAAGCTAACAAAGCTTTTCAGAAAGCCCAAAACTTCTCCATAATAGCCTGCAGGAAGCTAGGATGCTTCCTACATGAATTACATTATTTCAGATAGATTATGGAGGAAACTTTTAATCAAATACCCCTCACAACCCCTTCTCTCTGAGGAGATTCAGTTAGAAGAGCTCAATACAATTAGTGCTGGCAGTATCAGCTCACAGTACTGCAGCTCCCTGATGCAAAGAGCAGAATCAAGGAGAGCCTGACTAGCAGCTCAGAGGTGCTTATTCCAAAACCTGGCAGCTTTGTGATGGCTCAGGGACTGTTTGCAGCCAGGACAAACAGCCAGGCCCTCTGGATAAACCAACAGCAACAGGAACTGAACCCCCCAGATCAGACTGGTACCACGAGCAGCGGAGTTCTGTGCAGCTCCAGAACTGGCAATGCCAGATGTGCAGCCTCAGGCTGGGAGCAGCAGGGTGGCCACAACAGGAGCCACGGCCCCCCCAGCTCCCTCGACCCACATGGGCTGCCCCTTTCCTTACTTCAGCACCTCCTCTCGACACTGCTTCTGCGGGGCAAAGCAGGCAATGGCCCAGACTTTGATCTCAATGCCGTTGTAGAACTGCTTCCCTCGCATGTCCCACACGCCCTGGTTGGGAGTTGCAATGGCCCGGTTCTGCAAGGCAAACAGAGGGTCAGAGCACTGCAGCCTGCCCAGCCCCGCAGCCCCAGAGCCCACACATGGGCCGGGGCTGTGCTCCCTGTCACAGCGCCAGAGCCGGAGCCAACTCCCAGTGCTGCCAGTAATGGGCAATCCACAGCCTCAGCTCCTCAGCAGTGATGGAAAATTTACCCAAGCTGCCCTACCCTGAGCATCCCTCTCCCCTTCACCTCTTGGTTTTGCCACCAATGACCCTCGGCTGCAACTTCCAGACCAGTTGTATTGCAAAAAAAACCCAAAAACCAAACGCAAGGCATCCTGATAGAAAATTCCAGCTCTAACCTACCAATGTGAAGGTAAGACAAATTTTGTTGAGAAGCAGCATTTTCAGGTGTGACAGCGTCTCCCTGCACAATGCAGCTGAACCCAGGCAGGGCAGCCCTGCTTACCCGGCCTCCGTACTGCAGGATGGGCGCCGGCAGGACCCGCCCTGTCACCTCCGTCATGTCATCCTTCACCTTGATCCCAAACTCCTGAATGTATGGATCCAGGTTGTAGCTGGCATTCTTCATCTGCAGAGGGAAGGAAGGGCCATGGGGAGGAAGTGGGACCAACTGCTGCATCCCAAACAGTTGCAGCTGGCTGG
>JAWWEU010000062.1:3341746-3353422 GCA_035583155.1 Acropternis orthonyx
CATCTGCAGAGGGAAGGAAGGGCCATGGGGAGGAAGTGGGACCAACTGCTGCATCCCAAACAGTTGCAGCTGGCTGGGAACTGTGGGCACCCGGAATTCTGTTCTCCACAGAGCTTCAGTCCCCTCCGTCAGGGGAGGGCAAGCAGGTTAACACAAAGGTTCAAACCCCATCCTCCAAACTGACCCATGGAGACCTGATTTTGGAACACACTGACCAATGCAACTGAGAGCAGAGCCTGCCCCTGAGATTTAAGGCTTCAACAGGAGGGTTCAGACTGGAGAGACTTATCAAGAGCCCCAAAAGGAGTATCAAGTGTCTCTGGTTTCAAAGGCCCAGAGAACACCTGTTTGGGGAACAACAGCCCCATTAACCAGTGTCCAGGCACAGACAGAGTTCCTGTACCACAGCCCCATCATGCACAGTCCCACTTACACCCACAGCTGGGGGTGTTTTTCTAATTGGTTTCCCTATTTTTAGTTCCAGTTCCCTTTGGGTCAGGTTCCACCAGCACAAGGACTTGGATTTGCTGCACACGCATTTCCACGGTCACTGTGAGCCAGCCTCTGCTGTGCCCATGTCCATTACATACATGCAGGCACCTCTGACCGGGGATTCAGTGGAAAGGGGGGGGATAAAGCCACTCCATTAACCCCACCAGCACCTTCTGAACAGGTCACAGCTCTCCACTGCAGAGCAGCTGAGGAGCAGGACCATGGCAAGGTCCATCACAGACATGACACTATAACATGTCCTCGGAGCTGCAGCCCCAATGTGCCCCCCCAGGGACTCATGCCACATACCAGGCGACTGATTTCCTCCTGCCTGTCTGGGGCAGACCTGGCTGTTGCTTTTATCATGGTTGATGTTTGATTGTCTGTGAGCTTCTTGATGCACCTCTGGCCAGCCACGATGTTACACACCTGCATGGGAAGGGACAGCAGTGTTGGGGACAGGTGAGACACAGGGGACCAGGGCTGAGCACAGCACTGGGGCCCTGCAGCCGACCCCAAAACAGAGGTGCCAACACTCACCTCCAAGGGCAGGTATGTATGTTTCTGTTCCTGGCCAACCTGGAGACAGGGTAGGTGGGGGTATTTCAGCTGCAGGTTGTATTTCTGCTTAAAGTACTGAGCCACTGTGCACTCCACAGTCTGACCACTCTCCAGCTGCAGTGGGAACCTGGCAGAGGCAGGACACGAGGGATGCACCTACTCAGAGCAGACACTTCCAGGCCTCAGGCACTACGTACTGTGCCTGGGAAAAGGGAGCAGTCAGGCTCCCACCCCAAGTTGCCATACAACAAAATAAAAAGGATAACAGTGTAGTTTCAGAAATGGAGTCAGGAATACTCTGACCCCAGTGTGGGACTGAGGTCCCTAAATAAAGCTCTCCCTCACTAATCCAGCTAATCAGGGCAAATGTTTATTGCAGGGCGTGCCACACATGCCACAGTCAGGTACAGAAATACAGCACACTGGCACTTGGGAGGGCTTGTGTGACTGGTGCCCTTCCTTGGAGCTGAGCTGAGCTCCAGGGAAAGGCTGACTAGCGTCTCCTAGTATGGGGCAGCAGCCCTGGGGTGGGCAGAGTGGGGGGCACAGGAAGGGACATTTCTCTTCAAAAAAAAAAAAAATCAAACTTCCTGGCTGCAGAGCTGAGAGGTGCCACAACACTCACAGCTGGAGTGTGATACCCAGCCTCACTCAGCACCAGCTGCTCCCAACTCCATAAACAGCTCCATGAAAATGCAGAATTGACTTGATATTCTTTATGGAGCCAAAATTAGACAGGAGAGCCAGGCTGAACAGCCCAGCGAGGCACCACATTCCTCCTGCGCTTGCCAAGCTCTGGGGCTGCAACCCAAGGATGCTGGAGCTGAGCAGTGCCCAGGCCCAGCCTGCTCCCAGGCACACGCAAATATATCCAAGACAGACACTTGTGTTGTTCCCTGACAAAGCCTCTGTTCTGGCAGTGGTTATTTTAAGAAAGAAGAAAACCAAACTCGGAGGTAAAAACTAGGACAATTCCTGGCATGTCAACTCCCGCCCGCTGCCGTGCTTTGCCTGCCAGACACAGCATCCTCTGCGCTCCCACCTCCCTGCGTCCCGCTCCGCGCGTGGCACGGGGCTCCAGAGCCCCAGACACATCTCCTTTTGCCATCCAAGGCTGGAGCTTCCCGTCCAGCTCTCCCTAACGACACCAGCAGCTGTTAACAAGGAGAACAGCACGGATTTTCCCAAGGGCATTGCCCACCCGCCTTACGTCTGGTGGCTGGCCGGCCGCCGGGTAACGTTACACACGCGGTATTTCCTCTTCATCTGCCCGCAGTGGGTCACCTCCACCTTCAGACCTGACAGGAGACAAGGAGACACAGCACAGTCAAGGTGAAGGCAGGAGCAATTCCCCCTTGCCCAATTTCCTCAAGGCGCTGCCAACACCTTCCTTAGCTAATTGCCCACTTGCAGACACCCAAAAAAAGCACGAGGGAGGCCAAGGGTGCCCTGTGAGACATTTAAAATGTGCAATCCCTCGTACCCCCACCTTGCTGCAGGGGCTGGGTGGGACACAAGCCACAGCAGCTGTCAGGGAACAGATCCCAGTGCTCCCCGAGGGCTCTACCTTTGATCTCCTTGGTGAAACGCACTCTCTGTGAGTCCGTCAGGGGCTTGGGCTGCTCGTCGATGTTACGGATGTCCAGCACCTCGCACATGAACTCGATGACAGGCTGGGCCTTGTAGAAGGCGGTGGCCGACACTGTGGAACAGACACCACGATGTATCTCTGCCCTCCACCACCCTCCCCAAACAGATCCCACCCCACCACTGCAGCTCCCCAGTGTGAGAAATAACGTCACCATCAATGTTGAGCATCATCTTCCACATGGCAGGCCTGACCGACTGGTGGAAGCCGAACCAGACCTCCCTGCCCCCTCCCAGGGGGTGATAGTAGCCTTCGGGAGGGGAGAAGAAGGAGCGGCCGACAGGAGTGTACCTGTGAATGGGGGCAAACCATGTCACATGGTGCACACCAGCCCTATGGCATCACCCCCCCGCTGCCCCGAGGCAGTGCCTGCCCCACTGGCTGCACCACCCACTTTGTCTTTTCCAGAAACACCCAGACACACAGCAGGCACGGCCACCTCTTCCCAGCAACTGTCAAGGCCAGTTCCAGCCACAACAGCCTGACAAGGGCACCGGTCCCCTGCCCTCCCTGGCACAGCCCCCTCGCCCCTTGGCACAGGTACCTCATGGAAGCCAGGTGCCTCATGGCAACATCCAGCGCCTGGACGGACTCCAGGGGGACAGGGATCTGCCCGCTGACCAGGGCCTCGTGCAGCATGCGCCAGCTCACGATGGCCATCCATTTGATAGACACCTTAAATATCCTGTCCTTGCCTTCCCCTGGGATTGTCACCTCAAAGTCAACCTGGGTGCAAGAGGGAAGGTAAAAGTGACCGTGGCATCCCCGCAGGGACAAGGAGGGGGTTGTTTTCCGCTGGTCCTTCCCCAGGCAGGAGTGGGGTCACACTGCCCGCACGGGGCTCACCACCCTCTCTTACCCTCTCATTCCCAATGGGCAAGGCCGTGACAGTGTAGATGTTCTTCTTCCCATCGTACACTGGCTTTCGGTCACCGAAGATCTGCGGTTTGAAGTGCTGCACCATGTACTCCACAACTTCCCTACGCAGGCAAGAAAGAGGGGCAGGAGGGGAGAAGGGAGAGGTTTATTTTGCCAGTTTCTTTACAGCCTGACACCTTCTGCAACCTGTCCAGTGCGCCGCAGCCTCCCTTCCCAGAGCACCTTAGAGCTGGGCCAAGTCTCCCTTGAGTGCCTTGCCCCATAACTCGGTACATCAGCTTTGGGAGAAGGAGTGTACATGGCACAGGGGAAGGCTCAGCCACCAGAGCTGCCACTGGCCCACCACACGTGCCGGGAGGGAGTGACTCGCTGCTAAAGGCATGTGCAGCATCTGCTCACCGGCCTTCGGGTCACGGAGCTCCCCGGGCTGTGGGGGCAGGAGGGGACAGGCAGAGAACTGCACATCAAAAAGGAAAACAAAGGAAAGTACACTGAGGTCTGGGCTCGCTATTTTTAAATCAGGGACTATTGCCAAAATAACACAGCTGCTTTGGAGCAGCAGGGACCATGCTGAGGCTCCGGACCTCTGAGGCTGCCGGGGAGGAAC
The DNA here is from genome assembly GCA_035583155.1 of Acropternis orthonyx. NCBI lineage: Eukaryota > Metazoa > Chordata > Aves > Passeriformes > Rhinocryptidae > Acropternis > Acropternis orthonyx. The sequence continues at coordinate 3,345,934 of JAWWEU010000062.1, forward strand.
CAGTGCTGCTGCAAAAACATGGCTGGGGGAGTCTGGCCACCTGTGGGCAGTGCCATGACCCCTGCCACAACATCACCCTGGCCGCTTCCATTGCAAAGACAGAGACAGGCACTTACAGAGCCTCCACAAGGAAACTGGAAGCAGGGAACAAGTGCCAAAACCTCTAATACTTGCCTTACCTGTTGACTCTGCGCGGACATTTGTCGGGCTTGATATCCACTTCATAATGATACACATCGATCTTGGGAATGTCCACTTCAAAGTAGTTGGCCAAGAGCTTGATGGGCTTCCCGACAGTTCCTATCCCGGGCCGACGTGGTGCTTGAAACACCTGCTGCAAGGGGGGCAGGTATGCGCCTGCAGCTGCGGGAGAGAGCATGGGTCAGGAGCACTGGGAGGAACCCTGTGCCCAGACAGACAGGCAGACAGACCACGCAGAGTCACAGCATCCCTCATCCTGAACCCAAAAATCTCCCACTGTTCCTGGCAGGAGGTGGCAGTGGCAGAATTCAGAGCAGCACAGCTGGAAGCAGCTTCTCTGGGCACCACCCAGGGAGCACCAGCACTAGCCAAGCCATCAAAGGGCAGTGCCAGGCCACAGTGGCCCCACAGCCTCCCTTGGCACTGGCTCTGGCACTGCCTCCTCTGATAGGAGAGCAGAACTGGCCTCCACCAGGATGGAGTTGCAGGTCTTCCCCTCTCCAAGGGGATGCAATTCCCTGGATACTCTGCCAGCAGGGACCTACAGACACGTGTGTTTCCCCTCCATTCTCCAGCAAATTCCAACTCACTGCCGGAGGGAGGATGCCAAAGAAACAGGAAACACATTATTGCATCTGCACTACAGGACTGTTGAACTGCTGGGTTTTGAAAAAAAACACCAAACCCAAACCAATCCCAAATCCCCACTTCAAGCAGCGCAGGGACCCAAAGAGGGAAATACTAGTTTTTCCACAATTCCCATTACACAGACTCACTAACAAGGCTCTGGAGGCATGGTACTAGTGCACGGCCACAGGACTGAGCTGCGTTTCTAAGCCAAGAGCACCCTCAGACTCAAAGGTATCTAAAACATTGCCAAAGAATTATTCCACTCCGCTGCTCTCTGAAGCTAGCTCTGTCCTCCTTGCCCTATTCCACTTTGCCCATCTCCACCCATCCCAGGTTGCACCTTCTGTTTGTTCCTCAAGCCCTGCGTGGTCCAGGCCAGCTGGGCCGGTGTGGGGAGTGCGTGGGGGTATTCACAGCGCTCCATCTGCGTGGCCAACTGTCCATGCCAGCCCCAAACAGCGGCCCGGCTCCAATTCAGGCTCCTGAACACATGGTGCTTTTAGCACCCCTTTCTACCATCCGCTTTCTTTTTAAACCCAAATTTCAATTCCAGGCTAAAAATACCAGAAGCAGAAAAAGAGAAGAGCAGCGAACTAAGCTTCACATTTGTTCTTCAGTTTTGCACCCAAGCTCTGGAAGACTTTTCCTGCCAATGAAAGGCCACTCGTTGCTGGACACCGAGGAGATGGGACAACTCTTGTGACCATCCAGGGGCTGAACTGCATAAGTTAATGCTCCAAAGCCCACTTCTGCTCCTGCTTCTGCCCTGCAGCAGGAGCTCCAAAATCTGCTAGGAGCCCTGAGCCTGGGGCTAACCTGGCCCTCGCACCTCCTTGGGCAAGGCAGCATGGGACTTGGAGAAAGGTGGGGATCCCCAAGGGTGCTGCGGGGTCAGACCCTGTAGGCACCCAGAGCTGCCCCATGACAGGGTGACTGCCAGATGCTTTGGGAAAAATGGTTGCACCACACTCCAGGGACAGCTTGTTTCAAGGAACTGATTTCAGATGAGTTGTCTCTACATGACTAACATTTCTTGGCAGTGGCCAGCTCCCTGCCTGCGAGTTGATGCGTTTTCAAATCATGGTTCACAATCAAAGAGGTATTTGCCAGTGCTGCCGGAACCTTCAGTCCCCGAGTTTGAGGGAGGAACCACGCAGCCCATCTGTGCAGACCTGCCAGGGGACAGCAGTTCTCCACTGCCTTCCCTGCAGACACGTCAGGACCAGCACCTGCAGCTTCTGCCCCCTGGAATCATCTCATCCCCAAGATGATCCCGACAGCCGTGTGTGAGCAGAACAGCATCTCCATGTGCCCAGGACCTCCATGTCCCCATGGCATCCCCATGGATGCAGGGGACGCAGGGTGGCCACAGCTTGGCAGCTGCTTGGTGGCACTTGGGTGCCCGAGAGCAGGTGAAGCTGGTCTGGGCCTGGCAGGAGCTGCAGAGGAATGACCCAAAGGCCCTGCACCAACCCCACATCCCCAGTGCTGGTTCGGTCACCCCAAAAATAAGGCTTTGCCAACAGGATTGCTAGATGCTTTATGAACCCTACAATTAGGTTCATGAATCATGGGTGAAGGAAGGAGCCAGCATCCAGCAACGCAGAAGTTGGCTCAGGAGTTTGATGGGACCCAGGAGATACAGCAAACACAAGGTCAGTGTGGCTGGAGGGAGCAGCACCTGATGGCACAGAGATACTCTGCAAAGACCAGGGCAGGACCAGGACCAGCATCATGGACAGGTAAGTTCAACCCTGGGCTAACTCAGACCACAACACACAGTCCTTGAATGTGACAAGTGGAAGCAGCTGCCCCAGCAGCACCTCCAGCAGTGAGCCAGGCTCTCACCGAGCCTTGGCTGCTCCAGCCCAGCTGGGAGAGACCCCAAAGCCCTTTGGTGAACACACAGGTTGGGATCATCCCTTCACATACCACATTACTGCCCCGGAGTGCTCAGGGTCCCTTCTTGATTTGCCTTGGTGCAAAACCTCCTGAGAGCTGCCCTCTGCCTGGCTCGGAGGATGCTGTGCCAGGGAATCCCAGGCAGCTTGACGTGGCATCCCTGGGCACCTCATGCCCACAGCGCTTGCTGCAGGGCGGAGCAGCAGAAAAGGGGCCAAGTGAGAAGAAGCCTGGTTAAAAAGTGACCCAAAGTGCATGGAAACAGGGGGGCTCCTGCACACGGGGAGTGGGGGGCTCCTGCATACCTCGACTCTCCATGGCAAAGCTGCACAGGCTCCCACTTTGTCATGTAAATGTGGGCGCCGAGGCCGGGGGCTGCAGGGTGAGTGTTGTTCGTGCAGCACAATGCGGCCAGTGAGCGGGATGAAATCCGCTGCCATTAGAAATTCCGCGGCCCGGGAGGAACCACAGACTTTCGCACACAAAGCCGTGCCCCGGGGGACGTGCCGGCGGCGGGAGCATCGCCGGGTACCGCGGGCAGAGACGGCGGCGAGGGCAGCACTGCGAGGTGAACGCAAGTTTGGCGTAATTAGCGCTGGAATACGCTTTGTTTCTGTTATTTATTGTAACAGCTGGGGAACACGACCCACTGCCCAACAGCTGCCTGCGCCGGGCGAAGCCGCCGGTGGGACGGCATGAAATTACCATGTCATTGAAATCCTCTCCAGCGCCGCATTCAGCCGAGGGGCCGCGGGAGCGGGGCCCAGACAAAAGGGAGTTTTATTGCGGCGGCGGCGGCGGCGGCGGGTCCGAGCCGGCCCCTTCCCCGCACACCCACCCGCCAAAATACAGCCGGGAATCGGAGGGGAGGAAACGGGGCCGCGGCACGACAAGCACCGCCAGATACGCGGCGTGGTCCAACCTCACCCCTGAGCCCTCTCCCATCTCAAACCACCCGAGAAACTACCTGGGAAGTGAAACCCCTCTCGCGGGGCAAAGCAAGGGGCAGCACCAGTGGGAAAGGCCGCTGCCGGTGAAGTGAGCAATTGGCATTCCAAATCTCCAGGCTCGACACCTTCTAAGCAGTGTCCGATGCCATCCTACGTATGCCAGACTTCAAAAAGCCCCATCTCAGCTCTGCCAACGCAGACATCACTCCCTGAGTGCCACCAGGATCACGCAGCTATGGGTGTTTTTGAGTTTGACACCAAACTGAGTTTCAGCAGGTGATGCCCATGTGGGGCAGAGGCTCCAGCTGCAACTACTGGAGTGCAGCATCAAACCTGTCTGTGCACCAGAACCCAGCTCCTGTGGGCAAGACCGAGCTGCCCAAGTGCTGCTTCTGCCCCACATCAGGGTGGCTGCAACCAAAATGTAAGCCAAAACAGGCTTTACTCTATTTTACTGTGGTGCTGACTTCTGAAAGCAGCAGAGTTCTGTGTAGCCTCAAATCAAGTTCTTCAAACGGCATCGTTGTGCCACGTCAAACCTCAGCTTCCCATCCGGGAATCACAGGTGGCAAATCCCAAAGTGCAAGTTATAAACCTGCCTGGCCAAGGCAGGGGGTCCCTGTGCCCCCACACCCCGGTAAGCACAGTACCACCGCCTGGGCCAGGTCAGAGCAAGGCTGTGGATGCTGTGACAGAGCACAAGGAGCAGAGCAAGAGCATCGCCAGCTCCATCGCAGCCACATGCAGGGGCTGCACTCCGGCTGTGCTGGCTCTGGAGAGTGGTGTGGTGATTCAAATGGTGTTGACACATCTCGACCCACAGTGCCATGAGGCAACACACGAGGGTCCTGCCGAGCCAGCCCTGGCTGCCCAGCAGCTCCACATCTCCCTTTTCCCCTCCTCTCATGGGGTGTGAGAACCCAGCACAGCAAGAGGTCTGGGTGGCACATCCAGGCTGTGCGACCCCACACCATGACCCGCTAAGGCGCCTGGACCGGTCAGGGGCTGACACCCCCTGCCAGCCCTGCAGGGTCTTCTGCCACTTCCTCACTGCCCAGGCAGCAGCCAGGGACACACAGAGCCAGGAGCTGCAGACAAAGGTGGCCCCCAGTGCCGGAGGGACAGGACAAAGGCGACGTCGGCTCCTCTCCATATCCCACCGTGGCCCCCCAGAGTCTCCCAGTGCAGGGGTTGAACCTGCCTGCAGCCCCGCATGGACCATCCAGCCTAAGAGTAGCTCCTCTGCCTGATTTGGCTTCCTGCTTGTGTCTGCCATCTTAATAACTTGTCTGTGTTTTTTTCTTCCCGGGATTTAGGGAGAGGCTGCAGAAAGTGTTTAGAGATAAACCATCCAAGCCCTGTCTCCAGGCAAGGTGCTTCTCCCAGCTTTGTTTCTCAGCCTAATCCCTTCCCAGAACAGGCACACGCGATTTCGTGTTTCCTGAAGATAAAGAGCCCCAACAGAGAGAGCAGCTTTGGGGTTTTTGCAGGGTTCAGCACAGGAAGACAACGGTTGAGATTAACAGCCTTTAGGAAGTTTGTGAGGGATAAAGGAAACTAAAAGTTGGGAAAAATAAGTTTAGTTTTTAAAACCACCACTTGTGTGTGCTGCCTCGAGTACTGCCTGAGGGTCAGATGTCCTGGGTTTCCCTTTCCAGGCATCTCCACGTTGGGCACATTCAGGCACATGCTGGTTTCTGCTTTATTGCCCTGACAGGCCACAGCACAGTCAGAGCTTGCACATGAGGCTCAGCCCATACCCAGGGGCTGTCACAGGCACAGGGGTGCCAAGCCATGGCAGGATCAGCAGCAGCTCCTGTGACACAGGGCTCACATGTACCCTGCATGCAGGTGACACAGGTGGGAGCAGACATCCAGATTTGGGTAGGGAAGGGGAAACTCCCAAGGGTGCAGCATCAGAGCCCTGCTCCCAGTGCAGCTCCCATAGCCAGGGGGATCAAAACCCAAACCTGTCCCCCAAGTGTGACCCCATCCCATCTGAGAGATTGTTTTAAAGCACCTTAGGAACATCAGTTTGGGCTGGGGTAGGAAAGTGCAGGTGCCCAGCAGTGTTATCTATGTGGCCCCAAGGCGGCAGTGCAGCTATCACCCTGAGGCAGAGCCCGTGGTGCCGCCAAATCACGGCTTAGGCCATAAATCAGCCCCAAACACAAAGTACCGGCAGCCAGAAGGCAACACAGACATGGAAAGATCTCTGTACCACACTTAAATATTTGTGAGACAGGACCAAAGTTTGATTACAAACACGCAGCTTGTTTATGTCAAAATCTCACCAGGCCAATATATGACAGTGGGTATCAAACCCACCAGCATGAGAGCGGAGGCAGGGCAGAGACCCCTGTCCCCACTGCCCCCTCCCTCGGCAAGGCAGCAGCTCCCCATCTCCATTGCCTCATCCCTCCTCCTGCCTTATATTAGGCACCAAAATCCTCTGTGACTCAGAGCAGCATGAATTCATGACACTCACACCAAGCACGGGAGCGAGTGGCTGCCAATGATGGCAGAGTTTTGGGGAACAGCTCTCCAAACCCCTGCAGAGCAGCCCAGCACGAAGGGGCCTGGACCCAAAGCACCATCAACTACCCCGGGTGTGCGACACGGGGATATGGGGTGGGTATGGGGTGGCTCTGGAGCTCGGCCCCAGCTCCGCGCATGCCCCAGCACGGGGAGAGGAGACACTTCATGCTGTTACAGCATCACCGGCCTCCTGCCAGCTCCAAACTGCACCCTGCTCCCTGAAACTGGGGAAACGGGGAGCTGGGGGACGGGTGGGGAGCTGGGGGATGGATGGGGAGCTGGGGGTGGGATAGAAGGTTGCAGCCGATAGATGGGGTCCTGGAGGATGGATAGGGTGCTGGGGGGGATGCATGGGGTGGGAGAGATGGAACAGGAGCCGGGGGCATGGAATGGGAGATGGGGGATGGAATGGGGAGCTGGGGGGGTGGGATGGGGAGCTGGGGGGATGGATGGGGAGCTGGGGGGATGGATGGGGAGCTGGGGCGACGCTGCTGCTGCTTTGTGCAGCTCAGGCCCCTCGCGCAGGGCTCGCCTAGCGGGCCCTGCGGCTGGACGTGCCCGCCGGCCCCGTCCTCCCTGCTGCGGGTGCTCTGCGGGCACGGAGCCCTCCATCGCCGCCCGCCCCGCCGCCGGTCCAGGGGAACCCGGGGGGGGGGATGCGCCTGCCCGGCGGCCCCGCCACGGCACAAAACCCTCCGGTACAGCCCCCACCGCGGTACATCCCCCCTCGGTACATCCGTCCCCGGTACATCCGTCCCCGGTACATCCGTCCCCGGTACATCCGTCCCGGTACATCCATCCCGGGTACATCCCCGCTCGGTACATCCATCCCCGGTAAAGCCCCCCCGGTACAGGCCCCGATAGAGCCCCTACCCGGTAGAGGCCCCCCAGTACAGCCTCTCCGGTACATCCCCTCCCCGGTACATCCATCTCCGGTACATTCCCCCCTCGGTACATCCATCCCCGGTACAGCCCCCCCCACCCGGTACATCCTCCTCGGTACAGCCCAGACTGTACATCCCCCCGATAAAGCCCCTTCCGTCCAGGCCCCCGGTGGAGTCCCCCCCCCCCACCCCGGTACAGGCCCCCGGTAAAGCCCTCCCGGTACATCCCGCCCCGGTACACCCCTCCCCCGCCCCGGTACATTCCCCCCCTCACACCCGCCGCCCACTCCCACCGCCGCCATCCCTCTCCTCACGACGCCCCGCGGTGCGAAGCGCCCCGATCCACTCCCCCCCCCGCCTCCCCCCGACCCCCCCCCCCCCCCC
>JAWWEU010000062.1:3370084-3432748 GCA_035583155.1 Acropternis orthonyx
CCCGCGCCCCCGCCGCCGCCAGCGCGCGCCCCCGAGGCGCGCTCCCGGGCACGGGGAGGGGGGTGAGGAGGAGGAGGAGGAGGAGAAGGAGGAGGAAGAGGAGGAGGAGGAGGAGGGAAGGAGGAGGAAGGGAGGAAGAGGCCGCTCCGCGCTGCCCGGCGCCGCCGGCTCGCGCACGCGCCGCCCCCCCCGGGAGCGCGCACGCCGCCCGCGCGACCCCGCGGCCGCAACAGGTGACGGCTCCCGAATCCCAGAATCCCGGGATGTTGGGGGGAGGCTGGAAGGGACCCCCAGTCCGACAGACCCCCCTGCCAAGGCAGGGTCACGTGGAGCGGGTGGGTTGGGGATGTGTCCGGAGATGGAGACTCCGCGCCCTCCTCGGGCAGCTGTTCCAGAGCTGTCCAGCCTCCACGGGAATAAGTTCTTCCTCGTGTTGAGGAAGTATTTTAGTTTATGGCCACTGCTCCTCGTCCTGTTGCTGGGCACCACTGGAAAGGCTCTTTCCCCTTGTCCAGCAACAGGGTGAGGGACAATGGACATAAACTAAAACACGAGTTTCACCTCAGTATGAGGAAGAACTTCCCATGGAGGGTTCAACAACTGTCCAGGGTGGGTGTAAGTTTCCCTCTCTGGAGACATCCCAAACCCACCTGGACATGTTCCTGTGCCACGTGCTGCAGGTGACCCTGCCTGGGGACCGGCTCTGCCCCACTGGTCAGGGCGTTCAGCTCATGGGGTGTCACCTCCCTGTGGCCCCCATCCCAGAGGAGGCAGTGGGCTAACAGACAATACATTTTCCGTTTTCCCAAAAGCCAGCATTTCCAGCCAAGTGCCCTTAAATAAAGGGGCTACGGACTTTTTGCCTTTTTAAGCAGCTTACACTGTTCTAAGGAGCTGCTCCCTCGCGCACCTCCCGGGTTCTGTTCAGCCAACAACTCTCTGCTGACTCACCAGAAGGTCAGGAGTCAAAACATTTTATAAATAATAAATGCCGGGTCCACTTTATTTGCCTTTTTTGACCCGCAGGGTTGGTATTTTCCAAGCTGAAACATCAAAAACCCATTTGAAAATGAAGTTAAATCTGAGATTCTCATATAATTCCCTGACAGCAGCTGATGGACACTTGAGGGAAACACGAGTTTTACAAGACCAGTAACAAACCCCACGGTGTCTGGCAACATTTCCATGCTATTATTCAGCATATCTATGTGTAAGAAAGAAGCAGGTATGTAGGGCTACACAAATAGTACTTAAAAAACCCCACAAAAGATACAATCTCTACCTCAAGAAATCTACAATACAAAGGCTCAGTCCTGTAAGCTGCTGAGTACGACAAGCAAAGCCTATAATTAAACTATTATACATTCAATTAACTGGTATATATTCAACATATATTGAGACATCCTGACTGACAGAGTGGTCAGAACTTCATTTCTTTATTTTAACTCACTCTTATATTGAAAATAGACACATTTCCAGGGGCAAGACTGGTTTTGGGAATAGTACAGAAAAAATAGAACAAATCGCAGGATTTGTTCTGAATATTTGATTCCAAACACCTCACCTGTTACAGGTTGGATAAGGAGTATGTTGTTTAGTAAAAATCAGATTCATAAACCAGCTTTTAAAAATAGGAATGTCTCAATGTGGTGCTTTATGCAGTGCTGAAGGTCTGTGGTTAGCTTAGAACCTCCTTAATGGCAAACATTTACCTGTTCCATTGCCTGTGTGTGCCAGGTAGGAGTAACAGCTCGGGATCAGAAATTACCTAATAAGGCTTGTGGCCAATCTTTTCGCCACCTTTTTCTCGTCAGCTGACTCTGAACTATTCCTGACACAGCAATGAGAGCACAGCTCTGAGGAGGTGCTTTTGTGCAGAGCCAGCATCTGTCCCCCCGTTACTAAACGCTAATTGTTAAATTAATCACTGCAGCTCCTGCAGCAGCTGCAGGAAAGCAGAATTGTGGTGGGTTTCATGAACTTTTGGTCTCACTTCCTCCGTTCTCAGGCTCCTTGGCTGCGTGGTAACTCTGGTGGTAGATCAGTGCATCTCCTCCTTGTCCCTCACGAAACCGTGGCTGGTGCCAAACACTCCAAAACACACTTTTATTTTATGCTTCCCTTCAGTGACAGCAGATTCCCCCTGGCTGACATGGAAGGATATGTATTGCTGTAGCAGTATGTTCTATAGAGTAAACGTAACGTTGAAAAAGTGCCAAACATCCCTAATTCTAGTTCCTCATGGTTTGCTCTGCATTGAACAAGTTGTATTTCGCTTTGCTTTGCTTTGCTCAGAGACCACCAAGACCCCCCCGATGAAGACCCTCAGAGGCCTTGCAAGAATGCGAAACGCCACGAATACGGACCAGGAACGCAGTGAACGAAGAACGAACAACCCACGTAACGCTGACATATCACCTGTAGTGGGAGGCACCTCGGCGAGCACATCGGTGAAACGATTCCCAGGGCACCCGGTTTCTAAAACTCACAGATCGAGTCTCGGGAGTTTAAGCGCCGCTTTCAGGCGACAGAGGTTAAAATAAAAAAGAAAAAAAAAAAAAAAGAAAGGAAGACGGGCTCTGTTTAACCCAGGAAACGAAGGCGAGCCGCGAAACGCCGCCCATCACCGCCCGGCCCTCACGGCCCCTCACGGCTCCCGCCTCAGCCCGAGCGCGGGAACCGCCCCGCCCGCCGGGCGGCGCCATAGAGCGCGCTGTGATTGGCGCAGCCCGAGCGGGGCGGGGCTACGCGGGAGGCTCCCCTCCAATAGGACGGCGAGGGGCGGGGCTTTCGCTGGCCGTTCTGCTCAGCCATTGGCTGCCCGCGGGGCGGGGGGCGGGGCCGCGGCAGCGCGCGAAGGCTCAAAGCGGTTCGCGGCCGGCGGGAGCGCGGGCAGGACATGGCGGCGGCACCGACACCGGCGGCACCGACACCGGCAGCACCGACACCGGCAGCACCGACACCGGGCCCCCCTGAGGCGAGTCCTGCCGCTCCCCTCCGCTTTGCACGGCCGCTGGCGGCCTCGCGGCTCCTCCGGCAGTGGCGCGGCAGAGGGCTGGGAGGGGGCAGTGAGGGGGGTGGCTGTGCCGCTGGCGGTACCGGCTCCGGTAGCGGCACAGCCGTCGGTACAGCTATCGGTATTGATGGCGGTAACCATTCTCCCCCTCGCCGGCTTCGATCCCGGGCAGCCGCCAGGCTCGCTGCCCCTCGCGGACTACAACTCCCGGCGTGCCCCGCGCCCGCCCTTCCGCCCGCGGGCGCGGGGCATGACGGGACGGGGCCGGGGCCCGGGGAATGGGGGTGGAAAAACCAGTGATTAATAAAATAATGCGGGAAAATCCTTCGGTCTGAGGGGTAACTGCGGGTTCTGCTGTTTCGCCGCGCAAGCTCGCCTTTGAATCCGAGCCCAAGGTGGCGCGGTGCGGCCTTCCCCTGTTGCAAGCGCCAGCTTGCGTTGGTAAACATGGTAAATGCCATTAATAAATACCAATAAACACGTGAATGGCCGCAGTGAAAATGTAACAACGGGCGCGTGTTTCACTGCGAGGCCGGCCGAGGGTCTGGAATGCATTGAAGGCACAGCCACGCAAGCAATAAATGGCCCCGGGGAGATAAACCGCTGTTTTTGCTCTGTAGTTCCCTTTGGCAGGTTCGGCCCCGGAGCCGCAGCAGGGCCGGGACAGCGACTCTGACAGCGGCCAGGGCAGCTGCGAGACAGCCTCGCCAGCCAGGGGCTCGGCCTCCGGCGGGGACAGAGGTCTGTACCCTCCCCACCTCCTCCCTGCAAACTCCTCTTTCCATTTCCTAAAAAGCTCCCAGGAACTTGTCGCTGCCTGACCCGCAGGAATCCAGACTCCTTTTTGTTGCTCAGGAGCCTGTAAATCTCTGAGAAAAGTGTTTTTTTGAGATGCAGAGAGAAAAGTAGTGAAGGGATATGAAGGACTTAATTGCTTATTTCCTTCTTTTATGAGTTGTTCAATCTCTCTGCTTTTACTCAATCTCTGTGATTTTTATTGCTCTTTCGAGGCAAGTCACTATGGGTGAAGGATTTTGAGCTTGTGCCCTTTTTTTTTATAGTTTAAAAACCTTTGACATCAGTTTGGTTTAATTAAATGCTGCGCTATGGGGAGAAGTGGATTTTGAAAAGCTGAGTTCAGGCTGGTTTGGTGTAGGTGGTGAACACCTGTGAAATTTAATAGATAAAACACTGTTTGTTAATTAACTTGTGGGATTTCCCTGTTTCATTTTCATGTGCTTTGTCAGACTCGGAGGAAGAGATTTTTGTACGTAAAAAAGCCAAAAGCAAGAAGGTGCTCCAGGACAGCGAGAGTGAAGATGGAGAGGAGGGAGGCTCTTCCATGCAGGAGGATACTCTGGGTGGAGACAAGGAGGATGGGGAGGAAGAGGAGGATGTTACTGCCCAGGGGAACAAAAAATCCCATCGGATTCGCCAGGCTCTGCTGGACAGTGATGACAGTGACACTGGTGAGCAGATTGAAAACCTGGAAAGAAGCAGGATGTCTGGCTTGGCTCAGGGTGAGCTGGAAGAGGAGAGACCCCTAAAACCTGGGAAAAAGTACAGAAAACACAAACATGATGTTGGAGAGGAGATGGAAAGAAAAGCTGCGAGGAAATCAAGGGGAAGGAAAGAGAAGGAGAAAATAATAGAGTCCATTAAACAGCTGAAAAAAGAAAAGAAGCCTGGGGCAGAGGTGGGTTTTTTTGGCAGAAAATCTCAGATATTTTGCCAACTAAGTTCAATTTGTTGTTGCTTGTTGTTATTCTGCTTCAGTGCTGTGGTGTCCACGTTCCTGCAGCAGGTGTGGGATCCACAGGGATCCACAGAGCACCAGACAAGTCTAATCTGCAAACTTTATAAATTAAATTAGCTTAAATTTGCAGTTTAATCTGCATCGAATGCTCCGGGGTTTAATGTCACCTTAAATTAATGCCAAAGAACCAAAGGGACCTTCTGAAATGAATCACACAAATGCTTTCCTTTTCTGGAAACAGGTGGACAGTGGTGAGATGTTTCCCTTCAATGACAGTGGATGTCTTCTGGATGACAAGGAGCTCTTTGATAATGGCTTAGAAGAGGAGGATGATCAACCCCCTGAGGATGAAGAGTCCATTGAATCCATCCGAGCAGCAGTCAAAAACAAGATGAAAAAATACAAGGTAACAGTTGATTGTGATACAAGGTTATTGTAAATATACTTTTCAAAGTGAGAGAGGGCAAGGCTACATGGGATACTGGGAAGGAATTCTTCCCTGTGAGGGTGGGCAGGCCCTGGCACAGGTTGCCCAGAGAAGCTGTGGCTGCCCCATCCCTGGGAGTGTCCAAGGCCAGGTTGGAGCAACCTGGGATAGTGGAAGGTGTCCCTGCCCGTGGCAGGGGGTGGAACTGGGTGGTCTTTAAGATCCCTTCCAGCCCGAATCATTCCATGATTATTGGTTTTTAATGAGGAATTTGTACCTGAGCAGGTACTAAAAAAAACTCTTTGACCGTGGTGGAGTTGTGTCACTGTGGCAGAGGAGAGAACAGTCTTTTGGTTTTTATGTTCTTAAAGATGGAGGAGTGTTGTCCTGGAAAGTTACAAAGATCATGCTGGGGTGGGAGCTTTGGAAATCTGCCATTTTGTGGAATTTTGGAGGGGTTTATATTCATGCTTGCTGTTTTTGCTGGCCAGTGGTGGTTCTGTACAGTTATTTATCACTGGTTTGCCCTTGGCAGTGCCTGTGTATCAAGAGAAATAATTGAGTCTCTTCTTATGCCCTGTAGAACAAAGAGCATTTTCCTGAGGGTGAAGGCTACAAACATGTAGATGAGGAGGAGGATGAGGAGTCTGTACTAAAGGAACCCAAAAAGAAGGTGAAGGATTCCTCTTTTTAAAGCTTTATATTGTTTGTTGTGACACAAATTAATGCAATGTCCAATGGTTTTGCTGCTTTGCTATTTTTAATAACCTTTTTTTTTTTTTTTTAAACTGACTGCTTTATTCTGACTCCTTTCTGATTGAAAGGGGAAAGTAATCTGTTCAAGAAGCAGAGAGAGAGCCCCATGTTTTATTTCCTGACTTCAGAAGCCTTTCTTTTCTTCCCCTTAAGGAGCGGAAAGCAGCAAGGTTAAGTAAAGAGGCCATTAAACAACTACACAGTGAGACCCAACGACTTGTTAGAGGTAAAACTTCAGTTCTTGGTGTGTAGAGGGTTATAAACTTTTCAGAAATTCAGGGGAGAAGTTGAAAGAATTTACCCAAAACGTTTGAGCCTTCTTTGATCTAACCATGAGTTATTGAGGGTGGAAGGGCGCAAGAGCATTTTTATTGAAGGACTTGTTAAACGAATTTTTGTAACTAATGAAAATAAAGATACTTGTTATCAAATAAATGTCTTGGGTGACGTTTTAAGTTTTCTCTCACCTCCTTTCTTTGGCAGAGTCATCTGTGTCCCTCCCATACCATGTACCTGAGACCAAAACCATCCACGACTTCTACAAGCGCAGACATCGACCAGCCTGTCAAGGAAATGCCATGGCCTTGCTCAAGTAAGGACTTAAACCTTCCTCATGTTCTTTTCAGAAGTTTTAAGGATCTCCCAGCTTTGCTTTTAAGGATAACCAGGCTTTGTCAGGCTTGTTTAATTCCATGAACACCTGGAAATTAGGAGAATGTCAGTGTTGACACAAAGCAATGCTGCACTCATGGCACAGTCATGCTATTGAAGGAATCAGAGCCCAGGAGTAACTCAGATGAATGAACTTGCTCTTGTAAAGCTCCTTTAATGGCTGGTTTGCTTGTATTGGTTTTTGAGTAATGAGCAGTAAAATACTGATGCTACAGTAGTCACAAAATCCCTCAGGAATTTGATACTGTGATAATGTAACTAGTACAAAGTCTTAGCACTTCCTTATGTTCTCAAAGTGATGCTTTTCAAGCTTCTGTCCTTCACCTCTTCCTACACATTAATGGCAATAACTGGAAAATGGTTTCTTTCTCTCTGAGTTTGATCTCACCCTCTTCTCCCTGTCACGCCAGTCATGGACAATAGATTCCTCTCTGCCTTCCTTAGGTCCTCTAAATATCAGCTGTCCCTAAATGAAGACTCTGGAGCCACTGGGAACTTGAGCAGGGATTGCAAAGAGGGACCAGTGGAAGGTGATAAATCAGCAGCTGCTGAACCAGAAACGAGCCTTGGCAGAGATGTTGATGCTGCTGTGAAGGAGCCTCTTGCTGCTGTAGGGGAGAACTTGCCAGAGGACTGTGCTGAGCAGCCCAGGCAGGAGAATGAGGATTCCTGTGCAGCTGAGACTGTAACAGCTGCTGACAACACAGAGGAGCAGCAGCTCCCCAACTTCCTGAGCACTGACTGTGGGGAGCAAAAGGAGAGTGAAATTCCTGCAGCAGCTGGAGATGCCCTTGAGCAAAGAGGCCAAACAGTACCAAATGTACAAGCTGAAACAAACAGTCAACAGGTGGGGCCTGGATTGGTGGCACAGCCTGAAAAAGTGAGGAAATCCAAGCTGGATAAACTTCGTGAACTGGGAATAGACCTGTCCATCAAACCAAGAATCTGCTCTGACAATGAATCCTTCATAAACCTCGAAGAAGCTGATTCAAACAAAGGTATCACCTCTGCTGTAATTCTGAGCAACACTGATCTGACTTCAGCTGGAAAACCTCTGAGAAATATTTAGGTGTTAGAACAGTCAGGCACGTTCACTTACTAGCATGGATTCTTTGAGATGTGTTAACAGAAATTCAGAGTTTCTGGTGTCTGGGGGGCTGGGCTGGAAGTAAAGTGAGGTCTTGCGGATGAATGGTAGTCAGTGGTAAGGTAATTTAATGTTAGCTCATAAAATTAAATACAAATTACAGCAGAAGTGTTATGTAATGGCTTATTATTAGTCAAATAGAATTGTTTTGCAAATGTTTAGTATTAAAGATTTAGTTTTTAAACTAGCTTTAGGGGAAAAATGTCTGAAGATTGAGTCTTGCTACAACTTTTAGTGCTCAATGCTTTTAAATGCTATCAAAGTAATTTAATTAACATGCATGTCTAGAACTGGAAGCCCTGAAGGCACGTTTCTTGAAGCACACTCTGAGAACATCAAAACCCAAAGCGGAACGGGCCGTAAACATGAACATTATCCGTAAGGAGACCACATCTGATGGGAAAGAGGAACTGAGAGCAGATGTGGTGCCAGCAGTGCTGGCTGCAGAGAGCCTGGAGGAAACAACCCACACAAAGCCAGGTTGGTGGGGGAGAAGTGATGAGGATTGAATTGGGAAACACTCTATTTTCCTCTCTCGTTCTCTGTTTCCCAACACTGCCCTTGGAAATACAGGTGAAGGGATGTTTGTCTGTGAGATGACCATGTTCCCTCATGTTTTTGAAAAAATAAACCTTGGTAGGCCGCTTAAATAGCAGTGGCCAGTGTAGAAGAGCCTCAGTGAGATCTCTGCAACTGGTTCCTTGTGTTTTTCATGCTTCCATGAGAAGCTGTGGCTGCCCCACCCCTGGAAGTGTCCAAGGCCAGGTTGGACAAGGCTCAGAGCAACCTGGTCTCGTGGAAGGTGTGCCTGCCTATGGCAAGGGGGTGGAACTGGGTGATGTTTAAGGTCCCTTCCAACTCAGAGCATTCCCTGGCTCTGTCCCTGCCCAGGTGAAAAGCTCCAGGCCCTGAAGGCCAAGCTGCAGGAGGCCATGAAGCTCCGCAGGACCGAGGAGCGCCAGAAGCGGCAAGCGCTGTTCAAACTGGATAATGAGGAGATGCTGGAGGAGGAGGAGGAGGAGGAGGAGGAGATGA
The DNA here is from genome assembly GCA_035583155.1 of Acropternis orthonyx. Taxonomy (NCBI): domain Eukaryota; kingdom Metazoa; phylum Chordata; class Aves; order Passeriformes; family Rhinocryptidae; genus Acropternis; species Acropternis orthonyx. The sequence continues at coordinate 3,378,894 of JAWWEU010000062.1, forward strand.
CAGATGAGTCTGAGGAAGAGGAAGAAGGTGATTATGAGGTCTGTATGCAACCCTTTTCCAATAACATCATCAGCTTCTCTCTTCTGCTTCCTCTCCTCAGTGGAATGCAACTTTTGTATACTATTAATCAGGGAAGTTGCTAAAAATTCTTCCTGGAAGCTAAAAAAGTGCTATAGTTTTCATAGTCAGGGTTTGGATTGTCTAAAGCTTTAATTTATTTGTATATTCTTTGTGCCTAGACACTATGAAAACCAAATCTAAGTGTATAAAAGGTTCTAGTGCTCTTTTCTCTTTCTACATGTCCTTGGCTTGTTGCTGGCAGGGCCAAACAGGTCACCTGCCCGACCTGGGGTAGGGTTTGCCATGGCAATAATCACCAGCTCTGTGAATTTGGGCGTGTTTTTTAGGAGTCAGAATCTGTGCTTGGTGAAGCAGAGGAAGATAATGAAGATACAGAAGAGAAACATGTTGAAGATGGCGATAAAGAAACGGACAAAGAATCAGTTGATGGTGAAAAGCTGGAGAAATCGGAGCACTGTGATTCTGTTCTAAAACATCCTTCAACAGAGTCTACATTGATGCTTTTTAAGGACAGCTCCTCAAAAATGGGGTAAATCAGCCAAGCTTTAAAATGGTGGCAGAGCAATTTTAAAGTTGATAAGCACATGTAGATGTTTTTATTTAAAGTGCTTTTTATTGGAATTTTTGTGTGTTACCTTGGGGTTTTTTGCAGTGCATTCTGAATTTCTTACCAAATACCTTTTATTTAATGAATTGCAGATATTCTCTACATGATGAGAAACTGGAAATGGAAGAAACTGCAGACAAAGGATCTGCCAAATTAGGTAAAGTAGAACTATTATCCTAGCCAGCATTTTTTTTAACTTGGCACAAGTAGAATTTTCTGTTTGAGGTTGGTACTCAGTATTTCTGTTATTTCATCACCTGTATAGTTACACAGCATGATTCTAAAACTTTAGATTGATGAAAAAAATGGGAGGGCTTGAAAAAACTAGAGGAAAATAAAGTTCAGAATAATACTGAGAAAAATATGAAATGTCAGGAATCAATAAGATGAAATTCCATAAAAAAGTGTAAAATGCATCCTCTGAGAAGAAGGAAATCCAACCCGACCACAAAATCATGAATTTTTAGCAAAGTATCAGCATTGCAAAATATTACATTGAGTTTTTGCTGGATCACACACACACACACAAAAGTTAAATGCTGTGGTTTTTTTAATCCCCAGAGGATGATGATTCATTTTCTCTGCCAACACTGGCAAAGGACAACAGCCACAACAGCAGCTTTGAGTTCATTGGCTCCATGATCCCGTCCTACCAGCCCTGTAACAAACAGGCCTCCCGGGGAGGGACCTTCTTCCCTGCAGCAGGAGGGTTCAGGTCACCCTCCCCAGGCTTCTTCAAAACAAGCTTTATCAGCTCTGCTTCCAAGGTGAGGTTCTCAGCCCTGGTCCTGCCTTATATTAGCACAGTGGGTGGTGAATAAATGTGTTTTTATCCCGATGGTCAGAGCTGGGAAAGGAATCAAACCAGGCAAATGGGCTTTGAGATGAGTAAGATTTCAGAAGAGCAAACTGTTCCTGGAGTTTATAATGTGTCCACATTGAAATGGATGAAAATGACATTATAAAAACTTACATTCTAAGGTGCTGTAATCTGCTTTTTATATCAAAAATTTGTGCATAATAAATACGGTTTGTAAGTTTATTTACATGGGCTGCTTAACATCTGATGTCAGTGAACTCCTGTGATTTACTGGAGCAGTGTGGACATACTTTAACTCCTGCATGGTCTTAATCCTTTAAAATAACTGAAGTGTTTTATTCTATTCTTGCTTTTGAATTTAGGCTTGCAAAACAACTTAGATATTTTCATCTTCCTTTGAATAGAGCTCAGGAAAGACATCTGAGCCCTCTCTTCCCATAGAAGATTCCCAGGACCTCTATAATGCCTCTCCTGAGCCCAAGAGTTTATTTCCAGGGCCTGGGGAGTCCCGGTTTCAATTTTCCTTGGAAGATGACACTCAGAGCCAGCTGCTTGATTCAGATGGGTGAGTGATGGGTGTAAAGGGTGGTGTTCTGTGCCCCTTAATACAAAGAGGATGTACAGACCAGCAAGGTTTTTCTGACTGCAGCCTTTCTTTCAGGTTCTTGAACGTTGGACACCACAGGAATAAATACCAGTCCTCCAAGCATCAGCTGCCCCTGGCAAGCATGGATGAGAATGCCATGGATGCCAACATGGATGAGTTACTGGACCTGTGCTCTGGACAGTTCAGCAGCCAAGCTGAGCATGTGCCAAACACCAGCAGCAGCAAAAAGCAGAACATGGAAGAACTGCTCAGTCTTTGTTCAGGAAAATTCATGTCTCAGAGTATGTCCTGAATTCTCTTTTCAGCTTTGCTGGTTGCTTGATTTAGAAGCTTTTTGCTGAGGTACCTTCAGGTCTGGGCACTGATGCCATATGTGGAATTTTGTCTTTGTTGAGAGCTGGCACAATGCTATTTCTAGCAAGTTCTCTGATGCTTTAAGAGTAGAAATAAGTTGCCATCTTACTGTTTTCTGTAGCAGGTTCTCCAACTTGGGCTTCTTCAGTGTCTTCCAAGGCAGGAAAAGACAGTGACATAGAAGATCCAATGGCAGAGGCTCTGGAGCTCTGTTCAGGCTCCTTTCCCACAGACAGGTTAGCATTACTCTCCTAAAATTTACAAAAGCTTTTTCTGATACTTGTCTCGTTTCACTATTAATGTGACTTCTTGTGTGTGGCTTGTTCTGGAGATGAAGGGGAGGAATTTTGCAAATTGCTCAGCAGCCACTCTCTAAATTGGCAGCATAAACTCTTTCCCACAGCTACTGTGAAGGGAAAGTCCTTAACTTTCACTGAGAGTGAAAGAAACATTGAAGAACTTTCATTAAACTGAGAAAAGATTGTTTAAAGTGGGACTTTTGAGGTCTGTTCTGGACTGTTGCCAAACTACTGTGACCAAGTCTTAGATACTTCAAGTGTTTTATTGACCAATTTGAAAGGTGTGTGGCTGCCTGACAAAAGGCCTAGCAAGTGGGAGTGTTAGGGGGATCCAAGAGGAATTTCAGTGGGGAACACACTTGGAAATCAGTACTTGTCCCATAGTTTCTACAAGCAAAGGCCTGAGGTGTTAATACATGCCCACTAATGGGAATTTGGGGCATTTAAAGGTAAATGCTGGTGGGAGACTGTGAGCTCTCACAGGGAATTGCCTGAGAGCAGCTGGGTGGTGGTTGAAATTTTGCCTTGATTTGCTGCAAAGCCTGAAAATGTGCATTTTTCCCCTAGGGAAGAGGAAGAGGAGGAGGAACAAGAAGAACTTGGTGGTTTTCAGCTTTTAACAGATGAAGATGCCTCTGCGAGTGAAGAGGTGAGGACTGATGGAGCCAGGCAGCTGCTGCAGCTCCTGACTAAGATAATTCCATTTATTTTCCTAGTTTTTAAATATATCCATCAATGCAAAGTATCACAACTTCCATAAGAAGCTACTGAAACGTTTTTAAGAGCAAAGTTTGGATAATTCAAAACATCTTAATATGATGGTACACTGGATAATGTGTCAGCATAGCAAATACTCTGGAAAATGTGTTGTTTTAGTCTATTTGTTGATTGAGAACAGAAAAATCTGTCATTACAAAGCAATCCTCTACCAAAAATTCCTTTATTCCTGAGAATTTTCTCTCCGACAGGATGAAAAAGATGGAGACAGTGCTGATGAAGAAGCAGAAGTGAGTGATGAAGAGGAAGAACTGCTGAGACACAGACAGGGCTTGAAGAAAAAACTGTAAGAACACCTTTTTTTGTTAATTAATTGACAGGATAGAATATTAATATCACTAGAGATGTAACTTGTAATTATGTCCTCTGCAGCATTAGGAGCTAATGTTTATATGGTCTGCTTTTTCATGTGTCTCTGGTTTTTTGCTTTGGAGCTGTCACATTGTGTGAGTTTAACTGTGTTGCTGGTGGGTTGTAGATGATTTTGATTATAATTTTCATTATAGATGAAAATCAAAAGGCCACAATGAAAGCAATGCAACACCTTTTTTGACCAAAAAAAGGGGTGCAAGAGAATTGCTGTCATTCCTCATGTCTTAGGTCTTATTTGTTCCAGTAAGTAAAAGCTCTAGTTGGTGTTTATTTGGTAGGGAATCTGATGGATGGCAGTGCTTTGGGGTGCTGCATGTTTACAGGCTGTGTCTGTAAATGTGCAAGAACTCCAGGCTTGGCCTCTCCAAAAATGACATGAGAAATTGATGCGTCCTTTGGAAATGTAATAATTTTACGACAAAAGATCAGTCTTGCTTTCTGAAGATTTGTGTGATGGTTGTTGTGCTCCTAAACTGAACTCTTTTCACATTCTGTCGTAGGAAACTGCAGGATTTCATGGAAGACGAGGCAGAGCTGTCGGGGAGTGATGTGGGAAGTGAGGATGAGTATGATGGCGAAGACTTGAACGAGTATGAGGAGGAGATGATCGATGAGGAGCTGCCCAGTGAAGTGGAACTAGGAAACCAAATACAGAAATTTCACATGTCAGTGGCAGTATCTGTGAGTGTGAGGTCTTGGCTCTGGGGTATAACCCGGACTAAGCTCTCCCTGTGTCCTGTGCTGGCAGGAAGACGATGCTGGACGATGACAAGCGCCAGCTACGCCTGTACCAGGAGAGGTACCTGCTGGATGGGGACCTGCACAGCGACGGCCCGGGCAGGACCAGGAGGTTCAGATGGAAAAACATAGGTGACCTGTGATCCAGAGCTAATAGAGGGGTTGGAAACAGAGTGTCTGTAGATGAAACAGAATCCTAAACAAAGCGTTTCGGGGATAAATTTGGGGTGTTTCCGGTTTTTTGTTCTGTTTGATTTGGTTTCTTCTTGTGTTTTTTACTAGTCTTCATTTTCAAAATGGATAGCTAATTATCTTGCTTCTTTGCCTAGATTTTGCTTCACAGGTGGACTTGTTCCAGAGAGATTCAGATAACGAAGAGGACAATGAACAGTTTGATGAGACAGAAATGAAGTGGAGGAAGGAGCGATTCGAGAGAGAGCAGTGGCTTCGTGAGCAGGTATTGCTTGAGCTGCAAGAAAGGCTTGCTCAGTCTCTGTCACTGCTGGATGTCAAATTGTTTGTTCCCCAAGTTAAACCTCAGTATTAGGTCAGATTTCTGAGCTGGATGTGATGCTGTTCATTAATAGAACAAGGACGATAAAGTATCGAAGAAATTGTACTAAATTCTTAGAGTAGAAAGTAAATAATATATTAATTTACATAAAGCAAATACCTGGTCTACTTAAAATACCAATTTAAATGTTCATTTTTTTAACAGGAATTTTTTCAGTTTTATAAAGTGTCTTCTCTCTGTTACAGAAGGAAAAAAATAAAGAGCAGGAGGAGGAAGAAGAAGTTGGTGAAGACAGTGGATTCATGAAACTAGCAAAAAAAGTGACTGCCAAGTCCCTGCAGAAGAAAGGTGAGCTTGAATTTTATGGAAGTGACAAGCAAATAACAGAAGGAAGGGTCAGTTTCTGAACTATTTCTCTGTGTCCCTGCCAGCCAGCCCAGCAGTGGTGGCACAGGACACAAGCCTGTTACCCAGGAACCCATTTGAAGCATACAGGCCTGCCAGTGACAGCCAGGTGGGTAACGGTCCTGGAAAATGGCATTTCCCAACGCAGCCAAGTCAGCTGCCCCTGGATTCTGGGCATTCCTGCTTTGTATTGTAGCAACATTTGAGTGGGAGTAGTTTTTCTATTCAAGAGTAACTTATCAAACAGCCTGTCTTGTCCCTGTGAGTGGTTTAACACAGCTTTTCTTTGTCCTTCAGATCAAAAATGGGTCTCTGTTGAACAGACCTAAAGCTGTCCTTCAGAAACTAGCAGCAATGTCAGACCTGAATCCAAATGCCCCTCGAAATTCAAGGAATTTTGTCTTCCAAACACTTTCCCCAGAGAAGAATGAAGAGGCAAAAGAGAAATCAAAACCTCAGGTAAAGAAGGGGGTGGCAGGTGCTGCCAGTTGTGTGGATTATTTGAACACGCAGGCACTGAACTCTGCCAGGCAGTTAAGAGCATCGTGGTCACACCAAATAATTATCTCATCACTCAGAATTTGAACTTTTTGGAGACTTTGTGTATCTTAATGTATTTCACTCCCCTTAGGTGAAGAAGAGAGGCCCTTCTGCAGGGATAGAGTCGCTGGCCAAGCGGCCCAGGGTGGAGAGCACGGAGGAAACCAGTCAAAGCCGGAGCATCTTCCAGTTCTTGGAGAGCTGAATAATCCCACTGAGGGCCAGAAGTCATGTCTCCTCTCTGCCACTTGCAGTTTGCTTTGCCAATCTGCCAACAAACACCAGGCAGGGAAAAAAGTTGCTGCCACCTCGCTCACAAGTTCCAGCAATTTCCAGGCAGTGATTTTGTGCGTTCCCCTTTGGTTTTTTGGAAGTTGTCCATGGCAAATGGGAGCACAGAATCCGTTCCTGGTTTGGAATGAAATGCTGACTTGGTCTTTCCCAAGCATTAAGGAACCTTACACTACTGTGGGCTGCCCTCACAGGTGTTGCAGTGGTATCAGTTCCACCTGGAAATGCCATTTGTGTGACAGGCCTGACACAGAAATGCCTCATTTTTAGCTGAAAGCACAAGAAAGGAGGGATTTCTGCAGCTCTGGGAGAGAAGAAAGCAGTGTTGACAAGTGACAGGACACTTGTTTACACCTGCAGCACACAGTTTTAGCTGTGCCTTCCTCCAGTGTCTTCTCTAACACTGAGCATTTATTAAGCTTCACCTTTTAAGAAGCTCTAATTTATCTCTGAAATGTTTACTTTGTGTAAAAGGTCCCAGTCTCTTCTGAGGCAGTATGAGAAGGGTTTCTTTCCAAGTTTTTATTACTGTTGTGATATCCTTAAACATGCAGATGAATGTGTGTGGGGAGAGGGAAGAATGTGAGTAACATGTGGGAGAGGGCAAGGAGGTTTGTGTGGGTTTTATTTGCCTTGGTGGGGGGAGTTGGTTGGTTTGGTTTGCTCAACTTCAGACTCTTAAATTATCCATTCCGTTGTTTTCATGGAAGCTGCACTCATCCAGGGGAATCCATCCATTTCTGAGCAGCCAGTAAGGAAAGGGCTGCTCTGGGACGAGGAAATCAATAAGGCACCATCATTCACAACTATTCTAAATAGTGTGAGAGAAACTTGAGCCAGAGTTTCCAGCATTCCTGACGTCTCTGATCCCAGATAATGGTGCCACAGGGTCCTGCTCTGTAAGACTAAACATCTCTGGGACTGGATGTCACATTCTTGAGGTGCTGACAGCATCAGAGAAGTGCCTGAGCTGTAAATTTTGTAACATCGTGAGCACATTCCTGGTGTGCTGTGTGTAAAATATTTTATTGTATATTATGTTTATAAAGAATTACGGTACTAATTGAAGTGCAAGTTTACAATAAAATGTGGTTTTAATTTTGGAGGCAGTTGGAATTAATTTACAGGATTTCACTCAGTTGTATGTGTGTGTGTTGGGGGTTTTTTTCCCAGTATTTTTGTCTGTCTCTATTTTCATTGGTTTTGTAGCCACGCTAAGAATTTCACTAGGAACAGCTGCAATAATGTTGGAATGCAACAAAAACAACTCCCTTTGTTTATTGGAGTGTGAATTCCCAACTCCCCAAGTCTTCCACTTGGGTTTGCATGAAATTTTTGCCCTGAAGAATATGTTGCTTTTTTTCTTGCTCCAATAGTTTTGGGTTTTTTTAGTTGCTAGACAAAACTTCCTTTATCCTTGGCTTGAAGAGTCCCTGTTTCAGCTCATACCAGCAATTGTAATAATTAGTGTACCTGGATTTGGGATGGGAGGTTTAAGGGGAGAGAAATGACCTCTCCTCCTTCCTTATCAGAAATTTCTTGAAGAACAGTGTAACTAAAAGATGATTTCTAAAGATTCTGTTAATTCCCTGTCACGATGCTTCAGCGATCTGTAAGTTGTACTAATCCAGCACAGATTCACTGGATAAAAAAAAAATTCCAAGCTGCAAAATTGGACATTTTCTCTGAATTTTGCCACTAGAGAGCAGCAAGAGAATGTGCTTCCTCTGGCAAAAAGGGGAAGGCAGAATCACTAAAGCTTAAACTGTGTCTTGACTCCAGGGGAAATTCTTGCAGTTTTCCCTGTTCTGGCAGGGGAAAGGATTACATTTATAAAGATCTAAAATTGCTCTGGTTTTGCATTAGAAGGTGGTGGCTTGAAGAGCACCTTTAGAGGGTTGGCTGAGTCCTGCTGGCTTCCTGGCCCCTCCTCAGCACATGCTAGCCATTATTACGGCTTTTATTTTGTTTTCCCTGTAGAATTTTCCCTTTAAGATAGCTTTTGCTTATTCCAGAGGCAAGAGTAGAAAAAGAGTGTTGGGCCTGAAAAGCTTATGAATTGAAACACACAGGGTGGGAAGGTTTCTGGCTCTGTTGCCCCCCACAACAACTTTGCAGCTGTTCAGGGTTTGTGAGGTGCTGCTGGAAGCACTGCATGGCATCCCAAAAATGCCTTGCCTGGGAGCATATTCCGTGCCATGGACTGGGAGCAGGGCTAGGAGGCCAGGGACACGTTCTGTGGGAGTTGGGGTCTCAGTGGCAGGAGGGTTGAGCCTCATGCTGAGATGCTGCTGCTCCTTGTGTCCCCATCTCTGCTCCCACCCCTGTCCTGCCCTGCTCCCGTCCATCTCCTCTCTCTGGCCATTCCAAGGTTTCCCCTGCTCCTGTCTGGCACATTAACTCAGCTTTGCCTTCTCATTTTCAGGTATCGATTCAGCTCCCCCCTCCTGGCACTGGCATGAGGCCACTGTGTTAACAGGGAGAAAAATCCTCCCTGTTGCTGCTGGAAGTGCCAAGAGTGAGCTGGGAAGGAGGGAATGCCCCGGGAGAGAGAGGGATGAGGGTCCTTGCCCAGCCCCTGGCAGTGCTGCAGCTCAGCCTGAGCAGGGGCTGGCCAAAGGTTGGACTCAATGATCCTGAAGGTCTTTCCCACCCTAAATGATTCTGGGAAGTGGTGTCCGTGGGGCCACCCTGGGCTGAAGGAAGAGCTCCTTCCTCTTCTCTCCCTGCTTTTTCCCTCTAGTTGCATCTTGGGATAACTCTGGGCAGTTACATCTGAGAGTCGGGGTTGGTGATGTTTGGGTTTGACTTTGTTTGGTGCAGAAGTGGCTGCAGCCTGGCAGGATGTGGATTTTCACCCGAGCTGGGCAGCTCTAATAATAACACCCCTGTGCCTCCGTTTCCCTTTCCCGCACAGGGAACAGAAGGAATAAAACCTTTGGGATCTGAGCTCCTGATCCTTGACAGCGCCTCAGGAGCCTCGATGAAAACAGTGCTGCTACTATGCAGTGTTACCTGCTGAGTTTGCAGAGAGAATGAGCTTTTAGGAACCCAAATGGTAATGCAGAAATTTTAAGAAAGGACTTAAAAGCAGAGGGAGGAGCAGCCTTGGGTGTGTGGGAAAGGTTGACATTGCAGACACGTTTATAATCCCAGCTCCCGCCGCCGTGCGGCTCCTCGGGGCCCAAGGCACTCACTGAATTATGTTTTCTTTCCCTTTTTTGCCAAGAGACTGAAAGGGGGAGAGAAAAAAAACTATTTGTTTGTCTTGTCTAATTTAATTTATGTTATTTATCAAATAGACAGGTTATTTGGGAAACCAGATGGACCCAGGCTAAAATCATCTGTATTTCCAACATGTGAAAAATTATGTCGGAGTGGACACATGAAAAGTGGCATGGGGCAGGTTTGGTGGGCACTCCCCACGTGGGCTCTGCACCTCATCTGTCCTGGGCCTCTAATCAGTTGTCCGAGACCCATTAGGGGGGTTAAAGGACAAAAAGACCCCCAGGCACACACAGGGGGTGTCTTCCAGAGCAGCCATGGCACAATTATTTACTCTCTCTGGCTTTCCCCCGCTTGTGGGCTGGTGCATCCTTTCCCCAGTGATGGATGGGGCAGGTTTTTGGGAACATACAGGGATTTTTAGCGTGTGTTTGGTTTGGGGACAGAGCATGTGATGGTTTTGTTGTCTGTTTCTTCTGCTTTGGGTTCTCTTGTTGGAAAAGGAAACAGAGGAGGCAGAGAGCAGCAGGGATGGCTGAAGTCAAATTGACAGGGAGTGGATAAATCCAGAAATGGAGAAATACAGCAGGAATGTAGTAAAAACAAAGAGCCCTCTGCTACTGCCAGGTTGGACACTCCAATTGCTGCTGTATTCCCAAAAGCTGAGCCTGAAGCAGCCCCCTCTCAAAGGAATTCCTTGTGCCCCAAGGCAGGGCCCAGGCAGCCAGAGGGGCTCCTGGATGGGCAGAGTCTGGACAAGCTCCTGACATGGAAAACAGCTCTGAGAGACCTGCAGGGCTGGGTTTAGTGGGTGACCTGTGAAGCCGAAGTTTCGTTCTGTACTGACTGTTAGTCAGTGCTGTTAATCCCAGCTCTGCGCCTGCTCTGTGTGGACAGATGTTCGCTCCTTGGGGCTTGTTATTTTCTCTTGTATCATCCAGAAGCCCAATTTAGGGCTGACTCCAGCTCTGCTTCTCCAGGCAGCAGAGATCTAAACCAGCTGTAATTAAAGAAAACTACATAAAAGATTACAGCGTGGGGGAGAAGGGGGAGCAGAAATCTTACAGCTTTGCAAGAGATTAATTTTATTTTTAGCTAATATTTTTTCTCTGCTCCTCAGGGCTGTTTTCATGCAATGTACTCTGTGCTGCTTCCCTTGCAGTGGCCCATTGATTTTCAATATTTGGTGGTGTTTGTGCCTCCAGCGATGGGGGATCAGTGTCCAAGGGTCATGTTCACGTGTGTCCTCACGCCCACCTGCCACCACAAAAGCCCCTGTGGTATCCAACCCCTCACCTCTGCCCTAGGGATGCTCCATGGAGCCCGGGATCATCCTGCATCCTGGCATGGGCTGGTTGTGGTCTCTGTGCCAGGCTGGGCTCAGCCCGGAGGTCCCGGCTGGGAGGTGACATGGGCCAGCCCTGCAGCATCTTCCTGCACTGCCCAGTTTCCAGCTGCCCCTTCACTTCTGTGCAGGAGGAATAATTAACCACAAGGCACTGACGTTGCCTTCCCGGCTGCTCAGGAGCTCAGGTGGTGTTTCCACATTGCTGCTTTATAGGAAGCCTTGAAGGAGGGCTTTGAAACCTCCAGTCTTTCCCAGTTAAACACCAGATTAGAGAAAAAGTGGCTTTTCCTCCCTCCCTCCTGCTCCTCAGTGAGCCTGGCTGGGGCACAGGGGCCTGATCCTGCCTGGGAATGTGACATCTGGGAGGTGCCACTTGGGCTGGCTTTTTCCCAGTCCCAGCTCCAGGCTGGCACTCTGATGGGGTGGGACATTGCTGTGGGTCCCCAAGGCACCCTGAGCCCCTGGGCTGGCAGGTTGTGGTGCCTCAGTGAGCCACCCCACAGCAGCCTCTGAGTCCCACACAGAGGTTTTGGCATCCAACACGTTTCCCATCCCAACTCCATGGCAGGGCAGTGACCACAGCCAGCATCTCTTGCAGGATGCACCTCCCAGCTCTCCCAGCCCTGGTGCAGACACTCCAACCAAAGGCAGGGCCAACCCCTCCAGCCACTGTTGTAAGAAGATAATCAAAGCAACAGGCAATTAAACCTGCCATGTGGTCCCGATTTCACGACGCTCACGGTACAAAGCTCCGAGTGAGGCATCCGGGATGAGCTCACAGGCAGAGCTGGGCCCCAGTTTTGGTGGTCTTTGCTCCACCTACGGATTTGCTGAGTGTGTGTGATCTCTGGAGCTGGGATGACACGAGCCCCAAAGTATGAAAACAGCTCCTGAGGTGTCCCTGCAACCCACCCTCCCATCACGGTGATGACCCCAGTGTGGTGAGGCTGGTGCCAGCAGGCTGGGGCTGCTCCTAAAAGCCACAGCTGTCCCCAGAGCTGTGCCACGGTGACCACAGGGTGATTTTAATTAAAAACTCAGGGACTTGACAGCAAGATCCTCACCCAAAATTCACCAGGGCTGCTAATGAGGGCATGGGGCTGATGTGGCCCCACTGCCCTAGAGGGCCAGTGTGATCCCCAGCAGTGGGGGACAAGGGGACATCACTCTCTGCTCTGCCCTGGTCCCTCCACAGTCCCCCTGGGCTCTGGGGGTCGAGGCAGCCGAGCCGGGAGCCACGTGCACATCCTGCGAGGGGAAGAGCCCTGCTCCCAACATCTGCTTGGCGTTTGTTTGTCTTTCATTCCCATTCCTGCCCTGCCTCCCCCTCTGCTTTCATCCCTCCATCTGCACAGGCCTAAAAATAGGGCCGTGGCTGGGCTTGGTCTGTGTCTCATCAGCCTGTCGGGACTTTGGTGTGATCCCGTCTGCGGCCTGGCAAGGAGGGGACAGGACCTGCTGGTGTCCCTCTGGTGCCACTTCCCTGCCACAGAGAGGTGATAGCAAGTGGCCACGTCGGGGTCCCCAGGCACTGTTCCCTGCTCCCAGCCCAAAATGCCCCATCCTGGGCATGGTGGGGGATCTCAGGCTGAGCCTCGTCAGCCCCTGCATGGCCCTACTGCTGCTCCTGGGGTGGCAGTGACACCAACTGCGAAGGTGCCCCCATGTGGCAGAGGAAGAGCAGGGGGGTGTCCCTGAACCCCTGGCTCGTGCAGCCCCTAAAAGTGGCCAAGGTGAAGAAGTGAAGCCACAGGGACACCCTTCACCACCTGGCTGGGGCTGCAGCAGGATCTGGTTCTGCCACTTGGGCTGCTCTGGGGGTCCCTGTGTGCTGCTCTGGGGTCCCTGTGTGCTGCTCCGGGGGTCTCTGTGCTTCTCCAGGATCCCTGTGTGCTGTTCTGGGGGTCGCTGTGTTTCTTCAGGGTCCCTGTGTGCTGCTCTGGGGTCCCTGTGCTGCTCTGGGGGGTCTCTGTGCTTCTCCAGCATCCCTGTGTGCTGCTCTGGGGGTCGCTGTGTTTCTTCAGGGTCCCTGTGTGCTGCTCTGGGGTCCCTGTGCTGCTCTTGGGGGGGCTCTGTGCTTCTCCAGCATCCCTGTGTGCTGCTCTGGGGTCCCCGTGTGCTGCTCTGGGGTCCCTGTGCTGCTCTGGGGGTCTCTGTGCTTCTCCAGCATCCCTGTGTGCTGCTCTGGGGTCCCCGTGTGCTGCTCTGGGGTCCCTGTGCTGTTCTGGGTGTCTCTGTGCTTCTCCAGGGTCTCTGTGTGCTGCCCCGGGGTCCCCACGAGCTGCTCCGGGGGTCCCCAAGCCTCCCACTCCCCAAGCAGGCTCATCCCAAGCCTCTCCCAGGCACAGAGTAGGGCAAGCATCACTTCACCGTGTCCGCGCGTTCCCCTGCCCCTTCCCCGAGTCGCTATGAATAAATCATTGTTTTATTAAAGAGAAGCAGCTGCTTTTTTTCGTCTCCTTTTTTATTTATTTGACACCCCGCCGGTACCCACGCGAGCCCTTTGGCACATGCTCGAACGCCGGAGCCCCATTGAGGGCCCCCGGAGCATAGCAATTGATACACAGAGATCCCCAAATCCTATTCATGCCCCGCTTTTCTGCACGAGCAGCCTCTAAACAGCTCATTCACTGCTCTTTTTGTCGCCGGGGTTAAGTGGTTAAGTGTGTGTGGATCCCATAAAAGGCCTTTACTCCATGAAAAGCTATATTTACATTGTAATCACCAAAGAACTGTTTAGGCAGTCAATAGTGGGGCAGGACGGCGGGGGGCTCAGCGATGTGTCCCTTCACCTCCCCCGCTGAGCCCCCCGGAGCAGGACTTTTGTGGGATTACGTCCCCCCTCACCAGCTGCCGGGAGCTGATGCTCTTTGTCTGGACACGGAGCTGGAACCAGCCCAGGCTCCCGGCCGAGCATCCTGCATCCCGGTGGCCCCGGTCCCCCCGGCAGGGGTGGCACCCCGGGCTCCCACTCAGCACTGGGGGTCTGGGATGAGCCCGCTGGTTTGGGTGCTGCTCTTGGCCACAAAGGCATCTGGTTGAGTCCATCCCAGCATCACTGGGAGGGTTAGGTTGGATCTCAGGCAAAGGTTCTTCCCCCAGAGGGTGGTGGGCACTGGCCAGGCTCCCCAGGGCAGGGGGCACGGCCCCGAGGCTGCCAGAGCTCCAGGAGGGTTTGGACAGGAACAGGGTGGGATTGTTGGGGTGTCTGTGCAGGACCAGGAGTTGGACTGGATGATCCTTGTGGGGCCCTTCCAGCTCAGGATATTCCATTATTCTATTCTATGATTAACCAACCTCCCAGTCACCACCAGCGCCTCCCTGGTACCCCGTGAGCGAAGTGTGAGCTAAAATTGTATGCCTTTAGCAAGATTAATTGAGCACAGCCAAGGATGGCAAAAGCAAAATTAATTCACTGAGAGCAAGACAAGGGCTTCCCTTTCCACCAGCAGCAATTTCCATGTAATCAATTAGATGATGTTCCAACTGATATCCCTGTCAGGGAAAGGGAAATGTGCCTGCTCTCCCCGGGTGGGTGTGAATATTCAAAACAGAGGCTCTTGAAGAATAAATATGGGAGAATCCCCCCATATTGCCCTGGAAACCCCTGTGGGGTGTGCCCAGGAGGGATTAGCAATGAGGAGACCAGTGGGAATGGGATGCTGCATCCCAGCAGCCACTGGGATGGGGATGGAGGTGGGAATGGGGTCAGGAATGAGCCTGGAGATGGAGGTGGAAGTGGGATGAGGGTGGAAATGGGGATAGAGAAGGGTATAGGAATGGGGATAGGGATGGGGATGGGGATGAGGTTGCGGATGAGGCTGGAGATGAGGATGAAGACGGAGATGGGAATGGGGATGGGGATGAGGATGGAATGAGTTTTTTCTGGTGCCTCCTGAGAGCTCTGCAGTACAAAAAGTTTCGAGGTGTTTTACTGCACTCTTCTGCTTAGTGAGAATTGGAATTGTGAGGCTGAACAGGCTGGTTAAGCAGTGGAGGTGACTTTGCCAGTGGGCAAAACCCCCATGGAAGGAGCTCTCTGCTCCAGCATGGCCTGGAAGCTGATATTCCCTGGACAGGAACTGGGACACGGGTGCCTGGTACCCCGCCTGTCCCTGTGCCATGCCCTGTGCTGGCAGCACCGCAGATCTTTCCAGCGTCATGGTTGGAGTCTCCAGCACCGGCTCCAGTCCCAGCCCTGCCGTGCTGGGCCATTCACATCATCCCAGGGTTTTGTTTTCCCTCTGGTTTGGCTCCTGCCTGGATTTTTCAAAGGCTCTGGAGCAGCAAGGGCCCTTCCTCCCCCGGCCGGCGCACATTGTTCGAATTAGTGCCTAAATGAAAGGATATTGTTGGTTCCTGTTGGGAGATAATAACCTCGGTAGCAGAGGGAATTTCACCCATGCAGAGAGAATTTGCCGGGCTGTTCCCGCCAGCAGAGCCCCTCGCCGGGGTCTGTCTCGCTGGGACGATGGCTGATGGGAACGGATCCGCCAGGAAGCAGGGATTTATCTTGGCATGCTGCTCTAATTGCTGAAAACTCTGCTTTCTGACCCCAAAAACGTGCCACCGCTCCCTGCCCAGCACGGGGGCACCTGTGGCACAGCCGGAATCAGCACAGAAAAGCCATGCCCATGGAAAAGTGCTCCTGTTCCCAAATTCCCATGGGATTCTGGTTTTCCCTCTTCCTTCCCACCCCTCTGCCTTCTGCCACAGATTAGAGAGATGTAAAACCCTCATCTTGCCATGGAAGAGGACGAAAGAGGGTGGAAAATGAACCCAAGCCTGGAATCCTGGTGTTTCTATTTGTATTAAAGCGCAGAGGATTTCAAACATTTCAGCCCAAAAGGCACCTTCTGCCCCATTTTTCTGCTGGGGGAGACCCTGGCCAGCACCAAGTGGCTCCCGGTGCCTCCCTGGGGCTGTCACCACCATCCCCACCGTGGCATGGCAGGTGCTGGTGGGACCGTGGAGCTCACAGGGACATGGGGACAAGCGTGGTGGCACCCACTGGTGCTGGGGCAGGAGGGGACAGGGGGGGACCCTGCTCCTCACTGCCTGTGCTGGCCAGGTGGTCACCCTGTGTGCCAACCCCATGTCCTGCCATCCCACCTGGCTGCAACCTGGACTGGCGTTTCACTGCTCGCCCCAAATTTTAATTTTTTTTCAGCCACTTCTGCTCTGATTGAATTTTTAACAGATGTTTTGACTCGTTATAGGTGAAGGAAAAATAACTCAAAGTGTTTCTTGATTAGAGCTTGTTCAAAGTTCTCCAGTGGAGCCCGTTTCCACATCAGAAAATCCTGACTATGTGCAATCAAACATTTAATTTCCACGGACGCAATATCAGAAGATTCCTTCAGGTTAGAATCTGTTACAGTTACTAATCAAAGCAGTGCAGCTGAAACGAAACCTTTTATTGAATGTTGTGACAAAGGGATAAATTAAAGCATTTGTGGAATGTATCAGATTTGGGTCCAAGACTGAAATTTCAAAATCCTGAAGTTTTTCTGCGTTATGAGGTCCAAATGTGGGGCCTTTCTTCATCAGGACCAGTGTGCAGCAGTTTGGGGGGGGGGGGGGTGGGAGCTGTGGGTCCATCACTGTGCCATCAGCAGGGAGGGAGGGGACAGTCCCATCCCTGCCGAGGGGTCTGGGCTGCAGGACATGTCACACATGCCCTCCCCAGTTAGTAACACCAGCCCTTCCAGGGACACTTGAGCTGAGGATCCCATGCCCAGAGGCTGATGAGGTACCCAGATACAGGTCCCAAACGATGGCAATGTTTTCCTGCACACCACAGCCCCAGCACAGGGGTCAAATAAAAAACATACACTTCCATGTACACAGAGATTTTCATCCCCAAATCCTTGCAGGCAGGCAGGTCCATCCCCTGGAGAGCTCTGCCTGCAGCCAGACTGGGAATGGTGCATGGCTGGAGCAGGTTCGGGGATCCCAAGGCAGGGACCTGCCCACGGCGCTGGGAGGTGACGCCGAGGGGCAAAGCCACCCAGAGGCACTGGCTGTGGTGAGAGCCCGGCCCTCCCCCTTCCTCTCCATTTCCCAAACAATTTCCTAATCAGACCTTTCTGTCTGGAGTTTATTAGTGATTCACAGGCCAAGAGGAAATGGTGATTTTTGGGTCCTGGTCTGATGGAAGGGGTGGAGCCAGCAGCAATATTCCCTTTTTGGGGTTCGACAGCGGATAAACCCCAGAGGAAACGTCTGTGGAACAGCAGCCCTGCCCCCTTGGCCCAGAGAAACCCCAAACCAAGAGAAACCCCTTTTCTGGAGTTTTTAGGAAAGCAAAGAGGAAGGAGGCTTCCCCCTCCACATGAGTGGTTTGGTGAGGGGTATCTCCCCCACTTCAGGTGATCGGAGTCACCATGGCTCATCCTTCTGGCAGGAAGTTCACACCTCCCCTGGGCTCCCCAGCCCTGCAGCCCCTTCCTCCACATCCTCCTCCTCCTCCTCTCCCTGGTGCCACCCCAAGGGCTAATCCCAGGGCTGAGAGCTGTTTGCAGGGAGCAGGCTCTGACCTCCAGTCCTGTGCAAATGGTCTGGCCTCATGGAGATTCCGGGATCCTCTGAAATCCAATCTGGCTGCAGATTCCTGGCATTTTTCACCCATCACGGTGCCCCTTCCACTGCTTTTGATTCTGATTGAAATAGAATTTGTGTTAAAAACCCTGTGGGAAATGCAGACAACAGGATGCTGCATGAGAGGACAGGACAGGGATAGGGTGGTGACGGGGATGGGGACAGGAATGAGGATGGAGCATGGAGAGGGATGGGGCTGGGCTGGCAGCAATGCTTCCCCCACTTCCTGGCCAGCAGCTTTTCCAGCCCCCTCCAGAGAGGAACACCAGCACTTGTACAGCCTGGGGTTGCTTTTCTTTCCCTCAGCCTACAAAAACGCCCAGGACCTATGAAAATAAGAGCACTGTTTTTAAATTCCGTGAGGCCAAGAGGACAAAACCTTTGTGTGATCCTCCTCCTTCTTCTCCTGCTCCTTCCAACACAAGGTTTTCCAGTCCCAACCCTGCAGTCATGAGATAGGGTGATGGTGCCAGTGGCTCCTGTTCCCACTGGCAATGTCAGCCGGGAAGCCTCAGCCACGTGAAGCCCCTCACAGCCAGGGATGTGCATGGCCACAGAGCCCAGAGCTCAGTCCACGGTCTCCCAGAGCTCTGACCTGATGCCCAGCCCTGATTTCTGCCAGCTGTGGGGAGAGCTGATCCCCTGGGACCCCCTCGATGCTCCCCCCCCGTATTTACCCCAATGTGTTTACAATTACAGGGGATGCCAGGGAAGGCAGAGCGCCGTGGCCGGCGAGTCAGCGGCAGGGCAGCGCGGGCTGGAGGTCAGCACGCTGTTTACTTTAATTTCTCCGAGAGCTTTTTGGGAGATTTCCCTCCTCTGTTATTAAACTCAGAGGAGCCGCGGGGGAGGTTAGGTCGCATGTGGTTCAGGGCACTTTTTTCTTTTCGTTTTTTTTTTTTTTTTTTTTTTGTTTGTTTGCAATGCTTCACCCTTAACTCTTTCGGGACATGTTCCCCGTCTCAGCACTGGGGTCTCGGGATGGTGGGATGGTGACTCCTGGGTGACCAGTGTCCTGAATGGGCTGGTGCAGGTGTGCTCATGGCCTGAAGGTGCCCGGCTGAGCTCATTCCAGCATCACTGGAAGGTTTAGGTTGGATAACAGGAAAATGTTCTTCCCCCAGAGGGTGTTCGGTCACTGACCAGGCTCCCCAGGGCAGTGGGCACGGCCCCAAGGCTGCCAGAGCTGCAGGAGCATTTGGACAACACTCTCAGGCACAGGGTGGATTCTCAGGGTGGTTCTGTGCAGGGGGCACAGGGGCTGCGGGCACAACCTGAGGAGCAGCACCCCCAGCCCACAGCAAGGCTGGGGAGTCCCTGCCCCACCCCACACTGGATGGTTTTGAGCTCCGGTGCCTCCTTCCCAGCAGAGGGGTCGGGCAGTGGCCACGGGGCCCACGTCATGCGGGCACAGGGCCAAGCACCAGGGCTTCTTCTGGGACCAATTTTGTTCAAAGCCCGTGGCACGTTGCACCGGTTAGTGGGACACACAGCAGATGAGAAGCAGACGGCGCCTTCCGTGCACGGAGCTTGCACAGGGAGCAGGGAGCTGGGCACGGGGGTTGAAGGACCATTTCCACCACGGCCACTGAAGGGCTCCTGCCGCTGGTGTGTCCCTGTGGCATCACCAGGTCTCTGCCCGTGCAGGGTGCCAGCAGCCTGGCACAGGCCTGAGCCCAAGGAAGGGTGCTGCATCCAGGCTCCAAGGACCTGCCCTGGTGGAAAAATCTGGTGCCACTGCCTTCTGGAGAGGCTCTGGTGGGTCACCCCAGCACCCCTCTCTCCTCTAAGCCCAGGACCTCCAGCTCCAAACCCCCAGCACATCAGGTCCTGCGCTCAGCCTTCTTAAATTATTTTTAATTTCCTGAAGGGAGAGCTTTTAATTTATTTCTGGAACAAAGTGGGTGAAGGGGAGGGGAAGATGACGCTGAAATCCATCACTAAGCCCTCTCCATCTCCAAACCTTCCCTCTCCCACAGTCCCCAAAGGGAGCAGCCCAGCCCTCCCCAAATCCCCACATTCCCTCTGTCCTGCACCCTGGGGTTCCCTGCTCTGGGGTTCCCTGCAGGTGGGTCCTTGGGGTGAGGGGCAGCTGGGACTGAGGCGACCCTGGGTCACAGGAAAACAGAACAAATCCTGCTGGTCTCCATCAGACACAGACAATCCCAGGGCTGGGGCAGCTGGGCTGAACCTGAGCTGCACCACTGCAAAACCATCCCCAGCGAGACAGACCCCTGCAAATGCTGCTCCTGGATCCCTCTGTGATTCCACCACTGCCAGCACTTGGTGGAGGAACCCCAGACTTCCAAATGAGTGGAGCACAGGCCAGGGCAGCAGGTTTGCAGCAGGTTTGCAGCAGGTTTGCAGCAGGTTTGCAGCAGGTTTGCAGCAGGTTTGCAGCAGGTTTGCAGCAGGTTCCAGCATCTCCAGCCTGTGGGGATTCCTGGGGTGGGGACAAGGAAAGCTGAGAGAGGAGCAAAGCCCATCCTGCCCTGGAGCCAAACTCCAGCCAGACTTGCAGTTTTCATTTGCTGTTGAAGTCTAAACTGGTGATAGAAAAGGCCTGTTTGGGATGTGTCTCTTTGTAAACTGGGGGAGAAGGTCCACAAATGGACCAAAATTCCCTCCATGCTCTCAGTAACAAATATTTCACTGCTTGAGTTTGGCCACAACGAGAGCCAAGCCCAGAACAGCACAAAGCAAAGGCTGAGAGGAGCCCATTGTGTGCCATAACTCCTGTTTCTGTCCTGCCCATTCCCAGATGCCTGAGTCAGCTCCTGCTTTTCCTGTGTGACGGGAAGGGTTTATTTCTTTAATCCCAGGCTTCCCCTGGAGCTGCAGCCTGAGTGTCCCAGTTACAGCTCTCAGTCCTCCCCTCTGACTGCTCCTCCATGGAGGTGTTGAAGCCTTTGGAGCAGCTGAGAGCAGGAGAGGCTGCTCAGGGGTCTGTCAGGCAGATGAGAATTTAAAACAACTTATTTATCACTTATAAGTGATATTCCACTGGTCTGAACTCTCACAGTGTCATGGGGAACATCTGCTCTTGGCATTTCTCTCCCACATTCCACCTCCAACAGTCCAGAGCTTTTGAGAGGATCTTTGTCCACACTGAAAACACCCTCATTCCACCCTTTCTCCCCCTCGGGGTGGGTGGGAGGCACCGAGCACAGGGTGGGATTGTGCTGCAGAGCCCTTGGGATGATGGTGCTGTGCTCGTGCCACATCTATCCCAGAGCTCCCACGGGATGGTGAAGGCCACATTGGGTGGATCTGGCAGAGGATGGGACCATCCCTGCCTGGGGCAGCTCTGTGGGTGACAGGGGGTCTGTGGCACCAGCTTCCCCCACCGTGGTTCCCAGTCCCACAAAGCCTCTTTATCTCCCAAAACACTCCCTGTGCTTCATGTGACCCCCGAGCTGGGCTGGAGCTCGTGGGAACTGTTTGATGTTCTTGAGCCTTTTCCTTTCCCAGCGTGGACATCCCAGCTCCAGGCATAAAGGGAATAAAGAATCCACTGAGCACCCGGCCCCCGTGTTTCCCCCATCCCCATCCCCACGGGGACCTGCTGAGGCTCACGGGACCCACGGGCCGGTGGGAAGGAGCCAGCGTGTCCCAAACCATCAGCCCTGCCTGTGTCGGGCTGCACCCCCCAGAACCCACCCGGCGCCGAGCTGTGAGTGCCTGAGGGCTCCAGCTCCTTCTCCCTGGCACGGGTGGGAGTTTTCCCCTTTCCCCCCACCCCGAGGCCGGGCCGACACGGGTGGGAGTTTCCCGAGGGATGCAGTGGGTGCACATGGACTCATAGGGATACACACAGTCACGGTGGCCCGGGGGCGGGCAGCGCCGGGGGGGCACCGGGCACGACCGGGAGGCACGGGGTGGCCCCGGGAGCGGCCACGCAGCCCTGTCCCCCTCGAGCATCCCCGTCCTGCTCCGAGCATCCCTGTCCTTCCCATCATCCCGTTCCTCCCCGGGCATCCCCGTCCCCCTTATCATCCTCGTCCCCCCCAGTCATCCCCGTCCCACCTCGAGCATCCCCGTCCCGCTCCGAGCATCCCCATCCCTCCCCATCATCCCCGTCCCCTCCGTGAGCATTCCCATCCCTCCCAGCATCCCCGTCCCCACCCCCGCAGCCCCGCCGGCGCCGTCGGAAGTGCTGCCGTGACGCCTCCCCACGCGGGGCCGCTTCCGCTCCCGCTCCCACCCGCGGCGGCGGCTGCACCCGGAGCCCGGGGCCGGAGCGGGGCCGGAGCGGGGCTGGACCGGGGCTGGACGGCGGCGGTGAGTGCTCGGGGCTGGGCGGGCAGTGGGAGCGCACCGGCGGCTCCCCGGCATCGCATCCTCCCCCCATCGCCGCGAACCCCCCCGGCCGGGCTGGGGGGGGCTCTGGGGGAGCTCGGGGGGAGGCAGCGGGACCCCCCCGGGCCGGGCTGGGGGCTCAGGGGGGCTCTGCGGGGGCTTTGCGGGGCAGGGATGCTCCCGGGCTCGTCCCCGCCGGTCCGCGCATCCCTCCCCCGGCAGAGCCGCACGGACCCTGCGCTTCTGTGGGGTGAGCGCTTCTGTGGGGTGAGCGCTTCTTGAGGGTTGCGGCTTCTATGGGGTGAGCGCTTCTATGGGGTGAGCGCTTCTGTGGGGTGAGCGCTTCTGTGGGGTGCAGCTCTTGTTTAGGGTGCGGCAGTTTCACGGGGGTGACACTCAGCCCTGGACCGAGGAGATATCAGTGTGGGGGGACCTGCGGGGTGGGGGTCCCAGGGTCCCAGGCCTCTGCCAGCACTCTGAGCTGGGCACGGGGCGCCTGCCCCGCTTCTGCTGCCCTGCTGCTGTCCCGGGTCAGACCGGGACACTCGAGGGATTCCTTCCTGGGATTCCTGTGAGCATGTCCTTGTGAGAGAGCTCGGACAGCACTGCCAGGAAAGGAACGCTGGGATAACCTTTCCTTTTCTGGCCCAGTCCGCTCCCAGTCCTGCAGAGGAAACCCACTGGGGTGACTGGTTTGGGTACTGGGAGACCAGCCCCACAGCCTAACACAGGGCTGAAGGCAGAGGCTGTGCAGGGAAGCTGCACCTGCTGAAATACATTTTACTGCTGCTGGAAAAGCAGGTCCTTCCAAGCACAGCTCTACCAGCGTGGAATGAGCTGCGTGTGCCACAGCCCACACACTGCCAGAGCAGCGTGTGTGGCTGCATCCCTGCACCCCAGGATGCCCCCTGGCATCACCCAAGGGATGCCACAGGAGCGTGGGGTTGGGTGGCCTTGGGCTGGAGCTCACAGGGAGGAGAGGTGGGGTGGGAGGTGCCTTCTTGAACTTCTGCATCGGATGGGAAGCTGCCCTGGAATGTGTGGCATCCCTGCCCCATGGCAGGGGGTTGGAAGTAGGTGAGCTACTTTCCAACCCAGTCCGTTCTGTGATTCCATGACGTTTCCTTGGGACACACTGAGAGCAGTGGCCGAATGCTGAGCTCATGTTGGGATCAGTAGCTTTATAGAGGTAAATAAAGCTCAGAGGGTGTTTTCCCCCGCTGTAGCTGCCACGAGCTCTGGCCGTGCCAGCCCGTGTGCCCACAGTTGTGTCACAGCTCCGTGTCTCTCTTGCAGGCAGGACACAGGCGAGATGTTTGCTGTCTGCCCAGCCAACGCCCCGTTCCGGCAGGGCCGGGGGGCCCCGGCACTGGGCACGGCCATCCCAGGGCCTGGGCATGGGCAGGACTCCAACTCCAACTTCGTGGGAGAGGTGTGTGACAGCAACGAGAACTGGAGCCAGCCAGCGCCGGGGTCCCCGCCGGAGGAGGGCTCCAGCCGGAGCGAAAACACCACAAATCCATCTGATAATCTGCTGTTATTAATGCAGAGACAGATGGTGCAGGGCCAGCTTAGGGACGCCGCCCCGGGCCCCGCGCGGCTCCCCGAGCAGGGGGTGCGCAGCCCCCCTGAGGGGGCCGAGGTCGGAGGGGCAGGGGGGAAAAACACCACCGAGGAGGCGGCCGGGGGATGTGCGAAACCCCCGAGTTCCCCCGCGGAGGACAACGGCTACGCCAGCAGCTCCCTCAGCATCGACAGCCCCGACAGCGCCTGCAGCAGCGCCTGGGACCCTCCGGCCTCTGCCCCCCAAGCCGGGAGTCCCCCCGAGCCGGAGGCTGAGCCCGAATCGGGGACCCTCTTCCCGGCGCTGGCAGAGGCCGTGCAGCACCTGCAGGACAAGGAGCGCTTCAAGGAGCAGGAGAAGGAGAAGCACCACATCCAGCTGGTGATGTACCGGCGCCTGGCGCTGCTGCGCTGGATCCACGGCCTCCAGCAGAAAGTGGTGGACCAGCAGAACCGGCTGCAGGAGAGTTTCGACACCATCCTGGATAACCGCAAGGAGCTCATCCGCTGCATGCAGCAGGGCCCGGCCTGCCTGGCTGCCACGGCCACCCCTGGCCCCTGAGGTGCCACCCCTGAGGTGCCACTGGCGCTGCCTGGCCCAGTCCTCGCCCTCTGGCCGGTGTGGCTTTGGCTGGTGGCATCTCCATCCTGTGCAAAGCGCTCACGGGGCCCCTGGGTGCCCGCCCTGCCCTTCCCACCTCCAACTCCAACACAGCCAAGAGTCCTTGAGCATTCATCTCCATTTTCCCTCTGCATGGGAATTCATTTTGTCCTGCACCCCATCCCACCGGGCTGGATCCACCTCAGGACCGCGGGGTTTGTTGAGCCCCAGCGTGACCAGGCTCATCTTTAAATCTAACCCAGTCCTTTGCATGAGCCAGGCTGAGTCCATGCCAGAGCGGACCCCTGTGGGAGCTGCAGGGCAGGGAGGGCCTCAGGGCAGTGCAGCTTCTAAACCTACCTGGGCAGAGCACTTGGGCACTTGTGCTTCATCCCCACATCCCACATCCCACCCGTGTGTCTGTACAGCCACAGCCCAGCCACTGGGAAACGGTGGTGGTTGGTGAGAGTGAGGTGTCCTGGGCTGTGAGAGCGAAAAAAGTCATTCTGAAAAGTGACCTCAGAGTGCTGAAAAGCAAATTTAAGTCTCAAATGGTCCAATGTCAATGTATGTTTTTAGTGTCAGTATTAGAGAAGAGTTAGTTTAGGTCTATGTGTGTGTGCACGCCTGTCTGTCACGGGCGATGCTCTAACACTGCATGATCCCAAAGCTGCTCATGAATTTGTGCTGTTGGTATTTATATTAATTTATCATTTGAGAGCAAAGAGAGTATTTTTTTTTTCTAATCTGCATTTTATTCAGCGAGGGCTGCACACAGAACCCAAAGAACCGTTGTCTGAAGTAGAGATGGAAAAGGAGCTGCTGTGTGTTTGCTGTGCTTTGCTGCATATCCATAGGACACATATTCCATTGAAGTGCTGATGTGGAGGAGTGGCAGCAGGACAGTGGGGGTTTGGCTGGAGGGGACTGTGGCCCCCCATCCTGCTCCAGGGCACTAATTCCATTTCTCATGTGCGAAAAGGAGGGTGATGAAGGATTCCAGAGCTGCTGTGTCCCACCAGCCAAACTGCTTCCTGCCTTCACAGGAGCCACTTCACCAGGATCCCACTCTGCTTGAAGTGCAGTGCCTGGTTGGTGGACAGCACCATCCAGCAGCCCAGGGCAGATCCCAACATCCCCCGACTGCCAGATGCTCCTGAACTGTGCATAAACATCCGTGGCTGAGCACACTGGCCAGAGGCTGCACCAGCCTCCTCCCACCCAGCACCAGGGCACAGCCTGCTGCCCGGGGGTACAGTGAGGACATCCACAAAACTCCACTTCTGAAAAGGACTGTTTGGTGGCAAAGGGGACACTCAACCTGTGCTGCCCTCCTGTTCGCTCGCATCCAGCGCCTGCTGCCTCTGTCATATCCCAGACCTGTGATCGTGGGCATGTTGCACACTTTAATAAAAGCCTTGGAGCTGAAGGAGCCAAGTCCTGCCTGGATTTATTCCTTTATTTCCCTTCCCAAGCCCACCAGGCTGGGAGCAGCCACCCCGTGCTCACTGCAGGGGCTGGGCAGGAGCAAGGGCAAGCAGCAGGTCGAGGGCACAGGTCCTGGCACCTTCCTCCCATCCCTGCATCCCTGGGCACATTCCTGCCAGCAACACGCTGTGCCAGCACTGGCAGCTCAACCAGACCCAATTTAGGAGCCTCTTTGCTTTGAAAAGTTGAAGTCACATAAACTCCCACGGCCGTGGGGCAGCAGGGAGCTGGGGTGCAGTGTGGGTGCAGTGTGGGTGCAGTGTAGGTGCAGGATTTACCCTCTGCCCCGGGAAAGGGTGGCTGAAACCAGGGGATCCGGATTCCCAACACCCTGCCCTGCAGCCCCGCTGGTGGGGAGGGCTGGGGGCAGCTCTGGGTGATGGGGATGGCAGATAACAACACCTGAGTGTTGACCCATAGGTGACTTTGCCTCAGGCCTCGACGAGATTAACTAGAGATGAAAAGCCGAGGCTGTAGCAGCCTTTTGAACCTTCCCTCACCTTTTCCCCCCACCCTTCCTGCTTCTTTCAAGCCTCTGAGTCTATGGGAATTCAGGGATGCAATAGTCCGTGTACAGACACAGCAAGGCATGGAAGGGCAGAGCTGCTGCATTTTTCCATCCCTGTCCATGCCCTGCAGCCAGGGCTCCCAGGGGGTTTGTCCCAGCCCTCGGGGTTCCATAGGATGTGGGGTGCTCTGCTCCAAGCCTGTTTCTCACCTCATCCACTCTCCATGGAGCCCAGGGAGGTTTGGGGGAACATGAACCCTCCCAGCCCCGCAGCGAGACTGAGTGATTCTCTGTTTATCTTGGTCCAATGCTTTACACAAATAATTATTTCCAAGGTAAATATTGTGAAAATCCGGATTATTTGCTCAAGAAATGAAAGAATAACTGAGGGAGCACATCAAAGAGGTGGATCTGCTCTGGCAGCTAGAGGCTTCCTCCCTGGTTATTTGGGAGCCCGATGCTCCTGCCCCAGGACCCGGCTGGAGATGGCCAGAGCTGATTTGCAAAATCAACTTCAGACAGAGCTTTTCCACCCCCAGCTCCGGTGCCCAAATGAGATTTGGGAATTCATTAAAAACCCAACCAACTGCGGGGGGAAAAACAAGAAAAGACACAAAATGCTGCAGGGCTGAGCCCGGGCCAGCCTGGGGGGTGATGAGCAGGGCCCCCTTCTGCCCTCAGCACCCACATCCCAGGACTCTGTGACCCTGCACCCCGTGCTCAGCCCCCTCTGGGTGCAATCCAGATGGGATGGGTACCGTGGGCAGGAACCAGCACGGGGCTGGGCACAGGGATGGGCCCCAGGGCCCCGTGCCAGGGATGCTCCCACCCTCAGGGACTGCCGGTAAATAAGGGGCTGGATTCTCAGCCCACAGATGGATAATTCGGCTCTCAGGGGAGATGCTCCAGCTCCAAACCCTGCAGGTTGGTGGGAATACACCAGTAGGATGTGGATCCAGCCATTGTGCTGGGCAGAAGTGGGGAGCTATACTGGGGTTCCCCCTGGCACAGAGGGATCAGAGCTATGGACCCTGTGGAACCCGAGCTTGAATTCCTCTGCCCAGCCACAGCCTCTTTGGTTTTAAGGTCTGCTCTGGAAGTTTATTGTTATTATATCAAATCCCTGTGACACTGGGCTGGTTTTCCTGCACAAAGCGAGATTTGGCAAACGTTGCCTTGCTTTGAAAGTTAAAATAATGGCATTAAACCAAAATCAAGTATTTATGAAGCTTTGGAGGGAAATATTCTACCTTGTAATTGGAATCCACTCTAACCCTTTCCAGTATTTTGTGGGCTTAAAAAAAAGTCTTTGAAAATAAAATCGAATGATGTGATAACTGATGCCATGAAAGTACAAAAGAAAGTTAATCATCTCAGGACATGAACATCCAGAGATGCAGACTGGGACACACTTAAGGCATCCTGGAATCCCTTGTTTATTGTGTCTCGGAGACTTCCAGATCCCACATGTTTGGTTTACAGCAGGAAAAGGGCTTTCCTTGCTCTCGGCTGGGAGGGTGAGCCCAGCCAGGGCTGCTCTGCTCACCCCAAATATCACATCCAGGCATGGTGAGGGGTCCCACACCCCCAGGGTCCCACTGTCACTGTCCCCCCCTGTCCCCTGTGGTGGATGGAGGAGCGAGGCTGCCCAGAGAGCTGAGCTCAGCCCTTATAGGATCCATATGTGCCTCCGTGCCAGGAGCACCTGCTGCTGCCTGGGAGGTCTGGGAGGGTGGTGGGGAGCAGGGGGGCTCTGTCACTTCACAGAGAGATGCTTCTTGCCCAGCCAGGATCCCTTTTCCTGCAGGCCTGGGTAAGTGGCGCCGAGCAGTAGGAACGGGAGGGTTGGGGGCAAATCCTGGGAGTTCATGCGTGACCCCAAGCCTTGGTGCATCCCTCCTTTTCTGGCAGCATTCACTGAGACAGAACCATCATTCACAGGATTTTTCAGGCTATGCTCACTGCCTGGCATTTTAAGTTTCATTTTAACTGCCTCACACTGGCAGAATAAATACAGAATAAATACAGAAAAAATACAGTCACCCTCTGCTTGGAACACAGTGGGGCAGCGCCAATCCTGAGAGCTCAAGGTGGACAAGGGGGAGGCAGGATTGGGAATACTGGTATCTTCCCCCCACATGCACTGCTGAGGGGTTGGGACACATTGCAAACACTGCTGCCCTTCCAGGGCACTTCTAAAACCTCTGGGTGCATTAAAATCTGGGCGTCATCCCAACTCGATCCCTGCAACTGGAGCGATGCTGCCCATCCACACCCGGAGCTGGACCACGCCAGGATACAACCAGCACAGTCCCACTCGGCACGAGCATCCTCCTCATCCTGGTTTGGGTGGTTCATTTCCCAAGCCCAGCTGCTTCCTGCTCGCCCTTTCCAGCGGGGTTGGGATGGGCAGGACCCCGAGTGCCGGGCTCTGCCTCGGTATCTGATGGAAACGCGGTTTGAGCCTCCCTTCTTTAATGATTCCCTTTGAAATGTTGTTGCTTCCGCACATCCCCCTTCGGGGTAGAATATTAAGCAAGAGCAACTCGGCTGGAAATTCAGATTGTTTTTGTGTCTGTTTTCATTTACATTTTAATGACAGAGAAATCGTAGCAATCGGGCTGTTTGCAGCACGACTCCACCAAGGAAAAGGAGGAAATTCACCTGCCACCACCTCACCTGTGCCCTCCAGAGGGAGCTGAGAACTGCCAATTTTTGGTGTGGAAATGCTCTTTTTCCTCTCTTCTCCTGCCAAGGCCGGTGGGATTTAACTCAGAAAAGGTCTCTTGGGGTCCTTGCAGGGGCTTTGCCCAGATGCAGTGCCCAGATGTGCGAGCAGTGGGTGTTTTGGTGCTGGGGAAGGGGATGTGATGTGAAGGAGCAAGCAGAGGGATGGGATGCTCTCCTTTGGGGATGGTGGGGTGCTGAGGCCAAGGGTGCTGGTGCTGCTCCAGGAACTTGCTGCACCTGCAGGAGGAGGGGGAAAGGGGTCCCAGCTATGCCCAGGCCCCATCACCTGCCTTGGGCAGAGGCCAGGGGGGATTTTCCCTGTGACAGCAGAGCCCCATCCCAGGAACCAGCAACTCAGTGCCTGGGAACCAACTCAGCACCTTCACCATGGCTCTTCAGATGATGTACAGGGATCCAGGCCTCCCAGAGAAAACAGCTGGGAGTAAAGATCACGGGAAGAGAAGCAATAAACTCTCAGTTATTCTTCTGCCAGGGAGGCCAATCGAGCCGCAAAGAGTGCCCCAAGGCCAGCCATACATCATTATTTCCTCGCACAGTTCCTGGGTGATGTAGTGGCTGTCTCGCTGGAGGGAATGCCTTCCCGGTTTTCAGCATCAGCACTGGAATATCCAGAGCCCTGGAAGCATCAGGTTGAATCCCAGAAGCCTCAATGCTGCACTTTATTCCTCCAAGGGGATAATAATCCAAGTGACATGCACACGGCCTGTCCAGGAGCGTTTGACTGAGGGTTAAAAACAAAGGTTCTGCCTGGACAGCCAAGAAACTCCTGGCTGGGAGGGGGGGACACGGTGCCCTGGGGGCTGCTGCACGTGTGGATGGGGTTGGGGGCTGCCAAGGGTGGGCTTCGGCTCCACGGTACACGTGGGATTGCAGCATCACCACTGCCACCCTCAGCAGACAGGGGCTCCTGGGGTGCAGACCTGAGACCAGGCTCAGCCCTGTGGGAAGGAGCTGAACCCCATGGATGGCTGGACCAGTCACGGAGCTCCCCATGGACAACTGGGAGTGGAGGAAGGCTCAGGTCAAGGTGGTGGAGGGAGGCTCTCAGCTTATCTGTGTTTTGTTTCAAACCAAAGTGTCTGGCTTGGCTGCGTTCATAGATTCTATCTCTGTTTTCCATCTTGGAATCTCCATTTTCCTCTGTCCTGTCTTAATTTCTCTGCTCTGGACAGTGCCAGAGGGAGAAGGCAGCTTCCAGTTCCCGGTCATGGATGGAGGCTGCATTTCACACTTGAGCAAAACCACTAAGAAATGTATTTGAGGTTTTTTTAAGTCCATGAAGAGCTCCTCTCATTTTGTTTTCCCTTCCCAAAGTCTCCTTCCCCCACAGCTCCAGCCTTTGCCCTGTGAGTGGCACCATCTGTATTTCCACGTCTGAGTGCTGCTGGCAGGAGCAGCGGCACCGTGGCACCGGCTGTGCCAGGACCAAGCGCTGGATCCGATCACCACGCTGGCCCTTTCAACCCCCGAGCTGGGACAGGCTTCATTTCTCAAGCCATCCAAAAACTTCCCGGAGTGGGGAGTTCCAAGCTGACTTTCCCCCTCCTTTGTTTTCTCCAGGAGGGTGAGGAGGAGGATCCAGAGCCAGCACCAGGGCAGGCACAGCCCGGCAAACCCGCCGGAACCCGGCAGAAATGGAAACTTCTTAAAAATTCATGAAAAGCGAGGAATACAGAGCCGAATTAGGAGGAGCGAGGAGTGTTAGGCTGAGTCTGTTTGGTGTTGATACTGTGTAGAATTAAGCCACACTGGTCTTGTGGCCAGAGGGTAGGAAAAGGGCTCCCAGTGGAGAGGACCCAGCCCGGTGCTGGTGGTGCTGAGCGGGGATTGATAACCCGGCGCGGGGGGCCGCGGCTCCGACGGATGCTGCTCCAGGCCCAAAAGCTGCATTTATCCCAGCGATAGCAGCCGAGCCAGAGCTGAGGGCCTTGAGGGGAAAAAAGGCTTAAAAACCCATCCTTCATTCATCAGGCAGCTGAGATGGAGTGGGGGAGGAGGGAGAGGCAAAAATGATGGAGAGGGAATTAAGAGATGGGGGGGCTGCTGTGCCCTGGACAAGGCACTCAGCCCTGCCCAGAGACCCTTGCCCCCAAAGCCAGCAGTGGGCAGGAGCCCGGGAGGGGGGTGCCTGCCCCACTCCATCCCTGGGAAGGGATCAGGACATGGATCCCAGCTGAGATATCACTTCCCAATCCCCAAATAATAGCCCTCTCCAATCCTGGAGCCACCCACTGAAGATGATGGTGGGTGGGGGAGCAGCAACGGGTGCTGAGGCCTGGGGACCCTTTTCCCAGCATCTCCCTCTGGCACTGGGAAATTTGCAGGCAGGGGAAGGGAAGGAGAAGGCTGATCAGTCACTTCTCATGAGCAAATAATGCAATGTGACAGCGCGAGGCTGCGAGGGGCTGTGAGGGGCTGCAGAGACCCCTGCACAGAGAGGAACCCTCCACGCGGAGGGAATGTGCCCAGCAGTGTGGGCAGGGACCTGCCACAGCAGGGATCCGTGTGGGCAGGCAGCGGGCAGGGCACGGGAGGGTCTTGGGGCTGGAGATGCTCATGGTTGGGACAGGTACTCCAAAAACTCCTGCCCGCTGTGGGGGAGTTTCTGCTCTGCCTGCAGCCCCCAGCTCGTTGGGACACATGGGCAACTCGCCACGGAAAACTTTCCAAAGGATTTGGTTGCACTTTGGAAGAAAACCAAGTTTTAAAACCTTGAACAGTTGATGAACCAGTTCTTGTTCTCTGGCCAAACCCCTTTCTGCACCCATCGACTGCAGGGCCAGAAGGGACCATGACACGAATGGAATTTGACGTCTTACCCAGCACGGGCCAAGGAAACTCACCCAGAACCTTCTCCACCAGCCCCACAGTTTCTGACAGCAGTGTCTCATCTGGGAAAGCATCTGTTGGCTCTGCAGTGACAAACGAGGCCATGGGCATAGAAGTTAACTTCTCACACCCTCCGAGGTTCAGGGAACACCCATGGTAGGTCTGAGAGCAGTTGTAGAATCCCCCTCCTTCTTCCTCTTTATGGACATTGAAAGTACGTTTAAGATCCTGCTGGGCTCCAGGGAGAACCCTCTCTGGGTGCTGGGAATGAGCTGTTTGCACCCTATGGGGGTCATCTGGTGGCCACACTGGTCACCCAGGCCAGGAGCAGAAGTGCCACCACCCACCTTCTCCCTGTGGAGAAGAGAGTCTCCTGCCACGCTGCTCAGTGGGGTCCAAAGCACCAGGATCGCACTGTGGAAATAATTCAAATTAGGCACGCGTGTAATTACTGATATTTTATCCAAACAGGAGGAGCTGGAACATCCCTGGGTATCTGGGGAATCATCTTGCTGGATGCAAAGTGGGAAGCGATGTGGTGGATGAGGGACAGGCTGATGCTGACCCTGCCTGGGGTTGCCCGGTGGGACAGGGGGACAACAACTGTCCTGAGTGTGTGCCACCACCTTGGGTGTCCCAGCCAAGCTACTGTGCCACCTGAGGGCAGAGCCTCCAACCCCCTCCTGTGCTGTCCCTCCCGTGGTATGTCGTGGTGGGACAACAGTCCAGACAGTGGGTATCCACCTCCAAGCATCCTAAATGCTTGGAATGGCACATTCCTGTCCCATCCTGCTCATCTGCCAGCTCCTTCCGAGCCCTGTTGGAGGAGGCTGCGCCCCTGCAGGAGCTGCCATGCCAGAGCCTGCACCTTCCTTGTGTGTGGAGAACGAGGCTGTGGCAGCTCTGGGCTGTGGGACCTTGCAGATGGAGAGGTTGGGTCCGGAGACCTCCAGGAACTGGGGACCAGCAGGAGAGGTGTCACCCGAAACCATCTGAGCTCCTCCAGGCCAGCTCTGCTCGGGGTTTATCTCTGAGCAAGTTTTCCACGCCCTGGTTTCGTTTCCCTTTGCTTGGAACCAGCCCAATCCATCAAGTTTTGCATGTTTTTCTGCCTCTGGCTCCAGGCTCTCCAGAAACTCAACCTCTCGGCTCGTGCCAGGCGGCTGCTGCTGCCTCCTGGTGCTGCCAAAACCGCCCTGGAGGCTGCTTGGGAGTCGCCAGCACAAAGCCTGGGCACGAGCCTTAGGTGGTGCTCGGCAGCAGCCCTGTGGCTGCAGGGACAAGGTGGGGACGGAGCCCGGGGCTCATCCCGGTGCCGCGTGGGGCGTGTTGGAGCAGGTTCCTGCAGGAAAGGTGAAACTCGCGGGGAGCTTCTCTGAAAATGAAAGCAGCCCCCGGAGCAACCTTTCCTCAGGAATTACCCTGCTGATTAATCTCTCCCGAAGTCACCTGTGATAAATGAAGCGATTAAGGGACTGACCTGCCTGTGGGGCTGGATTTTTTGGGGCGGGTGGGCAGGGAAGGATGTTCACCCCATCGCCATTTGGGCTCTTTACAGACCTGGCACCTTTTAAATCCATATTGCCAGACGCAGCCCTGGGTGGCTCCTGCAGTGGGGACACTGCACTGGGAGGTCACTGATGGCCACCTGGGAACTGTCCCCACTCACAGGGGACTGGGGGAACTGGGGACAGGGTGTGGAGATCAGAGTGACCCTGTGCAGTTGGGGGCCGCGGCAGAGGGCCGGGGGTGCTGGTGCTCTCAGCTGCGTTTGGTGGTCCCTGCGTGTACTGGGGGCTAATACGTGTGAAAAGCAGATTTATTTTTGCCTACGTTTCATATTCTTCACGCTCCACGGCGGGACACAAAGGCTCAGCTCTTCAATGGAGTCCCAAGAATAAACCTTAAACCTCATCAAATCCAATCCGGCAATAAAAATTGCCCAAACAAAGGGCCAGGGACGGAGGGTGCTGGCGGGGGCCGTTTCCCCACGATAACAAGTTTTCACAAGACTGTTTATCCGCACAATTTGGAACGACACTTAAAATCTCTAATCCCAATAGGCATGAAAGTGCTTGTCCCCAGCAAGCAGGTGGATTGTCCCGGAGCGGCCGCGTTGCCAATGCTGCTCGGTGGCCGCGGCGGTGCCCGTGGGGGTCACGGGGAATGTGCTGAGACGGGGCAGCTGCAGCCTGAATGCTTCTCTTCAACCTCAAAGCCTCGGCCCCTCTCCCCCTCACCCCTCCGCATCCCTCCCCCTATTCAAGCCGGTTTTAAAAGGCAGCAAAATGGTTACAAGGTTTAAGGCAGAGGCGAGCAAAATGCTGCACAAAGGGAGGACAAAGGCGTGCGGCGGCCGGTCCCTAATCCAGCATTGCCCGTGGCGATGCAGCCCGGAGCGGGGCTGCGCGGATTAAACCCGCTGCCAGCGCCGGGGTTTAGCGGCAGGGCTGGGGGGTGCACAGGGGTGTCCCCCCTTTCCCAGCCCACCAGAAGGGGCTGCTGCCACCGGAGCCCTCCGGGGTGTCCGTCCCCTCCAGGGCCTGGGTGGAGGAAGGGAGGCAAAGGGGGTTCACGCTGTCCCCAAGCGCCGGTCCTTGTGCTGGTGTGGATCCCTGGAGGCTGGAGGTGGGATGCTGGGAGCTGACTGAGGATGTGAAACCACTGCTGGGCTCAGCAGAGATGCTGAGGGTGGAGCAAGAGCCTCTGTGTCCCCAGTGGCATCGCCAGCCCAAAGAAACCTTTTATTCCTCCTGTTTTTACCCAAAATCCTAGAAAGTGTTGATAGCAAATGGCAGCTCCTAAACTGCCCAGCTTGAAGCCTTCCAAGGCCGTGCCGTGAGCCACTGGACTGGCTGCTTTTCCCTTAAAGCTGCTGCCTCAATCTCCCAACTCAGTGCCACGCTGGGAGTTGGCACCCATATTCCTCATACAAGGCTCCACAGAGGGGGGAAACTTCCCTCCGGGCAGGGATGGGATGAGCCATGAACCCCCAAGCCAACTGCTGGGACTGGGGATGCTCACACGCCTTTGCCCCACACAAACCAAGACCAACAGACTCGCAGCATCCAGCACAGTCTCAGCTCCCAGCACACGCTGCGCATCCTTGATTTAGGAAAAACTCCTTCCCCTTGAGCCTGACATTCCCTCAGCACGGCGCAAAGGAGCCGTCTCTCCCATAGCATCAGGCTTCCCCTCGGTCTAAAGTTGGTCTTGAAATTAAGGTAATTATTTTCGCGGTCTCCTCGTTATCTGCCGACGCCCGGCGCGGTGCCCACCCGGCTGGGCAGACGGCGGGGCCGCTAATCCCGTTAGCGCTCCAGAACCATCACCGAGACAGCAACGGGGCTCGGCGCAAAACCGAACTGACATCCCTTTTCGCACGTGGAAGCGAGGGCAGGCGCATCCCTTGCCGGGAAGCAGGAGGGGGACGCGTTACGGTGGCGGCGACACGTCCCACCGGCTCCTCGCGGGCGAGTGTCACCGCGGTGCCACCGAGCCGTGTCTGCGGGTGACAACGCTGGCACCCCTAATTGGCATCGCCGACCAGCCCTGCTCCCTGTACCCGTGTCAGGGCACGGCTTGGCCGTGGTGGGCACCGCGGGGCTCGGGGCTGGGTGATGCCCTGGGTGTCCCCCAGGGGTGGCTGGGGCATCCCAGGGGAAGGGCATTAGAGGAGAGGTGAGGGGTGTGCTGCATCCCACTCCCCAGGGCTCAGCGTGCTGCAGTCCTCAGTTGGATGCTCCAAGGCTCCTGCTCGCTGCAAAGAGGCTTTTAATTACTGTCAGTGCCTGAGTCCCGCAGCAAACTGCTCCCTCCTCTCTCCAAGGCAGGCTGGGGGCAGGTCAGGGCCGGTTTCGGACACAGATTTGTGATCCAAAGGGAAGGCTAGAGATCCCAGGAGCACATCGTGCACAGCGTGGCTGGTTTTTACCAACAGGTAATGGGGCAGCAACTCAACCCGTGCCCAGAGCTGCCCTAGGGTATTTCTAGGAAGGAAAAAAGCTCAGAGTGAAAATCTCTTCTCTCCACAATTATGGCCACTGGAACCGTGTTTGGACACACTCCATCTGTGCCAGGCCGCCCTCTCCTTCCTTAAATAATCTGTCTTTAGAACAACCTCTATGAAACCACAGCTAAAGCAATACCCTATTTGGCCAAGTCACGTATTTTTTCCTCCTCAAGTTCCTGGCAAAAATGAAAGCACTTGAATAAAGTTGGGGGGGGAAAAACCCAGCAACCAAGACAGTGAGGTTTTGCTTTAAATTAGCATTAATTTACAAAGCCCAGACAGACCCGCTGAGCAAATTGTGCCCATTAATGTTTTAACAACAGATTTTTTCCTACTGCTCCTTTGGGTCCGGAGTCTGAACAGGAGCTGGTGATTAAGGCTTTTTTAATTCTAAGAGCCTCAATGACCGGGCTGGACCCGGAGTGCACCCACGGCCGCCTGTGCTGGGAGGGTGTCAGAGTGACCTTAATAAAGTAGGTGACCACGGCACCTCTAATCCCCTCTTTTAATTGATTACTCTCACCCAGCCCCCGAGGCCATGAGAATGGGGGACCCACCCTCTATAGATTAGCACCCTTTAGTTTACAGATCAGCCACTTTTTCAGTCCTCTGCCCTGCAGCAATGCATGAAAATAACACTAATCTCATTAAGGACAGAAGGGAGCCCTTCAAAGTTTATTAATAATGGGAGCAGACAGGGAGAGAGTCGGGCTCTGGGTCAGATTTCAAAGCTGGGGAAGTGGCAGGAGCTTTCCAAGGGCCTGGTTTTGCCAGGGAGGAGGGGTTTTGCCATGTTTTGAGCTGGGTGTGGAGGTGCTGGTGATGGCTCTGAGGACCACTGGGGTTTCTCAGCGTCTGGGACCCCCTAAATGTGGTTGGGCAGGGGTGGGCAGTGCTCAGGCTGGTTTGGCTGCTTGGGGGCTGCTCTAAACTCTTTCCTTCTTTGCACAGAGCTGTCTCCCCTGCAACCCACAGCCGAAGAACTATTTAAATGATGGCAAGAGCTCATCACCTTGAAAGAGACCTGCGAAACAAGACCTTAAGCTTTAAACGCCAGAATGAAGTGGCCCCATTAAAGATAAGATTAGGATTTCCGAGGCCAAAGCAGCATCCTGGTCCTGGTGATAGTGCTTTTATCTCTTTTGGGTAGAATTGCGGAATTCCTCTCATTGCTTCTGGGGTCTTCCCAGCTCCCGACTGCACCCAGCAGTGCACAGCCCCCAGCCCAGCACCCCTGACCCCAGCAGAGGCTGCAAGGCTTGGCATCCAGACAGGAAAGTAAAGCTTTGCTCACCTCTGAGCAGGACAGACCTCAGGGCTTCTCCCCTCTCTTACCTTTCCCTCAGTAGGATGGGATGAGCCTCCTGGGAAAAGATGCTCCAGAGGATCTGCACCATTAACCCTCTCCATGTCCAGCAGGGCTGGATTTTGGGATGGGTGTTTGGGGTGTAACACCAAAGGTTTGAGGGGGGCTTGGAGAGAGGATGAGCCGGATCGAGAGGAAGGAGGGTCCCAGGCTTCGATCCCTCCAGGCCTAACCTAATCACCATCGCTCTGCATTATTACCCTGCCTAACGCGGCATGCTTTTAAATAAAATATGCAAAGATTTCTCAAATTATTTCCCCGGGGCAAGTGCGTTTTCTATCTTCGCTCGTGCATGTTAATCTGAAAAATGCAAATTCCACACACACCCCCATCTGTTGGGGCTCGGCCATTTATTAACTTTTTTTTTCTTTGAATGCAAAATGTTTCTTTCATATATATATATATGAGAAAGCAATGAGTTTTGTTATCTCTGCGCCTATTTTATTTCATTTACAGAAAACGGGTTTTAATGGTTAAATAATAATAATAATAATAATAATAATAAAAAAATGGCCCTGAGGTGCTGAGGATTACGACTCACTCAGCACTGGAGTTTTAATCTGAGATTGGTGTTGGGCAGGATTACGGCTGCAAGAGGGCTAGACCTGCTTTGAGATGAAATGCTGATGTTCAGGGGACAAGACTTATTTATTTATCCAGGATGACTTTGATACTCAGGGCTGAGCCGACAGCACATCCTGAGAGACTGACAGGTCCCCTATGGCTGCCTGGACGTTGGTGGTACTTCCCTGGGCTAAGAGCTGTCCTTGTCCCTGTCCTCACTGCCTGCCCAGGGGTGACAGTCCCAGACTGCCCAGAGCAGCACGTGGGGACTCGTGAGCAGCGCCCTCATCTCCATCGTTAGGGCTCCTTTGCAAAATCATTAAAAACGTCAAGAAAAAAGCAACCACAGACAAAAAAATAATGGGAGGGAAGGAGGATCCCGGCGTGATGTTTTCCCTGACAAGAACCTGATGTGACAGAGCTCGGCGTGCTGAGCGTAATTGGCAGGCTCTGCCCAGGAGAGGCCACGGACAAACTTGCTCCAGGACGAGGATGCCCCGTCCCTGCGCCCGCGGGTCCCACGGCGGGGGGCGAGCGGGGACCGCGGCTCCGGCACGGCCGCCGTGGGGAACATCAGCCTTCACCTGAGTAATGAGACAAAACCCAGGCAAAACACACATGAAAAGCAAGGCAAAGAGAAACTCTTAGGAAATAAGATCAAAGTCCTGCCTTCAAAAGTGTTGTCCTGCAGCTACGAAGAAACCCAGATCGCCCTAATTGCGGCGTTCGGCGCAGCGCTCGGTGCAGTGCGGGAGTGGGGAACGGGCTGGGGGGGACCCAGAGGTCCCAGCACCCAGCTGGGAGGGACGGCAACACCAGGGCTATGCTGGCTGTGCTGGGTTTAATTTTGGAGTATTCCTGTCCCTGTTCCCACAGAGCTCAGAGGGAGTGATGTGCAAATGAGAACTGTGGGGCTGGTCCTCGTGCGAAGGAGCAGAGGGAAGCTGCTGGCTTGGGACCCATCACACATGGCATTTAACATAACTGTATCAAATACAATAGCATTAAAATTGTCCCCTCTAGACATTTGAAGGAGAAATGTTGGATAAAACTGATGGCCAAGTGCTTGTTGTGGTCAGAGATTAGGTTTATGCACGGTAAATGGTTATAAAGGAGAACAGAAAAGGAGCTGCACTGAGGAAAGAAAAGTCTCTTTTGGAAACCTGCAAAGAAGTCCCAGAACTGAGGCTCTGCCAGGCTCCCTGAGCAACTTTGTGAACTGGTGATGACACAGAGGGAGCTCCAGCCATGCTGTGTTGGGCGCCAGGGATGCCCAGGGGTGTGCCAGGGTGCTCTGGACATGGGGAGAGCCGATGGCCTGGGCTGGTTCCTGCCACTTCTCCCCTGTTTATGAACATGTTGAGGGCACAGATCGGCTCTGCAGGCAGACACTGCTGTCTCCACACAGGGCTGGTGCCGTGAGGGATGAGCTCATGGATTTGCCTCCTCTCATCCTGTTTTGGCAGTTGTTCCCCATCCTTCCCTCTGCCACGGCCCCACAGCACCTGGTCCTCCAGTGCCCGGGCAGCCACCAGTCCCTGAGGGGACAAGAGGGTCTGGGAGTCACAGCCCCAAGCCACGATGGGTGCAGAGCACTCAGGTCCCCACCACAGCACAGGGAAGCAGCTGGCTGGCCCTTTAAAGCCTTTTTTTCCTCTCTTGTTAAAAGATGTCTGGGAGGGGAGCTGCCAATCTGAAAAATGATCCTTCCTTTTTTCCATTTTCTTCCTTCTCTCCTTCCAGCTCGTGCTCATCTGTTCAGGTGAACCTCAGGCACATTCATTAAATCTCTGTCTTTGACACCTCAGCTGCTTTGGAGCCCTGGGCTGCTCTTTCTCTTTTCTTTCCATGTTTTTTTCCCGTTCCCCATCTCCGAGCCCGCCTGATCAGCACACTAAGGCAGCGAGAGCGAGCTGCAGAATTGTTAACGAAGCACAACTCCGTCGGTGAGGTGCTGAGTGGCTGCTGTTGGGGAGGGTGCTGGGGGCACCCACCATCCCTGCCTGGGCATGGGAGGCATCAGGGCACTGTGAGGAGCCACCACTGGCACCAGGGAAGGAGAAGAGCACGGTGACAGCACATCCTGCACCCGGCCAGCAGCCAAGGGCTTGGCTTGCTCCGCTGTCCTCAGTCCCACTAAATCCTGTTACTCCATGCAAGAGTGCTTTCCCTGCTCTCCAGGCTCCCCCTGGGCTCCCTGAATCCTCTCTGCCCACCCTCATGGACCCATCCCTCACCTCTCACAAAGATCCCATCCTGCCAGAGAGGCACCAATGGCTCATCCCACTGCGGATTTGCCACTTGGCCAAAAGGGACAGAGCCCATCTCCAGTGGGCTGCCTCTGGATCAGCTTCTGATGCTGAGCGGGGCTGGAGCGGGGAGATAACCCACCCAGCTGCCACCAGGAAGGATTTGGCCTCGGCTGTGCTGGGCTCTGGCCGGGATTCCTGCTGGCTGCTCCCAGCCCTGGAAAGCCCTGGCATCAAGCAGTGGAGGTGGTGAGGGGATGAGATGCTCTCCATGACCTTTGCACATGGGACAAGGGGTGGCCGTGGGCTGAGGGCAAAGGGGCAGGAGCAGGAAGGATCCCTCTGGGAGAGGCAGAGCCCTGGCGAGGAGGAGGGCAGGAAGGCTGGGGATGGACCTCGGGAAGGCACCAAATCCCAGCTCTCCCTGGGATGTGGTGCTTGTGCCCAGGGCGGTGTGTCCTGCAGGAAGGGGACAGCCCGGTGTGGGGGACAGGGCTGAGCAGCGAGTGGCTCCGGGAGGCTCAGCGGGACCGGGACTGTAAAGCTGTGAATTCCTGCAGAGTTTTGTTAGCGGGATCGGCGAGCAGCCTGGTGCCCTGCTCCGAATTAATTATCCGCTGACACGATTTCACTTCTTTCCCTTTGTGTTATTTTAATTAACAGAGATCTCCTCCAAGCAAGCCAGCTGTCATGTAAATTGTAAAACTGTCAGCATGTACAGGAACTTAACAGGGACTGGAAGAAAGCCCTGCACAAAGGGATGTGCTACTTTCCCTTTTCGGTTTTCCTTCTTTTTTTTTTTTTTTTAAATCTGGCACATTTGTAAAGTTTAAAAAAACCAGAAGTGTGAAGACTAGGGTGGGGCAACAGATGGAGAAAACCCAGCTTTTACTTTAGATCCATTTCTTGAGGCAGAGGTGCAGGGCAGAGGTGCTGCCCAAGTATTCTGGATCAGCATCTCTTCCTTGCACATCCCCGCAGCCTGGCCGTTCCTCCCAGCTCCCCTCGCCTCCATCCATGCAGGCTGTAGGCGGGACAAGACCTGCTGTAGGAAGGGCTCACCATTAAGCTGGGCAAAAGGAAACATCAGTGGCATTGACATAATTAATCTGGTCTGTGTCCATTGCGGATTTCAGCTGCATTCATCCTGGACTTGGATCCCTGTTTGCCAAAGGCCAGCTGCCGGGCTGGCACCAGCTCTCTGCTCTCTCATCTTGCACCCAGTTGTATCTAAGCTTGAGATCCTTAACTACGAGCTGAAATCAGCCAGTTCTTCCCAAGATCAGGCTCTGCAAACAAGCAAAACCGTGTTAATGGGCCCCATATGTCTTTGGTTAAAAGCTGCTCCAGCAGCAAGAGCAGCAGATGCAGAAGGGAGCGCGCGGAGCCGGAGGTACGGCGGGAGTTCATGCGAGGATACTCCGTGGACATCCCATCTTCCCCAAACGCGAGCAGAAGCCTGTGGTAACCCTGCAGCCATCAATTAATAAATGTTTAGGCAAGTCAATGAAGGTTAGCAAGGCCTCAGCTCAAAGGGAAGCTCAGGGAGGGCAGTGGGAAGTGGAGATGCTCCAGAGCAGTGGGTGGCCCTGGTGGGTGTCAGGGCAGCAGGACACCCAGGGGGAGATGTGCCGGGGCAGCCGGGGGTCTCTGCACTCTGTGGGACCTCACAAGGCAGGAGGGATACTCACCAAACCTGCTCCCTGCAGAGGAACCCCTCAGGTACCCTCAAGATGCAAAAAAGTCTGCATTTTTCTCCCTGCCTGATTTTGGGAGAAGACCAACAGCCTGGAAAGAGCCTGGATTTTCTGCAGTGGGGTTTTTGTGCACATCTCATCCCTATGGGCTGCAGACCTGAGCTATCTTTGGATGAGGACTGAGCTACTTAATTCCATTTCCTACCTTCCTCCTCACAAATTATTTTCATTGTCCTTTGAGAACAAAACAAAAAGATTCCAAACCACATTTTGCTGAAGAAGGAGGGATTTTCTTTCCCAGCAGCAGCCAGGGATAAGAGCCTGGAGACAGCTGAGCAAGCTGCAGCATTAAAGCCCAAATGCCGAGCTTATCCGGCGAGCACAGCCGGGCTGTGAGGGGTCCAGCCTGATGCCGAAGGTTCCACAACGAGCCCAGTTTCCCAGGGGCTGGGATCTGCCCATCGCATATGGAGGTTCCCTCTCGGCCCTGTTTGCATGCCAGGCATGCTGCTTGTCCACTGAAACAAACGACCTTGAGCAGCACTGCGGGTCAATAAAATAATTTGCCAACTGATCCATCTTCTGTGGCAAACAGATGAATCAACTCCGGCTCCCTGGGCTGTTTTATGTACAGATGGGAGAGCCGTGAAGTTAAAATAACGCGTGTGGCCACATCCATCTCTGTGCGATGAAAGGATGGCTCTGAGTGAATAAATCTGTGCATTTCAAGATGGAAAACGCCCCTCTCTGCATCTCCTGACACCTAGCTTTGGGAGGTGGGTGCAGTTCCCCAGGACAACGTGGTGTGGGCTGCCCCCTCCCTTGGTGGAGCATCATGTCCCCTTTGTTTCCACTGTCTGCCCATCTTGTCCAACATCTCTGCTTCCCTGGCCTGTCCCTCATGGCCCCTTCTGGGGTTCAGCCCCCAGACAACCCTTGGCCACCCTGTCCTTGCCACCACCTCATTTTTTCCTGAGGAAGGCTCCGGTTTCAGCCTCACAAAGGTGACTCACAGCCGAAGCATCGTGGGAGGCAGACTCAGCTTTTACCGGTCTGCAGTGCAGCAAAGCACTAAAAGCAATTAAGAAATGGCCATTTCCACCGTGGTGACAACAGCCTCCTGCAGCACTGGCAGGGGGTGGGAAGGAGCCAGAGCCACCGGGGCTCCTGCACGTGGCCGGGCTGCATCTGTCGGAGAGCACGGCAAACTGGGGCACTCGGAGGGAGCAGAAAGGCCCCGAGGCAGCCCGTGCTCACTGAGCCCCTAATCACGGTGAGGTGATTAATGCCCTTCTGCTCCCGTGCGCCGCTGCTCCGCTCCCGTGCTGCCCTGGCTCAGCCCTGCTGCCTCGGCAGGTCCCACACCGGCGGGCACCAGGCACTCGGCTTGGCAGGCACGGCACTCGGCTTTCCTGGTGCTGAAAGCAGGCATGGACATGGCACAGCAGGGCACAATGACCCCCAAAAACTCATCCTTGGACATGAAACGCCCTGTGAAATAGCAGCTGATGCAGGGAGAGGGGGTTTTGTCAATTTTACTCCCAGAGCATCCGAGCTAGCGGGTTTTAGAAATCCCAGAGCTGAGGTTCAGATCCACCTCCTGCCATGTGCACATTGCTCAGACAGGCTTGAGCTGCCCCATATCCATCCCTTTGCAGACCAGTCCTATGAGTGCGTTGCCATTGGTTGTAGGTTGGTGCAAAGGAAATGGGGTCTGGGAGCAGGACACTGCCTGAATTTAAGCTCAGGGGCTCCCCAGGGAGTTGCATTCCAGCTTTCAGTGTTGAGGATCAAAATCCCCTGTTCCCTGCTGCTCTAGCAGCTTATTTTCCAAATTCTTTATTAAAATTGCCAGTACAAACACAATTCTGCAGCAGGGCCCTGCAGGCCCTGTGAGTGGATGGAAGGTGCTGGTGAGGTCCTCGTGCCAGAGGAAAGCCTGGTGCCCAAACTCCTTCCCTGACAGCAGGAGCACAGAGCTGGGAGCAGAGAGGGGGAATCCTGGAGTCCAGCACTCACTGATCCCAACACTGCAGGATAGAGACCTTCCTGGGGGATGTAGGAGGGATGCAGGGATGTGTCCCCTCTCTGCACTCCCACAGTGAGGGGTGAGTTACCTGGCCATGCTCCCCCAAATCCACCCCACAGGTTAACAGGGCTAGGCACAGCTCAGGCAGGTTAGGCACAGCTCAGGGAGGGCAGGCACAGCTCAGGGAGGGCAGGCACAGCTCAGGCAGGTTAGGCACAGCTCAGGGAGCGCAGGCACAGCTCAGGCAGGTCAGGCACAGCTCAGCAGCAGCAAATGATGTCAAGGAACAGGAGAGAGCGGCCGTGCTCATTATGGGGAGGTGAGAGGTCACAGTTTGCCTGTCCCAGAGGTTAACAAACCCTTCACAGCCACCCCGAGGGCACAGGAGCTGGACATCAGAGATAAAACAGCTGCTCAGAGGGCTCAGAGAAATGGGGTGCCTTCCACAGGGCCACGGGAAGCACCTCGTGCCTCGCCAGCCTCACACTGTGCTCCTCTTCCTCGGCCACGCACGGGGCAAGGCTCGCTCTGCACCGGCATTGCTGCAGGGCACTTCCTGCGAGCCATTGAAGCACATTGGGTAATTAATACCTTCCATGCATGAGGAAAAACGAAAGGCAGGTGGGAGGAGGAGGGGAGGGGAGCAGGGAGGAGGCAGCTCCATTTTGAGGGCCGTCAGGGTGGTTCTCCCTTGGCGTGCTGTTATAATTTGGAGGCTCCCGCGTGCTGCAGCGTTCACACCTCTCAGGCATTGTTCACAGCCTGGTTCCAGCCAGCACCATGGTGCTGTCGGACGGTGAAGGATCCATGCTCCCTGCTGGAGCTCCTCCTCATCCCCCAGGATCGCTGCAGGATGAGCTGGGGCTGCCCCACGCTCCAGGTTCAGCACCCAGCCAGCTCCTCCAAACCCCCTCCCTGACTGAGGGTTACAGTGCTAAAGAAAGCTCCATTTCAGCACCTTAAACACAGTTTCTTAGCAAACAAAATGTTCATTTTCCGAATAATGATAATAATAATAATAAAAAAAAAAAGAAGAATTCCAGCCTCGGGGCATGTAGTGGGATGGCTGTGAGCTCATTGGAGCGTGTGTCCATTACCGTCCGTGCTCAGACCCCGGCGCTTTATTCCAGGAGAGTGACTGACAGACCCTGATCGATGCTGATTTGGGTCTTAAATAAACACACTGGCCCCGGTTTGCCGGGAA
Source organism: Acropternis orthonyx (assembly GCA_035583155.1). Lineage (NCBI taxonomy): Eukaryota > Metazoa > Chordata > Aves > Passeriformes > Rhinocryptidae > Acropternis > Acropternis orthonyx. The sequence continues at coordinate 3,423,632 of JAWWEU010000062.1, forward strand.
GAGTGAGGTGCCAGCATCTGGCTGACAGGCAGAGGGAGGCAAACTTTGCCAAATGGGCATTTCTTTGTGATATGTTTCCATTCTTTGCGATGTATTTCCCTTCTTTGCGATGTATTTCCCTTCTCTCAGCACTGTGCCTTGGGAGCCAGGCAGAAGCTGGGATGGGAAGGTATAATTTCCCATGTTTCTCCTTTAAGTTGTGTTTTCTGTAGACAGAAAAACAGAGTTCAAGTATTCAAACAGAATCGTGCTGCTAAAAGCCACCCGATCTCTCTGGTGATGGATCAGACTGTGGAGCAGGGAAAGGTGCTTCACTGCCGACAGCGGCTGTCAAGAGAAAAGCCCTTTGATAGTTTGCTGAGCTGTGGCAATTCACGTCTGCAAGAGCTGCAGAGCTTCAAGAAACCCTGAGACGCTTGGAAATGTTTTGCACCAGCATCATGTAGGTCTTAAAATTAATGGAAATGGCACTTGAGAGATGAGTGAGTCAGGTTTGGAAAATACCACTCAGGTAATTTTTTTCTCCCTTTGAGCATCGTTTTGTCCAATCCAACACATCAATGTTGGAATAGCAGCAGATAAAGTTTGCTACTGCAACACCCCAAACACTTCTGTGCCCCCACGTTCTGGTGGCTCCCTGTGAGGTGACTGTTATCTCCACATCTCTGACCCTGAGTGCCAGCAGATTCCAGCCTGGGCAGAAGAAATGAAGGTCACAAGTTACTGAGCCAATATGGGAAAGAAATTCCAGGAGAGCAGATTGGGATTGTTTTAATTAAAGGAGAGAGGCAGGGGAAGGGGGGCACAGCAACACTCGAGCAATCAAACATTTTCCCCTCGTGGAGATGAACGGTTTGAGGTAGGATTCAGAAGGATGAAATTGTCTGTTTAAAGGAATGTAAAAATGTGTGTACGTTGAATGATTGACAAATAAAGGGCACTTTCCTTTAATTTAAATATGCTCCTAGTTTGTTCAGAATATGTTAATTTATACATTGCCTAAATAGCCAGTAGCTATTGTCTGTAAAACCACATCAGATCAGGGCAGCAGGGCAGTTAATGTACTGGCTGGATGTTATGGCTGGTCAGTGAAGCGATCCGAGCTTCCTTCCACTGGCTCCCAACCCCTAAATGGAATAGCTGAGCTGTAAAAAACTGCCAGGGGCATAAACTGAAGTTCATTCTGTCAGCCTTCAATAGGACGAGGCTCTCCTTCCCACAAGGACCCGTCCATCCCCCCAGCCCCAGCCTGGCTCCTGCTCCTCAGTGACCCCAGAGCTGTCCCCCTTCTGATGGGGAACCCTCCAAGCCCCCGTGGTCTCCATAGAGATGATTTCTTGGGGTACCTACAGCCCATCCCAGGAGCTGTTGGCAGCTCTGCAGCGCCTTCCCCTGACCCCATGCCTACTCTTGTGCCTCAGTTTCCCTGGTGCAGGCTCTCCTGGCCCCTCCAGCCCAGTCCTCGTGGGGCTTTGGTCACATCTCCTCTCTCCCAAAGTCCCACAGCAGCTCTCAGCCTCTCCAAAAAAGTTCTGCTCCACTCCTGCCATGCCATGGCCCCTGTGGGGTCCTCAGAGCAGCTCCCAGTGCTTCCCAAGCAGCTTTGGGGGCCCAGCTGGAATTTTAACCCTGACATTTGACAGCCTCTGCCCCAAACAGGTCCTGGCTGTGATCCATCCATGCCTGACCTGCCTCTTCCTCTGCCTTTCTGTGTAGCCACGACTTGATCTGGTCTCTGGAGCAATTTTTAATGCAGAGAGGCTTCTAATTAACAGGATTCTGAAGTTAATTAAGACAATCTCATTTAGATCTCTCCATGAGCACTCACCAGGGCAATGCTGCTTCCCTGGGCTCCTCAGGAGCCTCCACTCTCCTTGCAAATCACATCCCAGGGGCTGTTGTGTCTCCGGGCAAGGGTCTGGGATGTTCCCTTTAGAGGTCCTGGAACATGTTTGTCCAAAGGACCAGATGATTAGCATGGAATTTCAGACTCCAGAGACGCTGGGGCTGTGTTCCAGCCATTCTGGGCCCTCCATTCCCTTCTTGGACAAACCCACTGCCTCAGTAGGTGAGTCCTAAGGGGAAACTGGCCTCATGTCTCCCACGTCAGCCCAAGACTGGCAACATCCATCTCGCTTAAGAGAGGTCCATCCTCTGCATTCATGATGCCTCCCCAAAGATCAGTCTGGATTAACTTTGGAGTGATATGATAAGTAGTAATAATACTGCTGCCTTGCCCCTAATTATTTTCAATATAATTATGTACCCTCAAGAAACCTTTTAAATAGCACACTCTCCTCAGCGCTCTGGTCCAAGGGATTCATTTGTCTCAGGAAAGAAATATTCTTGGGGCTGAATCCTTCATTAGTCTTTCCTGGAGAGACTCCTGCTGAAGTCAGTGGGGCACGTGTGTCCCGCTGGAGGACATGGGGCAGTGCCTGCCTGGGCTGTGCCCACCACAGGAAGATTTTTACAAGCCCCTCAGAATTTGGTGTGTTGGCAGAATAAAGCATTTGGCAGGAGAAAAAAAAGCCTGGAAGTCAGCTGGAACGTCTCTGAGTTTTCACTGTCTTTTATCAGCTTCTCACACTTCCTTCTCTTGTGTTTTAATCCCACAGAAGTGCTGCAGCTCCAATGCGTGAAGGAAAACGAGGGATTAAATCCCTTGGTGCTTAGCTGGGTGTGAGGCTGTATTCCCAGAACCTGCCCAGGCACGGGAAGGTGCCGAGGTGGCATTTCATCTCCCACTCCTCTTCAAATCAGACTGTGTGAGCAGGAGGAACCCAAAAATCCCTACCATGGCATCACTGTGGTGTCCTGCCCTGCCTGAAGATCAAAACTGGCAAGGAACAGCAAGGCCAGTGTGTTTGGAAGGGAGGAATAAAATGCATACATTGAATTGACGCAATATATTTTCAGGTGGTCCATCATTTTTCTGAGCAAATGGACTTTTCAGGCAGGGTGTGCTCAGGTGGGATCCTGTCTGTGGCAACCACATGGAATTTCCTGTAAAAGAAAAAGACTTTGGCTGGGTTTTCCACTGTCCCAGTTACCTGCTGCCCTCCTGTCCCACCGCTGGCTGGGATTCCCATCCATGCCCACAGCCCAGATCTGTCCTGATGCTCTCCAGCCTTCCACATTCAAACCTGTCGGATGCTCAAAGCAGGATTCAGCTTGTGGGGTTTAAGCAATTCATGATCTTTTAAAGATGAAAAACCTGTATAAATGGATGCTTTCCCACGATCCTGTTTTATTTGTTTGCTGGCACCGTGGCTGTGAGTCCACTTGGATTTTCATCCTGCAGAGACTCTTTGGTGTCTTGTGGGGTGTCCTGAGCGCTCCCCTGGATTTAGGGGTTATTCCTGATAAATGAAGTATCTGTGCAAATCAACACCTGCCTGACCCCTAGACCAGGGAACAGGAATCATGGCATGGCCCAGTCTGGATCCCTGAAATCCTCTGGGGAAAGGGAGGACTCTAACTGGGAAGTGACAGCCCAGCCCAGCCCATCCCTCTCTGTGCATCCCCACACCTATATTCCAGGCTGTCCCTTCCCTGCACCAGCGTCTGAAAAGCAAGGATGACTTTCCAAGGAAGTTTCCTCACTGAAATAGCTAATGAGGACTGATCACATCCCCCAGCTCTCTCCCCCCAGCTCGCCACCCCTCTGAAAAAAAATCAGAATAATAATTAAAAGATGCCTAGAAACGCTCTTGGAAGAGCATAAATTCTGAAGATGAAAGTAAATGATTAAAATAATTAAATACTTCAAGTTGACAAGCAGAAGCAGAATCTTGCCAACGGACATTTGTCGGTAATTAGTTAATTAATCCTAACACAAATTATAAGCCATAACAAACCAGTCAGGCTGAACGCAGCCGGCTGTTCGGAATTAAACTGAGAAAAAGAGGGAGCTAGAGAAAAAAAGAAAGAAAAGTTTGAAGATTCTCGTGGATCTGGGGGAAGATGCTGTGCCAGAGCTGGTGTCCCCATGGGTTGGTTCATGGGGCAGGAGCTGGGGCAGAGCAGGGCTCTGTTCCCACCTCACAGGAGCACAGCGGGATGGGATGCTCAGAGCAGGGAATACAGAGCAGGATTTGGGATTTTCACCTATTTTCTGTGAGTAAATGTGGGAAAAAGCTTCCCAGCTCTACTTCCCACTCTGCCACTGCTGCCAGTGTGCACCTGAGGTACATCCTTGCCAAAGGAACAGGCTGGGATGGGCAGTTGAGGTCCCCTCAGGTCCCTGGTCAGGTGGTGACATTAATCCAGAGGTTTCTGGAAGAGAGGTGTGGACTGGTAACTGAGAAGAGCTCTGTCCTGGGGTGTTGGGAGGAGAGCTGCAAACCAGCTGCCCATTAACACCCTGATTTGGAAAGTGTTTCTAGGACAGGCTGGAAAGGCAGGGTCAGTGCTTGGGAGCTGGGTCCTGCCAGGGAAACTCGGTGCAAATGACACCAGGGACCTGGTGTGAACCTGGTGCAAGCCAAATCACTGGGGAGAGGGGGAGGACGGGGCCCTTGTGAGATGGGAAGAGGTTAATGAGCTGCAGGCTGGTTTCCCACCTCCGGCCACCTTGGCTCAGGTCCAATTTTCAGTCCTAGATTGAGTGAGGCCAGTGATCCACAGGCAGGACACGGTGACTGACAGCTCATCTGCGGCCACACCACTGTGTTCACACGTCCAGCTGGGGCTGGGGAGGCACCAAAGGGCCAGGCTTTGCCCTTCCTCCAGCATGGAAAAGCTCTGGAGCAGCCAGGAGTCAGAGTTCCTATGGAGAGGGCCGGCACGTCCCCAGCACGGGGACAGTGCCGGGTGACAGACTGGGCCAAATGACAGCTGGCAGTGCAGCTTAATTGAGAAATGGGACATGCAGGTTGCAAATGGGCTTTTATCAGGAAGGAAAAGAAGGCATGAAACGTTTTGGAAGAATAAACAGGCAGCAGGGAAGTGTGACTATCCCACAGATCCCACACTGTCGGAGGAGTTGCTGGTGACTGATGTGCCACGTGGACCGTGTGAGAGGAAATCCGAACATGTGAGCACACATGACCATCTCCTGACGGGACTTACACGGGGAGGAGAAAGAGATTATTTACAGGACAGTAAGAACTAACACTGAAGAAATGCAAAGCCCATCTTTTCTGGCCCAGACTCCCTGAGATGCCTGTGGAGCTGGTCCCTGTTTGCCATCAAACCCACCCAGAGCTCGGCTGAAGAGAAAGTTCCATCCGCATGTGCGTGAGCGTGTGTACGCACGTGTTCTAAGTGTTTTGCATTATGTGAGCTCTGACCTTCAGAGGGGAACAGAAGGAATATTTTCCCCCCTGAGGCTAGAGTTGTCAGTGAAATGTCTGTCTTCCTTAATAATTTCAATCCGGGTGACAGGGGACAGGGCATTTTGCTCTGAACGAACGTACTGTAAAAACTGTCAGATAGAATTTGTCTCAAGAAGCAACATTTCCATCCATTCGGGGTCATAATTACAGGCATCTTATGACCTGTGGAGCAGCACATTTTTCTCAACTGAAAAAAAAAGAGCCCTAAAAGAGGTGGTTTGGTCTTTTGCAGGGCTTTGGATTGAGCCTGAATGGGTTCTAGCAAGCGATGGTGATCTGCAGCAGAATGCTTTCTGCATTTGTTTTTTGGCTGTTTTTTTAAAATCCAGAACAAACTGTGCACTGAAAGTGACGTAGCAGAAAAGAGGGATAGAAATTGCCATTCACTGGGCTGGAGTAATGGCCTATTTCTCCTATATCCTGTCTCCTAACTGCCTGCCTCTCGGAATTTCCTCCACGCTGACACTGGCCAGCGTCTTGTTAATGAACTGAATAAGTAACTAAATGGGTGATTAACCAAATGAGCATGACGATAATTTGATTGTGCTTTCCTCACTTTTAAAGCACAGGAAATAGTAAGAAAAGTAATAATTCAGTGACCAGCAGGAATTCAAACAGGGCAGAGCTAGAGGAACTGGGGGGGAGCTCTGACTAGATGTTGCTATCTATAAATGCCCCACAACACTGCAGAAATCTGTGTTTTGCTAAATACTTTGATTTCTTGATTTGTGCTTCCACAGTGGGGAAAAAAACTATTCAATTATTTGAAGCAGCATTTCCTTTTATGGTTGAATTTTATTATTAGCAACATTTATGAAACGGATCATCCTGCCGTTCAGTTATGGGTCACACACCACTCAAAGCTGGACATAATTTTGGGGTCACCAGCCTGGGTTTACGTAACAGAGCCTGCAGTTCCTGCTCACTGAGGTCTGAGAGGCAACCAAACCAGGAGAGGGAAGCCAAAGTTACTGCAGTGGGAAGATGTTCTGCACTGCTGGGGAGGGAGAAATGGGAAAACTGGGAGATAACACCCTGTGCTGGGCCATCCCAGCTGCTCACGGTGGATATCGTCTTCCCCAGTCCTAGGAAACAATGATGACCATGGCAGAACCACTGGGAAGGAGGATCTGGCCGAGGAGCAGGGCCCCAGCTGGTCTCTGGAACCTTCTCACCTGGCAAGATCAATCCTGCCAGAGACACAAGTGTTAATCAGCTGTTGGCAGTGCCAGGGTACAAGCCATTTTCACCTGCACACTCCAAGGGATGCCCCATTCTTGCCAACACAGGTGGAGGGTAAACACTCTGCAGCGGGCCTGAGAGTGGGAAGCAGAGCCCTGGGAATCAGAGGGATCCCTGTGGGATTGGTGCTGCCAGGCATTGATATTCCCTGACAAGTTGAGCAGGAATGAGGACTCTGGGAAGGTGTTTTGCTGGTTCTGGGCGAGGAGGACACAGTCCCTCCACACTGACCTCAGCTTGGGAAACATCAGGAGGTGAAAGGTCCCTCCTGAGGTCAGGGCAATCCCTCTGTGCCCCCTGTGGGGAGATGCCAACAGCCTGCTCTGCATTCTGGGAGAGTCCAGTAAAAACCAACAGGAACGGTACCTGCGGATTTTCTGTTAATCTTTCTCTTAAAAAGCACTCAAAAAACAACCACTGAATGGGAAGGGCTGATTGTGCATGTGGAGTAAGTATGGAAATCTGTAGGGGGAAAATGTGTGTAAAACTTCAGGCTGGATCAACACAGAAAATCCTCCAGTGAAAGGAAACCTCCTGGTTTGATTTACACACGCAGCACTCGATTGAACAAGTGCTGCTACAGGCAATTGGAAAACAGTCAAAATGGTGAATTTGCTGCTTGCACACATTAATACCCTTTCCTGGAGACAATCTGCTGTTGCTTTTTGGCACGTTTAGTATTTTTTAAGCCACACAAAGGTTATGACCAGTTCTCTGGGCGTAGGTGTGGCTGGGTGTTTGCCATGTGCTGGAGCATCCCGAGTTTTTCCTCCTGGGGCTGCCTCAGAGAACCTGTTCATCACAGAATCATAGGATCATGACGGGGCTCAGGCAGAGGCAGGTCCTAATCCATAAACCAAGGGGCAGTTGGAGTCATCTCCAGTTCCAGGGGTTGTTTTGTTTCTCTTGTTATTAATTGTCCACATTACAGCCCCACCTGGAAGTTTCTGGGTGGAAGTGTCCGAGGCCAGGCTGGATGGGGCTTGGAGCAACCTGGTCTAGTGGAAGGTGCCCCAGGCCATGGCAGGAGGTTGGAATTAGATGATCTTTACGCCTGGTGATGAACCACCCAAGGTCTCCAGCTGAACTTGGAAGCCACCAACAGATATGAGAATCCACAGGGATATCTGCAGCTCTGGGGGGAAAAATTGGCTCAATAGGTGAGCCAGGCTTGTCCCTTCGGCTGTGGGGGATCCAGCTTGGGATGGTGCTTTGGGACGCAAATAAAACCACACTGGCCATCCCCCCGGGCACTGCAGGGGCTGAGTGGAGGATCCTGGGTTCGGTTTTGGGCCCCTAATGGCAAGAGGACACTGAGGGGCTGGAGAGTGTCCAGGGAAGGGAATGGAGCTGGGGAAGGGCCTGGAGAACTCCCGACGGAGCTGGAGGGGCTCAGCCTGGAGAAAAGGAGGCTCAGGGGGGACCTTCTGGCTCTCTGCAGCTCCCTGATGGATCCAGGAGAGGGGTGGGCTCTGCTCCCAGGGAACAGGGGCAGGAGGGGAGGGAGCGGCCTCAGGCTGTGCCAGGGGAGGGGCAGGTTGGACATGAGGAGGAATTTGTGCATGGAAAAGGTAATTAAACGTTGGAAGGGGCTGCCCAGGGAGGTTTGGAGTGCCCACCCCTGGAGGGGCCCAAGGGACGCGTGGACACGACACTCAGTGCTCTGGGCTGGGTTGCAAGGCGGGCACGGGGCACAAGGTGGGCTCGCTGACCTTTGCGGGGGGGATATTTCCGGACTAAAACTACCCTTCGCTCTCAAACCGCTCCCCAAATCCACGCACCATTCGCTCCCACCCACACGGACGACCTTTCCCCGCCACCCTCCCCTCAGGGCTGTGCGTGAGGGAGTGGGGGGGGGCGGCTCTCGCGGGCGGTGACGTCATCGCGCCGCGCCGCGCGCCGCAGCGGGCGCTGTGTCACGGCCATGGAGTACCTGATCGGCATCCAGGGCCCCGACTATGTCCTGGTGGCCGCCGACACCGTGGCCGCCTCCAGCATCGTGCAGATGAAACACGGTGAGCAACACGCCGCGGGAGGGCCCCCCCAGGGGCTGCCGGGCTCGGCCCTGCCCCGCCCTGCCCCGGTGGGGTGACCCCAGGCCGCACCCCCCCCCCCGCCCCTCACCGCCCTCACACCGCGGCCTGTGGGGGGGTCGGGGCGCTCCGAGCGCTCGCTGGGCCCAGGGGGGAGGTTCTGGCACGGCTTGGGGTGTGGGGAAGCGATTCCGGGGGGATGCAGGGGAGGCTTGGGCACTGTGCGAAGTGCTGGGCGGCCTCTGGTTCTGGGAGCTCGAAGGGCCGCGTTAAAGTTCCCCATCCCAAACCCCGGGGCTCGAAGGGCCACGTTAAAGTTCCCCATCCCAAACCCCGGGGCTCAAAGGGCCACGTTAAAGTTCCCGGGGTGGGCTCAAAGGGCCGCTTTAAAGTTCCCGATCCCAAACCCCGGGGCTCGAAGGGCCGCTTTAAAGTTCCCGATCCCAAACCCCGGGGCTCGAAGGGCCGCTTTAAAGGTCCCGATCCCCAGCCCCGGGGCTCCA
>JAWWEU010000062.1:3434023-3472357 GCA_035583155.1 Acropternis orthonyx
AGTTCCCGATCCCAAACCCCGGGGCTCAAAGGGCCGCTTTAAAGTTCCCGATCCCAAACCCCGGGGCTCAAAGGGCCGCTTTAAAGTTCCCGATCCCAAACCCCGGGGCTCAAAGGGCCGCTTTAAAGTTCCCGATCCCAAACCCCGGGGCTCAAAGGGCCGCTTTAAAGTTCCCGATCCCAAACCCCGGGGCTCAAAGGGCCTCTTGTAAAGCTCCAAGTCCTGAGCCAGTATAACTCTGTTACATATATATATTATTTTATATCTATATTACTATATATTATTATAATATTATATATAATAGACACTGTGTTGGGTTCTCAGCTTAACTTCCCTGTCCAGCTAAACGTCAGCTCCAAATAGGTTTTCTTTTCCCTAAGGAAAATGTTCTTAGAATGTAGGGTTTGGTTGCCCTGGGAGGGAAGAGACCCAATAAATTTCACGTAGTTATTTAGAATGTTGGTGTTTGCCAGTAATTGCTTTAACTGCTCTTGCTCAGTGTGTTGATATTTCAGCTTTATATTAAATTATTTGCTTCTGTTGCAGGATATTTGGGTAAAGTTGAATGGTTGAGCAAAATTCTTATTCCTCACCCCGGGAATGTTACACTTTGAACACAGTATTATTCTCCGTGAAGCTTTAGTGTTTCCTACCTTGTTTCTAAGGTGGGAAATACTGGATATTTCTGGAATGCCTCCCTTTCTGAAGAGCTTTGTTTCTCTTGGTGATGTGTTTGACAGCTCTTGTGTCTTCTCACCAGCTGTGAGAAGCTGAATGTCAGAGTTTGCCCAGGAAGGCTTTTTTGGTGGTGTTCCAGGTGGTGGTGCAGTTAACCAACTCTCTTTCTTGCTTCCAAAAAGTCCTGGTGTGTCAGGATGTTGGCAAAATGACTATTCATACGACCACAGCTCTTCATGTTGTTTCTCTTTGCCTAGACCATGACAAAATGTTTAAGATGAGTGAGAAGATCTTGCTGCTGTGCGTGGGGGAGGCTGGAGACACGGTGCAGTTTGCAGAGTACATCCAGAAAAATGTTCAGCTCTACAAAATGAGAAATGGTGAGTGAGGCAGGAGGTGCTGGAGGTTGGGAGGAGAGCCGGGGGTGGTTTCCAGGTGAAGGTTGGTGGAAAGGACTGGATTTCTGCGTTTTTAATGCCCAGCAAAGGTGGGAATTCAGGCAGGACGCAGAAATGTAGTATAAATTAAAAGGTCTATCCAAGTCCCAGCAAACCTCTTTGTAATATGAATGACACAAATATTTTGTTAACAAACTTTTTATTCTCTTAATGTGTCCCTTGCACGCCAACTGTGAGGAGTTCTGATATATTGGACAAAAAAATTCAAGCTGCATGTCCTTAATATTTCAATTTTTTGTAGCCATGTGTATTTCCGTGGTCTGTACAGGTATGAGCTACCCAAATTTTGAGGGCCCTTTTTGTGCTTGTAGCTTTCAGAAAAAAAGAATTGAATTAGGCAAAGAACGCAACACTTTGTCACTGAAGAACATCTTGTTATTGCCAAATAGGAGTGGGGAGGCGGGAGGTGAAACAGGAGCGTGGGTTTGTGCTGTTGCCAGATAAACCCTGCCATTTCTTCCCCAGGTTATGAGTTGTCTCCCACGGCAGCTGCAAATTTCACCCGGAGAAACCTGGCGGATTATCTCCGGAGTCGGGTGAGTGCTGGCTGAGAGCTCTGAGCAAAGGCTCACAGGGAGCATCTCCATCCTCAAGGGATGGAGTCTGAAAAGGGTGGGAGCTGATGCCTTTGGTGGTGAATTTGGAATGGGCTGCCCAGGGAGGTTTGGAGTCCCAATCCCTGGAGGTGTCCAAGGAACGTCTGGACATGGCACTCAGTGCCCTGGGCTGGGTGACAAGTTGGGGGTCAGTCACAGGCTGGACTGGATGGGCTGGGAAGTCTTTTCCAACCTGACTGATTCTGTGAATTCACGTTGCTGAAAGGATGTCTTAGTAAAATATAACTTGATTTGCTTAGATAAAAAGCTTATCACTTCATTTATCAATATCTGATACAACTATAGACTTAAAATTCCAGCCTTGGGCCCAATAGACACTTTGTCACTCGCTGCAGACGTGAAGTGGATTAAACCTCTTGAACATCGAGTTAAGATTGTGAGTTTTCATGCAAATGCACCAAATCCATTTAATCTTCTTGGAAAATGGTTTCATAGAGCAAAGCTGTTTGAAGTACTTAGCAAAACAAGTGCCTTTTGTAAACAGCAACATGAAGCTTTCAGTAAATACCACATCCAAGTTGGAGCCGTGTTTTCAAGTCACTGAACTGCAATTGCTGATGTTTCTCATGGTGATTTTTTCAAAGCCTGGAAAGATGTTGCAAAGGGGCAAATGGACTTTTAACAATCCAAGGGTAGGAAGCATTTCATTGGGAAGAATGTTAATGTGCTGCATGAAGGAAAACAGGAAGAAAGAGGATGTTGAGGATGAAGTAGATCAATGTCAGGGATAGAGAGTGGGATGAATGGTGTTGCATTCTAACAGTGCACTGCTCAGGCCTGAAGTGAGGTTTTACAGGAGCAAATTAAGACCAGTTTAACCTCAGAGCTGTATTGTTGAGAACTATATGTGTATGGAGACAGAGTTCTTCAAGAACTCATCCCCAGAGGTCATTGTTCTCCTTTCTGAGGTGGATCCCAGCTGCAGGTCACAACTTTTCCCTGTGGGTCCCTTCCAGCTCAGATGTGATTCCACACTACTCTTCTGGTTTGGCTTCAGCCAGCTTCATGGCTTTTAGGTGATGATGCTTGGCAGTGATGTTTTGGCAGTGATTTGCCTTGGCTTGTGTTCAGGTGGAATCTGGAAGGTCTGTGTGTGTTTTGTGCATCTCTGTGCAGTTTTGAGGCTGATGGGAAGCAGTGATGCTGTTGCTTGGGGCCTGGCCCTGGGGGCTACCTGGTGCTGGTAGCTCATCTCAGGGACATCTGACCTGCACAGAGGAGAGTGAGTGTCCTGCCCCACTTAAGCAAAGGCAGCTATTTCTTTCATGTAATTTAAAGTACCTTTAACAGGCTTTTTGGCGAACTTACCCATCAGGATGCAGCACTGATGTGGCACCATCCTGTGTGCCGCATCCTTTGAGGCCTGTGGCTCCCCTCCTTCCTGAGCCCAGGCCTGTCTTCCAGCTCACCTGCTCCAGATGGGCAGCACAGTGGGGAGGACACTGGCAGAGGCAGATGTGTTTATTTACCGGAGACAAAACGCTGCTCTGGTGCAGATGGCAACGCCCCGGGGCACGGCGCACTCTGACACTGCTGTCACACTACACTGATCCCCACGCTGCAAGGAGAGCCCTTGCTCTCCAACCACAGCATTTAATTACTTGTTTGTGGCATTTAGAATTTGATAATCTTGCCATCAGAATTTTATTTTTTTTTTTCCTCCCTGTGAATTTTGTTACATTTTCATCGTCCTGTGTGGGATATCAGAGGGCTTAACACTAGTGCTTGGTATCTGTTTAAATTGCATACGGGTTTGCTGGAGGCTACTAGTGTAATCATGTGGATGGAAAAATGAAAAATGAAAAATAATTGAAAAGTAAAACATGCCAGTGCTTCCTGTTAGGAGTAGGAAAATAGTTGAGAAGTAGGTTTGGTGGGGAAAATGTAGTTCCTTGCTGTATTGGCACTCACCACGTGAAGCTGTTGCAGAGGCCAGAGGGTGTGTGAAGGGGAAAGGTTAAACTGCAGCAGGACTTTCTCAGGCATTAGGCTCTTGTTGGAGGTGAGTGGTGCTGTAGTGTGTAGTGGCAGGACAAGGGGGAATGGCCTTAAGATGAAGGAGAGCAGGATTTGATGAGGTCTCTTCCAACCCAACCCATTCCATGATTCTGTTGTTACCTACTCTGGCACCTCGCTTGGTTCACCAAGTGCCAGTACATTTGACTTGCTGCTGAGGTTGTGTGGGGGGGAATAGGAAAAACAACCCCCTGTCCCTCCAAAGGTGGAGGAGTTCAGTCTCTAGTTGTGATGCTGTTTAATTATAGGTGACAGGGTCTGGCTGGAGTCCAAAGGCAGCCTGTCAGCTCCTATCCCTGTGTCCACACTTGGCAGGAAATTTCCTCGCTCCCACCTTTCCCCCCTCGCTGTGACTTCGGCTTCCGCCAGATGTCACAGGGCTGTGTCACCACCACCCTCCCGAGCTGGGGGTCGGGGTGTTTAGCACAACTCTGCTCTTCAGCTGGAAATTCTGAAGAATTTCACACATCTCCTAATTGCCGTCGTTATTTTAAATCAAACAGCAGGCAAGTGCAAAGCTACTCAGGATGGGAAACGGTGTCTCTGTAGGAAGGGAGGTTTGGGATGAAAGATGTCACGTCCTGGAGTGTCAGTCGTTATTCATTTGGTGGCCCTTTAACCACACTGGTCTCGTCAAGAGTTTAGAACTGTTGGCATGGATTGAGTCACGGAAGCCAAGGAAGGCTGCCTTCAGAATGGACTAAAGGCTTGGGATGTACAAGGAAATTCCAGTCGCAGCATCGAGTTGTTATGCTGCAAATTTCATTTATAATCGTGGAAGTAGTAAATAGATTATGTAGATTTCTTAATGTTTAAATCCTGCCTTTCTTGAATAATAAGGCATGGGGGATAATTATATACATTTGAGTTTTAAGAAGTCTCAGAGACCATTAGCAGGAGAACTTACAACCGAAAATCAGTTTACAGATGGGTTTAAGTCTGTATAACACCATTTATTTATGGTTGAGTATCTCGCGTATGCCAATGTTGGTAATTCCAAGTCACACAATAATTTGAGTGATCTTGTGTCATGGCTCTTAAATATCAACTTGTGTGATGTTTGAGAATAAATAAAGGATGAAATACAGCCTAATTAAACGAATACAGCTGCATGGTAACTTCTTTCCAAATATTCTTGGACGCTTTGAAGATTAAATCACACCATTTACAGTGATGTTTGATATATAACTGTAGCCGGCTTTATTCTTTCTTACTGTCTGAAAGTAAAAATACAATGTCCTGTGATTTTTGGGAGGGAGGGGGGTTGTGTGGAAATCCTCGTATCAAAATGAACTTTTTCCTATGGTACAGTTTGGCTTTAGGGTAAAATTCTGTTTGCTTTTTTAATCTGTTGGTTGCATCATCATTTTTTTCTGAGTTTTGTTGCTTTGTTGATCCAGGCTTTCCAGCAGTGTAGAGATATCCTGTTAGTACAATTAATTTAATGAGAAACATTATGTAGATATGAAAATACTGGAAGTATATAAAAGCTGCTTTTAAAAATACATACAATTCCCAAATTTTTTCCTGTGCCTACATTTAAAAATAATACAGTGCACGTGTGTTTCATGGTCCTACAAAGTACAGATCTTGGAAGGAGATGTGGGAGAAGGAGGCATGTTTGATTTATTCATGATGGTGGAACACTAAACCCAGAACACGAAGGAAACTGCCAAAGATTAAACTTGGTACATGCAATAAAAAATCAAATTGCCAGTGAACAGGACACTGTGTGTAACTGTCTGCACTGTGTGAGAGCTTTTATATGCACTGGAAAGGGCTGTGGTCTCCGGGAGGGGGACTGGGAAAAGAGCAAAGAGCAGGTTAAATGAACAAAGGGTTCTTAGAAACTGCAAAATGTTCATGTTGTGCTCACGTGCCGACAGTAAAAGTCCACAGGTTTTATGCTGAGATGAAAGGATCTGGTGTGAAAACTGCATTTAAGTTTTCTTAAGTTTGAGTGTGCTGTGAAAGCTGTAAAAAAACCCACCAAACACGCTGGTTTTCAGGAGAACCAGAGTTTTATGTTTTCACTTGCTTGTGCAGTCCGTGTAACCTGATGGTTTCTGGGGTTTGACCCACTGTCTGCTGCAGAAAGGGTCGATGTAGCATTTTGAGGTAAAGAATTGTGAAGCCAGCCATGCGGCAGTTCTCCAGGTGCCGCGGGGAATTAACATCCAAAGGTTTAGGTGTCACTGCTCTGGTGTAAAGATCCTTTCTGTTGGCAGACCCCTTACCACGTGAACCTTCTGCTGGCTGGCTATGATGACCACGAGGGTCCTGCCCTGTACTACATGGATTACCTGGCAGCCCTGGCTAAGGCTCCTTTTGCAGCACATGGATATGGAGCATTCCTTACCCTCAGCATCCTTGACCGCTATTACAAGCCAGGTGAGTGGACTCAGTGGACAGGAAAGCTCCTGTTTCAGTGTAGTCTTTAATTTATTAATCAGTGAGACTGACATTTGCCAAATCAGGTGTGATTGCTGTGATGTTACAGATTGGAACTTGACTTTTTGTTGGATAAATGGAGCTTTAAGTGTTGCCTTCTGGTGTTGCTGGAATGGTAATGTGAAACCAGTCAACTCCTAGATTATTTTTTTTTCCTGTCTGCATCTTAACAGACTGGAAGTGAAGGAAGTTTCAGTTTCTTCTAAAACATGAGTAGACTTTCCTGGACCATTCGCTGCTAGCAGTCTGCTTTTAATAAATAGCAGTTTGATAACTTTGTCTTCCTGCTTGTTTATTGGCTCTGACATGTACACTTTCCCAGATTGTCAATCTACAGAGGGCAGTCCCAGATCCTATTGCTCCATATCTTGGATTGGCTTTGTGTGATACTGAAAACATTCAAGTGAAAAGATATTCGTAGCAAGATTGTCTCCAGAACTCTGAAGTGGTGATGATTAATCATTGAATATGGAATGGTTTGGGTTGGTTAAAGCTCATCTTGTTCCACCCCCTGCCATGGGCAGGGACACCTCCCACTAGCCCAGGTGGCTTCAAGCCCCATCTAACCTGGCCTTGGACGTTTCCAGGAATGGGGCAGCCACAGCTTCTCTTGAAAACAGGGAGGTTTTGGACTGATTGATAGTTCTGTGCACGTGGCAGCTGCTCATCATAATTCTTGTATGTGTTTGTACCTGTCTGAAGGTTTAATTTTAGAATCATAACTCCCTGCCAAGGAATAAACATGGCCCCATCCCCCCTGTACAGATGAGGAAATTTGCAAAGCTTGAAATATTGTTAATCTGACATCTTTGGCTTTACCTACAAAACAACTTAGCTCCTGTGTGCAAAGTTGAAGTTAATATCTCTGCTCTGAGATTAGAAATCCTTTCATCCACCTCCTTCAAGAAATGTAGCTGTAAACTGATAGTTTTATTCTGATGGAATTTCTGCCTGAACAGTGGATGCAGATCTGGAACAAAGCGTAGAGACAAGTTTTGAAAGATCCACAGACCTCAGTTGTTTTCCAGTCAATGTCCCTTAAAAATTCTAATTCTCCATTTTCACCGTTCCTGATGGAACAGAGAAAAATAATGACCTGCAGTATATTGGCATGCCCTGTCATCCCTACAGACTGCTGGATTTTATCCTAAAGTGTTTGAATAGCAGGAGCATCCCACGCGTGCCTCCCCCGTTATTGAGCTCATACCCAGCAGGAACGTGGTGTTAAACCCATCTCCACCTCCTGCCCCTGACTTGCAGCCGGCTGGGGCAGCTGGAGCTGATTTAGGGTTGTAATAAACTGGAGGAGAGAGGGAGGCAGAGCCCAGGCCCTGGCCATGGGAGGCAGAATTCCGTCATGCTTCCCATTGCCTGTAACAAATCGATTCTCAATGGCTTGTTGCGGCGGTGCTCGGCGTCCTCGGGACATCTGGAAAGCGTTTGCCGTGAGCTGGGAAGGAGAGGTTTTGGTGCTCAGCTGAAAAGTTGTTTAAATTTAATAAAGTTTCTGCAGAGAGAGATGGCCTCTAATGAAATCAATCTGTGGATGTTTTCCCTTTCAGGTATCACACGTGAGGAAGCAGTGGAGCTCTTGAAAAAATGTCTAGAGGAGGTGAGTTGCCAAACCCGGGCCCTGGTGATCCTGAGAAAGGGATGTTTGTTTGCATTTATTCCCTGATACTTTCCTGTTCCTCTTGTCGCGTTTTTCGCTGCCTTTGCCAGGAGGGTAATAAATGCACATTGGCCAGATGTGGAGGAGCTACTGAGGGAAGGGATTTGTGGGCACTTGTGTTGCCTTTGCATGGTTCACGTCCTCCAGAACCTAAACTTGGAGCTTAATTGCTTTTCTTTACTCCTGCCTCTTCCGTGCTTAGCATAATACTGATACAGACCTTTTCCTCTGGTGTTTCTTCTGAACATCCTGCAGCATCTTTCTGTCACTTGTGTTAACATTTAAGCACTCCTAGAAGTACATACAGGTTTTCCAGCCTGTGAAGTGATACCTGAGGTAAAGCCTTGACCTTAAAGTTCATGACCAATTTTAGCGTAAACATAAGACTCCAGATATTTCAGACACCAAGGTTTTTATTGCAGGAAAATAGTCTTTATCCCTGTCGTTAAGAGATTGAATCAAATTTAAGTCTGGGGAAGCATCAGGAAGAAATGCTCTGAAGAGGCCCTGTTTGAAGTATCTCTGTGATACATGCACTTTGTGCCCAAAATTGTAGCTCACTCACATTTTTCCTGCTGAAATGTTAACATTTAAGGCCTGTGTATTTTGCATCTCTAGCCTGGGCCTGTCTAACATGAATTGTCTTGCAACAGAGAGCAAAGTCACACTAATTCATTCCTGAGCAGTGAAAAAAACCACTCTAGTTCCTAATATTTCAGGTCACTAGAACCAGGATGGAAATTTTGATGTGCAACAGCCTATCCTTTAAATTACATTCTCTTTTATTTAAGCTTTGAGTGAATCTCATCTCCTTTTGTCTTTTTGTCTTTGCTGAACAGCTCCAGAAACGCTTCATCCTAAACCTGAGCTCCTTCAATGCCCGGTTCATTGACAAGGAGGGCATCCATGACGTGGACAATATACCCCTTGCAAAAGTGGAGTCCTAACCCCTGAGATCTTTCTTCAGCAGTCTTCTTGTTTTGCTCACTTTTGGGTTTGTTTTTTTTCTATTCATTTGAGGCACACGAGTCATGTACTGCAGTGGGAGATCAAATAAAGTTTGACATTTATATAGCCGGTTTCATCTTTTTGTTCCACTGAGCTTTCCTGAGAGGATTTAAGTAGATTGTTCCACAGTGAAGGTGAAACTTGATTTACTGTTCATGGGGGCACGTTCAGGTTATTTATCTTTCCTCTTTTGAGCCTTTACTGCTCCCCAGATCTCTTGTGTGGGAAAACTGTGTTTTCTAGATGACTGTCATCTCCTCTCATCATTAAAGCTCAGCAAACTCCAGACAAGTGTTCCATGCCAATCATACAGCATCTTCTTTATTTTTCCAAAGACATTACCACTGTTTACTTTATCAAATAATAATCAGGTTTTCAAAGACTTAATTTGCTTTTGATACAATTTTCTTTGGCTTGAATTAGATTGAAACAAGATTTTCACGTAGAATGGAGTTTAAAATGCAGTTCTAACTCACCTGACTGTCATTCTGTTACTGGGAAAGAGGTTTCTGCTGGCACAGTGGGTTCATAACTACATTAAATAGAATTTAATTAGTATTTTAGATAGAACTGATGTATCAGTTTTGTGATTTCTTTTTTTTAATAGTTGTATCTGTACATGTAGAAATACAGGAAAGCAGTTTGATGAGAAATTAAACTGCAGCACTTTTCATAAATGTTCGAATTACTCTGAACTAGTTAGAGCTTTGTTTCCATGAGAAGGATCCCTGATCATGCAGGCTCTAGATACTGTTTCCCTATAAAACCCCCATTCATGGAACAGTCTGGGATAATTATGATGTGGCTGATGCTTGTGGTCTGCCCAGAAGTGATTCTTCTGAGATAAGATTTTGGTGTGACTCCATCCCTACTTGAACTGGCATTAAAAATGCTCTGGGTGCTTATTTCATGTTTGGATAAGCTGGGAAAAGAGAAACTTGGAAAGAGAAGGGTGGATATATACAGGAATGTGTGCAGACAATTATTTGTGTCTCAAGGCATAACACCCAGGTTCTCAGTTGGAAATGGTAAGTGACAGACCCAACTCTTTATTTGCCAAAGATTTTTGGTTTTGCCTCAGCAGTGTGTTTGTAAATGTTTATTTCTTCCCCAAAAAGTTGCCAGCCTAAAATACCAAGTATTTCTGTCTTATGAAACAGATGAGAACTGGATGAGACGGAGACTTGCTTAACGCCACAGAGAAGTTTGCAGCTCCAGTGCCTCGACTCACGCTGCCTCTTAAATCCAATTCTTCCCTGAAGTCCTATCAGGCTCTGCAGTCTAATTCTTCCCAGAAGGAGTTTAATCATCCTCTGCTTTTGCTGTAGTGGCTGCAGTGGGACAGAACTCTGAAACATTCTGCTAAAATTTGCTTTTTATCTCTTAAAAAAACCTTTAAAACTTTACCCCCAGCAGTCCCCAGCCCGATGATTCCCTCTTGGCAGGTCACATCTAACACGAGCAGTGTTGTCGCTGCGCTACTGAAACCTCACCCCTTCGTGTTGCATTAATGTGCTCGTTTGGCCTCATGCAGCATCTCTAATTTATTTTACCACTGATGTTGAATGTTTTTGCAGGTTTCTTGTCTCGTTTGGAACTCGTCATTGCAGAAGGGGGCCGAGCTGATGTGATATTTTTGTCACTGCATATCAAAGCAGCGATGCCTCCTTATTGGAGGAATTCATTGTTTCCGACCCCAAACTGGGGTGTGCAGCTCTTGGGTGGTGTGAGCCCGGCAAAGAACCTGCCTGCAGTTTTTATTGGCACCCATTTGCATGCAGGTGATTAATAAACATAAAACAATTATTCCCTGGCTGGATTCAGGTTGGAATGGAACATATGTTTTGCCCCAGGGCACGGCCCAGGATCTGAATCCCCCGTGGAGGGGAAGATCCAAGGGGTTGCATCCGAAGCCAATGGAGCAGCAACCTCGAGGAATGAATAAATACAGCCCTTGATTCCAAACCAGGAACAAAAGAACTGGCCCACGATGAGACTGGACTCTAACAAAGCAGATTTTTTGAGGACTTTCCAAGAATTTACACTTTTTAAGGAAAAGCGTGATGTTTTTGCTGTATATCTTACGTTTTAAATGTCTGCAGTGCTGATGTTTAAATTCAGAAACCAGTTTTCATTTTTGACAGTAATACATGGAGTCTGTTTGAAAAATCAGTCTTTTATGTTACTAAAAGAGAATTTTAACCCTAAAGCTTTTCAAAGTCATATTTTGCCTAGAATCCAGGAATCCCTTTTGGAAAGAATTCACCTTTCCATTTGCAACTCATCTGTATTTATCGTGACAGGCCTCTCTTTCATAAGAAATCTCTGCAAGAATTGAGCACTGCAAGAAAACGCTGCTTTCTACTAATTTTTGTGGTTCGTATTATAAAAAGTGAATGTTATAAACCAAGGTACCGTGGTCCTGGGGCACCGTGGTCACAGTGAGCTGCTCTGCTTTGCCTTGCCTGATAATTCTGACCATATGTTTTACTCCCAAAGCCTCAGGGCCCAAAGAGTTAACAAGGCCCTTTTTCTCGTGTTAGGTTTCCTGTTTAAGGATGGTCTGTTCCTGAAGAGCAGATCGTCAGCAGCTCATCTCTCCAGAGCTTGGGGTTTGCTCCAGGATCAGTTTACAGAGCCTTTGTGCCTTAGGCCACTTTTGGCTGGGAATGCTTTGCTGAAGGAAGAATGTGAGTGTAGGTGCAGCACTCACTGGGCTTTTTCTTGGGGTTAATTGCACCTTTCCACGAAGAAAATCTGTGTTTTGGGATAGACCTTCCTGTGACCAGAAACTTTGGCCCAGGGAAGCTGTCAGTGCTCAGCTGCCTGGCAGGAATGCCCTCACATGACTCTGCCAGGACACTTCTTCAGCCACTTGGTGACTCAAAGTCATCTCGAGTGATGCAGCTTTTCCCCCTGGGGGATGGAGAGTGACACCAAACACTGACAGCAGTTAAAAGCTGAAATGGCTGGAAGGTAAAACTCTCTCCCTTCCTTGCTGTGTTCACCTTTATGGGAGTTACTGGTGGGGAAGAGCCCCCAGGATGATTCACCAGCATTTCCCTAAGATTTCTCCAAAAAACCCAAGCCCCTGTTCCGTTGAACAACCCAAGAGATGCTCCAGCCCTGGGCAGGTGAGTGGCCTTGGGCAGGGACTGGGTTTCTGTGCAAACCTGAGTGCCCTCAGCAGGAACTAGTGACCCATTGTAGAGACTACCCAGTAAAAAGAACAACCCAAAATACAGAAATTCGGCATGTGTGGAGCAATCCTACGGAGCACCCTCAGCAGCCTCTGAGTCTGACTGTTCATGCTGATCAGGCGCTGGCAGAGGCTTTGCCACCAAAGGGAGGTGTCACTTTTTGGAGTGAAGATGTGGGAGCAGAGGGGAGAGATCAGGCTGAACTCTCCCAAGGATGTGTTTTCCTTTGCTCCTGTCTCTAGTTTTGACAGTAGGTTCCTGCAAGAGGCATCAGCCCGTGCCAGGGCTGACATCAGGAATTATGCTCATAGGATTTGGTTGAGTCCATCTGAAGCAGGCATGGAATATTCCTTCTGTATTAAATAAGGTGGCATTTGAGGAAGGAAAACCCTCGAGCTTTCCTACCTGTGAAGCACCACACCTGTATTTAAGGAAAAATTAATTTATCCTACCTGTAAAAAGTTTATCCTTCAAGCCATTTCTAATTCTTTAAAGGTTTAACCTTACGTGTGTTGTTATCAGCCATCAACAGTAATTTAGTGCAGGAGATTTTCACTGATCAAACTAAACAGACATCAGTTGTTTTAACAGATTAAAAAGAGGGGGGGGGGGGGGCGGAAAGCAGCAACGTGGAAATGCTGAAATTAAAATACACAACTTGTCTATTTTCCATGCCCTTGACTATATTGGTTTGGATCTCTGTGTTCTCCTGACTGGCTGAGGACTATGTTAAAAAATAAGTTAGTTGTCTTGAAAATGTAAAGTGACAGTTTAAGTGTTTTGTTTCTGTGCTAATTTGCAATTAGGTCGTTATCCAATAAACTGATTCATGTAAGTCTAACTCGAGCCAGCTGTGGAAGGCAGAGAGAAAACCCTTTGCTGTTGGGGAACAGGGAGAGGGTGTCTAAAAGGATCTGTTCTGGAACTGCCAGGATGGTCTTTTCCTCTGTGTTAAACAGTAAAGCTTAGCAAGATTTTTGAAAAATTAAATTGTGCTGAACAAATCTATAGAGAGAAGCCTAAAGGGTGGGTAGATCTGGAAGCCAGCAAGTGTAGTATCACTTTTCATCTATAAATCAACTCTAAGGCAGCACTACAAGGTGGGGCCAACTTCATCACTGAATTCTCTGAAGTGATTTCTTGGCTGAGTGTGTTTTGATTTGGGTAAACTACCTTTTCCTTAGTAGGAGTTTGCTTGATGTTGTCAAATATTTGTAGTGTTTATGCCCAAACATGAAAACAGTGGATCTCCTCCAGTTAATTTACAGCAGACGGAGGAAGCTCCATCATTTTCTGCATCAGTATTTTTGGGGTTACTGACAGTGTCTTGTTACAGTACCACCAAAACACCTGTGGGCTTCAGTGATGCTCCATCTCCTCTTACTAAATGTTGCTCTGGGGATGCAGCAGATGCCATTCCCTGCTCCCAGAGCTTTTGGTTCGGGGGGAACTCCTGTGTGTCTGCCCAGCCTGTGGGTTCAGCAGAGGGCACTGATCTTGCACGCTGCCACCTCCTCCCAGACTGGTTTGGCCTCTTCCTCCCGTGCAGATCATCTGGTGGTGTCAGAATTCCACGTCATGGAGAGAGGATCAGTGCCTGGTCCAGCACTGGCAGGTGGGATGCACCAGGTTTCTTTGTTCCCCTGGAATCAGTTGTCCCATGAAACAGGTAATTATCCATGTTTTCACATGGGAAGATAGCTAAGGACTCACCAAAACAATCCAAAAGAGCAGCAGGGATCCATCCTCTCTGAGTGCAGCACACACTGACAAGCAGGGAGGTAATTTAAAGTAAATCTTCCAATTTTTTTAGGCTAATACAGGTCTCCCTTGCAAAGCTGCTCGGGACATTTACTGCTGCGTGCCCACAGTGAGGATGCTCACAGGGTTTTATCAGCACCACATGACACTGCTTTCAAAGAACTTTCTGTGGTTCCTCAGCAAAATCTGCTCAAGGCAAAAACTGGGAAGAGTCTGCAATGGCTGAGTTGGAATGTGGGATATCATAACACATTCATTTGCTGCTTCCCAACAAGCCTGCAGTGTGCTGAGGCTGGGGCTGAAGGGTGTCATTATGGGCCTGGGCTGAGCAGAAAATGCACTTGTCTGTGTAATTAAAATGTCCCCAGTTGGATTATATGGGAATCAGGAACTTTCAAGTACATAAGCAGACTCTGACATGGGAATTGGGAAAACATTTCTGAAGCTGTCAGTTCATTTTGTGGTTTTCTTTCTTTTCTTGAGCAGCAGTTTCTTGAATCT
This sequence comes from Acropternis orthonyx, assembly GCA_035583155.1. Classification (NCBI taxonomy): domain Eukaryota; kingdom Metazoa; phylum Chordata; class Aves; order Passeriformes; family Rhinocryptidae; genus Acropternis; species Acropternis orthonyx. The sequence continues at coordinate 3,448,386 of JAWWEU010000062.1, forward strand.
TTGAAATTTCTGTTACTGGGCAAGGCTGAGTTCAGGATGTAAAAGGAATTCCAGGGTTTGCTTGTTCCTTATTTTCTCTGATTTAAAGTGATGAGGCTCAAACCTGTTTCTCCCTTTTTTTTTTTTTTGTTTTACAATCATCCTTAAACTCACATAGCTCTGAGTGAGCACCTTCAAGACAAAACTAATTAAAAAGGGTTTTAATTTAATTTTTTTGCAGTGTTCTCTCAAAGCACAGGAGAAACCAGCCCGGAGCATCAAACTGGGGCTTTGCTGGGGCACATCTGATATTCCAAGGTGTGTGTGCTGGTGTTTCGCTGGGTGTTGATGGTGCTGTGATGAGCCAGGGGGGGCTGGTTGTGTGAGCTCCATCTCCCGTGTTTACACAAGCCAGGTCGGGATTTGAGGTTAACCCCTGCTGATGGGTTTAGGAGCTGTGAAACCACACGGTTTTGGTTTTGGTTTCCATGCTGGCTCCAAAATTTGCAGAAAACTAAAGCAAAAGGTTCTTTATGTTCTAAAGCTGTGAAAAAGCTTATTAAGGCAGGAATTAATAGAAAGCATTTTGCCCCAAACGGAGCTGAACGGAGCTATTTTTCCTTGCAGGATTTGCTGAAATACTCCTTGGCTGAGCAGGTTCAAAGGCACTGACAACCTTTTTTTTTTTAAAGAATATTTTAAAAAAATGAATGCTCCCTTAACTTTTTCACCTTTTAATCTGAGTTTTCTACTTCCCCAGGTAAGAATCTATAGTGTAGATCCTCCAAGTGGTCCACAGTCCAAATGATCTGAAAGATGCTCCGTAGGGTTTTCCCACCTCTTTTGCTTTGCTCACTTTCCTGGGCAGAGCTGAACCTTCACACTTTGCCTGGAACTCTTTGCCCTGATGGGGTGATGGGCTCCTTGCCCTCTGTGGGGCTGTGGATGCTCCTGTTCCCATTCTGGCTCTGGAGAGCTGTGTCAAGCCCTGCCTTCCTCAAAAGGAGCACCTCACCGGGGCCAAGCCAGAGTTATCTGTGCTGCAAGACTGGTCTGATCCCGTGTGGTGATTACTGAGTGCTCCTGGAGGCTCCCTGTGATGACCAAATTAGCAGGAAACTCCAAAAGCCATAATATCTAACATATAATGTGCTGCTGCCATATGACAGGGCTGGGGGAGGAAATGAAATGAAAATGGGTCAGGAGTGGGAGGCCGGGGCTGCAGCAATTCCTTGTGGTGCCAGAGTCCATTTAAGAGGCAAAACAGCAGCACATTACCAGGAGGGTGTAAGAAAGGCTGTTTTCATGGTCCAAACTGAGCAAACTGGCCTTTCCACCAGCCTCCTCCTCCTTAGCAGCAGTGCCTGATTCCAATGTGTCCTGCCTCCCTGTTGGAATGCCTTTCTCCCTTTGTTTCCATGTGGAAGCAGCAGCCAGCGAAGTGGAACAGGGATTCCTAAAAGGGGAGAACTTTTCATCATCGGAAATGAAATAATAAACTTACAAATTCTATCTTTGCAACAGAATTTGGGGTTTTTTAAATGTAGTTACAGTGCTAGAGTTCAGCACCATGGTCCTGGGGACAAAGCTTGGGTGGATATTCAGTACCTGAAACAATTACTGCTATTCATGGTGTCCTGTTGGGAATGGGGCTGCAGTGGGAATTCCTCATCATATAAAGGAGGTGAGGCAGGAAGACCAAAATGGTACTTTCTGGCTCAGCATGGCCAGATTCCAGGGGTTAGCCAGGTTCAGACTCTCTCTCTGCTGGGACAATGAAGGCTCCACATGCTCCATGTGCAGCCTGGACAGGGAGCACGGGGTCTAAATCAACAGCCTCAGGATCACTGTGTCACCCTCACAAATAACATTTATTTTACTACCTCATTTGAAAATGTTTTGGTGTTTGGACTGAGTTGCACTAGCAGGAAAAACTTCCCCTTGCTCACAGGCCGTGTGGCTCCTTGGATTCTGCATGTAGAGCTGGGAATTTCATGGACTCTCCTATATATGAAGGAATGCATTAACTACAGGTCAGCAAACTCTGGTTATTGGGTTGTTTCACACCAAGAGCTGTTATTACCCTGTTGCTTTTAAGGTGCCTGCTTAAAGGTAATTATTTAGTGTGTCCAAAGCCGTGTGGAATTCCAGCACGGCCTCTGCTCGCTGGCGTTAATGATGCAGCACAGTCACAGCTCCTTGTTCCCCTCAGTTTGCCCTTGGGACAGCTGACTCTCAGGGAATGAAGAGTTTTTGTTATTGCTCTTTTGCTTTTTCACTTGTCAAGGCTTGGCATGTGGTTTCTCTGGATTTGTCATTCATTCAAAATTAATTCAAAAAGGATTTTTTTTTTTTTTTTTTTGTTTCAATTCCCCTTTAGGATTGAAATTCCAGCGTGTTCTGTAACAAGCGTAGAAACCATGAGCCTGGATCTATTTTTACCCTTTGACACAATCCTACGTATTTTCCCACGACAAGATTTGGGATCAGTGTGGGAATTTATACCGGGGTTGAGCTCAGAATTGTGTAAAATTCCCTTTTTTCTGTTAGGGTGGAAGGGGAGAGGACACGTCAGGGAATGACCTCGTTTGACGGTGAGCTGGGAGGGAACTCCAGTATGGACAAGAACTGGCTTGGCATGACCCCTGACTCTTCTGGGCTGTCTCTCTGGGCCTGCAGGAATGAGGTGCCTGAAATTCTGGGAAGTCCTGACGCTTTTAGAGAGTTGATCCTACGTGACCTGTCCATTGCTGGTCTTGAGTATCTGTGGTGGTACCAACAAGTGAATGCAAATCATCCAACTTCCTCCCACTCGCAGGTCATTGGAGGCATCCCGGCCTGTCGGGCACCAGACTGTTCCTCATAAAACATTCCAAAGGCTCGCAGGTACCCAGGGAGCAAAACGAGGAGGGGAGGTATTTTCCACCCCATGGATGTGGTGTGTAATTACTGGAGGCAGATCCTGATTCTCTGTGTTGCTCATCGCTGCTGTGTCTAAGAATTCCTTGATATTCAAAGTGCCCCAACCAAAGCCAGGTTTGCATAATGTGATTAAATTAGGAAATGATATTTCACGCCTGTATATTACAGTGTGCACACAAACACTTTCATCCTGTGTCGGGGCGTCGCTTGCTCTGCTCTGATACTGTGCGACAGAGGATGTCTGCAAATGGCATTATTTCAGGATAGTTAGCCTAAATAACCCCATGTAGGGAAACCTGTATTGTAGCACAAAAGCACCTTACTCCCCTTTATCATAATCCATTTAAATGTGGATTATGCTGATGCAGAACAGGACTGCTCCTACTTTGGAATAATTTTAAATAGGAATAGTTTTTGTGCTTTTGGCTCACACCCTGAATTATCCAAACTGGCTTTGAAGTGTAAACAAGCCTCTGATGTGTCTGTAGTATTTCCATTCTGCTCCCTGGCTCCTCCCTGTTCCTTGCCTCTTCCTTTGGGAAGGTCCAGAGCAAAACCAGACCTGCAGAGCCCGTCATTTAGGTCTTTGCTTTCACAGACCTCATACCAAGGGATGTCTCCAATCCAATTCCCAATTTAAATGCCTCCCTAAGCTTTGAAGGGAATATTTAAATGCAAGTTTCTGACGCTGAGCCATCCCCACAAATTATACCAGGACATGAAATGTTTCCTTTCACACTTTTCTGAACGGAAGGAGGTTTGTTTCAAACCTCCCATTGTCCCTTCTGGGCCACTCTGGGGTTTTCCTCTATTACCATCAGCCTGTTCTGCATCTCCAGAGAAACCCAACAGGTACTGCTCTGAGAAGGGTCCAGTACATTGAGTGCTGCCATGGCTCAGTCCCATTCCAGCTGTCCCACCTCTGGCTGTGAGGAGCAATGGGTGTGTAGGGAAGACTCCCTAAAATCACCCTCCTCCATCATGTCAAAAGCCATTTTTACATTTGCTTCCATGAAAAGTCACAGCTCCCTACCTAAGACAGGTAAGACTCACTCATCCAAACCTGCTTCCTGGCCTTTTTGTGGGGTATTCTGCCTCTCATTTTGGTGTCATCTTTCCCTGTTTGTGTTCTTTTATACCACAGTTTTACACACTTCTGTCACACAGGGCTCATGTGCTTCCTCCTGCAGCTCTAACCCTTGCTCCTGCCTCACACAGCAGCCCTTCCCACCTGAGATCCCCCTGGATTTACCAGCTGGACTGGCCGGACCTGCAAAGTGCCACCAGGCACACAGGGGTGTCATGCAGCATGATCTGTTTTCTGGCCTGTAAATCCGTATTTTAACCATTCTCACTGCATTTATTTCTGGGCTCTGAGAGTAGAGGTGGCTGGTACAGCAGCTAATTTGGAGCTTCATTGCTTGGAGATTAGTGGAGTTACTTTATCTCCTAATTTATCACTGATACCATGAGGTCCTCCTGCAGCTCTTCACAGACAGGTTTAGATTTGACTACCCTGAGTAGTTCTGAAACATCAGCAAACACATCATCTCCCTATTCATCTCTAGCGGCGCCGGCTGGCTCGACACCCCAGCTCCTGTCACTCCCTGAGCTCTGTTTGGGGCATCAGTCATGAAACTGGAGGGTTCTTTCTTAAATCTGTACAATTTCTGTGTAATTAATCTGTATAATCTGCCTCAAGATACAACCACAGAAGCCGAGGAACCTTCTCACAAAGACGATGGAGGTGCTTTCTTCAAATAAAAAGAGGTTTATTAAGAGAATGAGAATGACATTGTGGTGTGGGTGTTGTACATCTATTGCAGCATTAAGAGAAACAACAGCAAGTACAAAATCCTGCAGAACTTCTAGAGTCATCATCATCACAGCCTAGCTTGTCCATGCTACAGTTTGGTGGATCCAAAACTTCATTCCCACTTCTAATGGCAGAAAATCCAAAGATTTTCATCTTTCAAAAAAAAAAAAAAAACAAAAACCCAAAAAACCAAGAAACCAACCCAAAACAAACAAATGAAAACGGAAAAAAAAAAAACCAAAACAAACCCCCCCTCAATTTGATATAAATAACTTGCACTGGACATTTTAAAACTTTCAGATTTTAATTACACATAAATAAATATATACAGATTTAGAACAGTTCAGTTTGGCCTGGTTCAAGTTCTGCTCCTTGTGCTTTATTAGTCATTATTATTAATCTTAGAAACTTGTGTGCTGTCATCTGTAGGTTGTGGAGGTTTAACTAGTCCTGGGTTTAACTCCACCTGCCTCATCCCCAGCCGTGAGCGCAGCAGTCGGGAGGGCTCTCCTTGGCACCCGTGGGCTGTGGGGGTGTTCCTCCCTCGTGCCATGGCTTGGGGCTCCTCACACCGCGGGGAAAATCCACAGTGGAGTCTCAGTTTGAAGCTGTAAACGAAGCCTGAACCTGCTTCAAATCCAAAGCAGTTCTTCTGGCAATTTCCCTTGGCTGGAATGGGCTGTAGGTGGGGGGAAATGGGAAGGTTTCCTGTGGTTTTGCCTCAAACCCAGTGGATAAATCCAGGTGCAGCCGCACTCCACCCCCCTGCCCTTGGCTGCTCCTGCTCTGGGTCTTGCACTGGTGAGGCTTTTGCTCTTTCCTCTCAGTTTTTCAGTTGAAATAAATTCCTGGAGCACTTCAGGATTTCGCTACGGGTTTTTAAAAACAAAACAAAACGAAACAAAATCAAATTGCACATGACTTGGCTTCCTGCATCCACGATTTAAAAAAAGAAAAGGCAAAACCCCAAAGCCACCAGCCTGGCTTCTCTCAATCTCCCTACGTCCATTAGAGCTGCTTTCTTCTTAAATTCTTTTAAATCTTCTGGTTTGTTTTTTTTTTGTTGGTTTTTTTTTTTTTTTTTGTTCTTTTTCTCGTCCTTTCTTTCTTTGCTTTACGAGTTTCCTCCCACCTTCAAACGCAGAAAACAGTGCACTGGGTGGTGTGTCCTGCCCGGTGCCACCCCTGGTGCCCGGGGGGATGTCCCACCGTGGGGGGCAGCGCGTTATTTCCGATGCTTCCCCTCTTTTTCTGACGCTTTGGAGTCCCCGGCCGTGTGCCCGTTCCCTGTGCTGTTCATGAATATTTTATCCAGCCCCTTGAGGGACTCCACCAGGTAGTTCTGGAAGGCGGTGAGGGCGGCACAGATGGCTGGACCCCCAAATCCGTGGGTTATGAGGCTGAAATGAGTCAAACAGCTCTGGACACCGGGCTCGAGGATGAGCGAGGGGCGGCTGTTCCCCAGCGGAGACCGGTCCTGGGCTATCAGGTCTGCAAACTCCTTGCAGATTTGCCTGGAAGAGAGAGGGTTTGGTTGTTATACTGCTCACGGAGAGCTGCAGGACACAGAATCATAAAATCGTGGAATCCCAGAATAGCCTGGGCAGGAAGGGACCTTAAAAATCATCCAGTTCTAACCCCCTCTAATGTGGGCACTTTCCACTAAACCAGGTTTCTCAGAGCTCCACCCAACCTGGCCTTGGACACTTCCAGGGATGGGGCAGCCACAGCTTCTCTGGGGGTGTTGGGGGGGTTCTTTTCCTCCTCCCTGACCAAACAGCCGCCTCCCCACTGGGAGTTTCCAGCTCCAGCCTGTGGAAAGCTCCTGGGTGCAGAGTCAGAGCCAGTGCCACTACCCCTGCTTTGAAGGGGCACATGAGGGCAGTGCCCAAAATGCTCCTCCATGGTTATGCCACCCTCTGCCGTGCAGGAACAAGCCCTTCAATCCATGCAGGCCATTCACCTTCCTGCAGCGTGTGAGTTCATCTCTTCCCCAGAAAGAGTAAACTCAGAGGGACAGGGCTGCCCTCCCAGGCTGTGGGCACTGAACACGCTGGTGGCTTGTTGCCACCTGTACTCACTTGGTAGCCAGCAGCATGTTTTTCCTGGTGTGGAGCTCGGTGGGGTCGGAGTGCTGCCGGCACAGGTACTCTGCCGCAGCCTTGGCCGGGAACTCCGTCTCGCAGACGTACCCGAAGTCCCGAGCCAGGTGAATGGCCTCACCTGTGAGCAGGGCAAAGGGACACCAACACTGAGCCAGCAGCCTGGGAAAGGGGAGAACTTCTGCAGCAGCTTCAGCCTTCTCACTGGTGGGACCACCCAAGAGCTCTCCCCACCTCCAGCTCTTGGTGCAGAAGCCACTATAAGTTTCTTATTCTCCTCTGTAAGGCAATTAGTCTGCGTGGCCCAAACGAGCCATTCATTGCCTGCTCTAAACAGCAGCTAAATCCTTCCTTTACTGCCTTTTAAAGGAGCATCAGGAAGGTGCTGGCCTTGGAGCAGGGTGAGGTGTGACTCTGGGCACCTGCTCTGAAAGGAAGAGCAGCAGAGGCGTTCCTCTCTTGCTGCATGTTTCTCTCCCTCCTTCTTCCCAGATTTCCTGCTTGGCCTCTCCAAACGGGACAGAAACATGGGCTGGAGGGTGAAAGAGCACCCTCAGCCCTGTGACCACTGGACAAAGCAGGGCTGTGAGGAAGGGGCAGGAGGAAGGGATTTACATCCTCCCACAGTGAGCTGAGGCCCTCGGGCTGGACATGCAGGCAGCGTATCCATCACCCCGTGGAAATGCCCACCCATTGATGGAATTGATCCATCTCCAGGCGTCCCCGTGGAAATAATCCGAGCTGATGGCAATTGATCATGCCCAACACCCAAAATCCGGGTCGGGCAGGCAGAGCTAATTTGACTTGCCCCCCTGCTGCTCACACATATTAGGCCATCCATCCTAATAGCATTAACCCACATCCCAGCCCAGCCTGCCCAGCTCCCGGAGCTCAGGGAAGTGCCAGAGCTTCCCACATAATGACAGTGCTTTTCACTTCATCTCCTCCTCCAAAGAAGGAGCAAATAAGGTAAACCTAAAGAATCGGAACTGCAGTCATGTATGTGTTAAAATACAGTCAGAAAGGAACAACTGCTGGAAAACTTACTGGGGCAATAAAAACTGGCTGAGTGAGCCCGTGGTCAGAGACAAGGCTGCAGCCAGGATTTGTCTCCTCTGTGGGTGTGCGAGTGGCTGCATGGCTGAATGTTTTAAAGGCAGTTTGGAGGCTGGATTAGAGAGGTGTCAGCGGGAACAGGGCAGTCTGGCTTTGGGAAGAGGCGTTAAAGCCACATTGAGCCAAAGTCTGGGGAGAAGAGGCTGCAGGAGAGCACTTGGATGGCTGCAGTGGGCAGAGGGAGCCTGGCTGAGGCTCTTCTGAGAGCTTAGGGATGTTTCTGGAGTGGAAATACAGCCCCACTTCTCCCCTGGGTCCAGACTGGAGCTGCTTTCATGGAGCAGTTGCTCAAAAGCAGGTGAGTGCTCAGTGTACATGGTGAGGACTCCCAAGGGAGCTGTTCCTGCCCGGTGCTCCCTGGGTTCCCCAGGAACATCCTCCCCATCGGTATGAGTGGGTCAGTGTAAGAAAAAATATATCATTAGCATTCAGAAAACCACCCAGTGTCTCTTTTAAATGGTCAGGCATTGGGAAGGCAGAGGGGAGAAAACAAATGAAGTCAAGACAGCAAATATCCAAGAAAGAAGGTGCCTGGGACAGAGGGGCACAAGCCGCCTCTGTGTGCAGGGTGATGGCAATGCAGCAGCACCTTCCTCAGGGTGGAACATCCCCTGGTACCGTCACACATTCAGGAGGAAACCATATCCATTGAGCACACATTGCACCACTCCTATTTACCGCGAGCTGGTAAGCAGGAACCAAAACATCAGCAGCCACCTGAACTCAAACTGTACATTTCTTCCTTCCTTTCTTTCCTCCAGTCTTTTGTTTCTTTTCTTTTCATGGAAATCAGCCTTTCATTCAGCACGAACCAACTGCCCTCGGTAACAACCTCGGCCTAATGAAGCGGGTCATTTAATTTGCTGGCGACAATGGAGATGATTTTCTATGCAGGATCCGCAGGCAGCTGCCTGCACCGAGCCGGGCACGGACACAATGGATTCCGGAGCTCCGAGGGAGGCAGAGCTGTCATTCCGTTTGTTTGTGTCCCGTGTCCTTTTCTCCCAAGGTGCAGCGGCGACATCATCATTTCCATGGCGCAAAGAAGTAGGAGGCGAGGAAATAACCGAGCGGCTTTGGGCAGGGACACCTCACACATCCTGGCAGGGCTCTGCCTGCCGGTGCAGCGGGTTTGCCACAGCTCAGCCCTTAATGCCGCACTTCGAGGGTGGCTGTGACACACCTGAGCTCCGCCTCGGAGCTGTTTGGCATCTCCCCGATGTCTCACTCCTCCCCTGCTGTCCCAGGGAAGGGGGGAAGGACTTGGAACTGGGGCATTTCCTTCTTACAGGAGACAAGGCACCGACCTGAGTGTGGGGATGGAGTCCTGATGGAGCTGTTGTGTCCTAAGTGCACGCACAGGGCTGCAGAGCAGCTGTGAAATCCTTGGCAGATTTATTCAAGCTTTGTGTTCGGTCTCTGTGACCCAACTTTTAGAAGCAGCTCACAGAAATGAGGGATACCCTGAGCTCCAGACAGAGGGATGCTCACAGACCCACTCAGCACCCCTGGGCTACGGCTGGTCTGACAGAAAGGGCTGAGTTTTGGAAAACAGACATAGAATCATAGAATGGTTTGGGTTGGAAGAGACCTTAAAGACCATCCAGTTCCAATCCCTCTGCCACGGGCAGGGCCACCACGCTTGGACAATTTTCTTGGGCGTTTGCTGTCTTGGCTTAATTTCTGTTCTTCCCTCTGCCTTCCCAAGGGTCTGTTCATTTTAAATGCTTGGATCAGCATGGAGACTTACAGAGGGGACATTTCCAGGCTCAGCTGGTGGTGACTGCCCCACACTTTAAGTGTTCTGGTTTGTGAAAAGCTGGAAATGAAGGGAATGGAAGTTTTGGCACTCACACCCTCAGTGGGAGCAGGGAGCAGCTCTTACCTTCCACGAGGGATGTGAGCAGGGTGACGTTGGCAGCTTTGCGCCTTCCTGCAGGCAGATTTAATCCAATTTTCTCTAACCTTTCCCTTAAACACCGACCCCCATTTTTTGATTTGGCTCTGAAAAGAGGAAACAAAGAGGGGGGGAAAAAGTCAATGTAATTCATGTTAAAAGAACCATAAGCCAAGTTTAAGCTTTGAGATATGAAAGAAAAGAAGAAGAGGCAACAAAATTCCTATTCCCCAATGTGCCACACACCAGAACTTCTCTGAATTTTATCTGAGAGGTAAGAGCTGGTGCTGAACACAGATCCCAGGGCTCTTGGAGCAGCTCACCTGCGGAGGACCCCGCCGAGGAGAGAGGCATTGAGACACTCGGGGGGTGAGAGCCTCCTCTGCACCTCCCCGACCGTCACCTTGTACTTGGAGGTGGAGCTGAGGAGGGAGAGGCGGCCGGGCACGGAGCAGAAGACCTCGTTGGGGTTCGTCACCCCTCCAATCAGGCCATCTTTGTTCATTGACAGGCTGGAGATGGTGGTGCCGTTGGCCTTCGAGGGGATGGGCACTGGGAGAGAAGGAAGGGAGAGAGAAGAGACTGTGGCTGAGAGACCCCGGAGCCAGGGACGCTGCGTGGTGACTCTCCGGGCAGCCCTGCAGCCCCCACAGACAGCAGAACGGCTGCTGGGATGTCTCGGTTAGTTCCTTGTTTTCCTCAATGAAACAAGAGAGGTGGGGTGATGAAACTAAACTAAGTAAAGGTTAAAATAAAAAGGGAAGAAGCCTGGATGCTGCTCTTGCCTGCGTGCCCACACCTCCCAGCTCAGCTGTAATTAAAGCCAAGGCTTTGGGCTGGTCTCCTGGAAGGCTGAGGACTGTTTGCAGCGTCACTGGCTGGACCTGTGACCAGCTCCCCTCCCTGTCCCCTCTGGGTGCTCCGTGGAGGTGGGTGGCAGAGTGAAGAATGGCTGGTCCCACTGGCTGGGATGCCAACCCTGGGATCGTGGCTGCATCCCAGCTCTGCCCAGCACATGCTGAAATCCCACCAGGCAGGATCAACCCCCTGAGCCACCAACTCCATCCCCTGCCCAACACCCGGGAGCTGCTGGGCTGGCTCAGGGCTGTGCTTCCAGTGTGCACCCACAGGAACCAGGGGAGAGAGTTTCTTTGCCTTCAGCTTTGGGATTAACCCCACAACGAGCCTCAGCCCTGAACTTTCATCATCCCTGGCTTAAAGGAAGCTTGAGAAGATCAAACCCAATTAAATCCAGCGTAGACTTCCCTTTACTTAATGGGCAAAAGTCAATTAACGCGAGGTTAGGCACTGGTGACTGCAGCATTGCAGCAGGCCCGTGGCATCACATGGGGGCTCGGGGGCTCAGTTTTCCCATTTGTCATTCCATAAGCAACGTTCTTAGACGCAGTAAACGTTTATAGGTTAAAACTGTGGCTGAGACTTGTGCCAAATCTCTTTGGCTTTTATGTTCTGAAATTAGTAACAAGTTTAACTTGGGGAATAATGCGGGTTTTGAAAGAATCCAAAGACCGTTTCAGCCCTGGCATTCTTTGTGGTTCCTCGGGAATGACTGTCCCACAGTCAGATGGATCCTGCAAGTAACACAGCAGCAAATGCCAGGGCGAGTTGCAGGGTTTATAGAGGAAATACACATGCCCAAAATGAAACAGAACACCCAGAAATAATCAGGGAGGGTACATAGACTGGACCTATGAGGGGGCGCTTACAATTGGTATATTGTAAATCCAGCTCAGTGACTTGTGGCAACAAAAATCAGCACATGTTTCATAAAAATGGCTCATGTTTTAAGACTAAAGGGTGAATGGAAATAAACTGAAGGGCATGGGGTTTCCTCCCATCATGAAACTCGTACAAAGTCAGGGAGTGAAGGGTGGGATGCACCAGTGCCCTGCTGGAACCAGCAGCTGCAGTGGGTGTTTGCCATGACCGAGGCTGGTTCAGGGATGTGCAGGGAAGAACAAGTACAGGAACATCCCCGTGAGACGTAGGAAACCAAAACTATTTCCAGGAAGCAGCAACTTCAAAGCTTTCTTCCACAGTACCAGAGCAGGTTAGGTTAGTCTCTCGGAGATCCCTTAAAATCAAAACTCAGAGCATGGTTTTCAAATATCCGGGCAGCGCTGCCGAGGCCCTGCAAGTCCCGGTCCCAGCAATGGGGGTTCTGCTGCAACACCCTCAAACTGGACCCCCCTGGGGAGCAGGTGTTGCTCGTAGTGTGGTATGAAGAGCTCTGCATAACTGATACTCTCCATAAGGTGTGTCGTACGTGGATATCTCTGTGCATGCCTGTGATCATGCAGTGGCCGCGTTCATGCATGGCCAGGGAGCTGCGCACACCAAGGGATGGCAGAGCCATGCAGGGAGAGGGGTCGTGCCTCGCCACACACCCACGGGGCACGGGGTATGGGCAGGAGGCAAACCCAGCTGGCACCAGCATGAGTTAACACTGGAACCTACAGAAAAACAGGGCTGGGTTGGGCACAGCTCCAGCGTGTTTGCCAGTCACCCCCCACGCGGCAGCAGGGCGGTGGCGAGGCACGGATGATGCTGATGTGCAGCATGGAGACACCACAACACTTGGGAAACACGCACTGGAGCTCTTAGGAATGATGCCACTGTGAGAAACAAATCCCCTGGGAAGCCATGCCCTGGACCCGAGCGGGGCGAAGGGTAAAGCCCAGCCTGAAGGGTCAGCCCGGCTCCATGCCATGAGCCAACAGGGCAGGCACTGACACAGAGCATGGATATTGGCATTGCTCTTCTGCCTCGAGGCCTCAGCCCTGTCACGGTGGGCACGTGCAGGGGTGGGACAGGGCACTCGTGTCACGGGGAGCTCGTGCCCTTCATGGGGCGCAGGGGGTGTGAGGGAGGGACAGAGCAGGCGGCAGTGCTGGGAACTGAGCTGGGCCCCAGAGTCCTGCGACAGCTTCATCCATTAGCATTGCCTCAACACAACAAGAATAAACAAAGCCACATTCGCCATTAATCATGAATTATCGTTATTTGGCCTCACCTGCTGCTGTTTGCCTGGTCTGATCTGCAGCTTGTTTGCCCATAAACATGCTGCAGGAGGGAGACAAGCTACCATTAAAGCCTGACAGCTTTGTTTCCTTGGCTTTTGGGGAACCAAAATTGTCTCTTGTCATCTGAGTAAACCAAAAGTCCCCCTCGATCTTCAGTTGCTGCTTTCCCGTTCCCGCAAGCAGCAGGTGATCGGAGCACCTGAGCCAGCCTGCAGACAAGAAGGAAGCATGAGAGCGGTGCGGCCGGCAGCCCCTCGCCCCGGCGCAGACCCCCTGTGCCCTTCCCAGCCAGGCCAGGGCTGTGCAGGCTCCTGACCCCGCCGCTTCCACGGCCTCGTGCCGAGGGGTCATCCCAGACACGGCCCAGAGAGACGGCCCGTGGGAGCGGGCAAGGGGTTTTTGGGGGGGTGGTTGAGGCTCTGAGCGGCCCCAGCGTGAGTGGGGGGTCCCACAGGGCAGAGGAGCAACGAGGTGTGGCACAGACCCAAGCCCCATGTGGCGCTTTGCAGCTGGGAATAGAAACGTCACACCGTGTCACTGTGCTGGTCACCCCTTCTGAGGTGCTCTGCCATCAGATGTAGAAGACACCCATTTTTAGCACGTGGGCAGGACGTCTCCCACAGTGACCCGGCTCTCACCCTGCTCGTGCCCCTGGCAGGGGTTTGGGCAGGCTTGGCTCCCACTGCTGACCACGGGGCTCTGAGCAGAAACACATCCCAGAGAGGCTTGTTCACACCGTGACCAACACTTCACACAGGCTGACAGAGGAAGGGTTGGATACTGGGGCCCAAACCAGTGCCCCTCCAGCCCTGCCTGCTGAGCAGGATGGGGCACACCTGGGTCATCCCATCAAGCCCCAGGAAGGTATAAAGGGCAGGACACAAAAGGGATTTGGGCTGATTCAGCCAAAGGAAGAGGGAGATACCAGACCACCAGCGACTGCTCAGAAAAACCCTGGGGAGTGCAAGGTCTTTTTCTTTTATGGCCATCTTCACTATCTGCACTTATTATTTATTGAGGTTTGGTTGCTTCACTCTGATGCCCCTAAATTTTCTTTTTGCTCTTTTCCTGCCCAGCATTCATGACGGTTTTTACCCATGCAGTGGTTGTTTATTCAGATTAATCCTGATACTTCTAATTCAGCAAATCCAGGTGAACTTGGCTGCAGATTCCCACCAACTGAAGCCCCTGTGAAGCATTTTGACCTGCTGAGCTCCTGGGTGCAGGTAAGCACTGCAGGGCAGCCACAGTGGGTTGGATTGGAAATGGGAAACTGAATTTGGAATAAGGTTATGCTGGCAGACCTCAAAGAGCTTCATGCATTACTAATCCTCAGCCTGGTGCTGGTACAACACCAGCCACCAAAGCCATTAAATCACTCCTGGCTCGAGCCGGCTCCTTAGTGCAGCTGGGGAAAATGAGGCAGAGAGCAAGTTAAATGATTTACCAAAGATCAGGTACATGGGCATGAGCTGCGTGTGTGCTATTTCAGGCTGTGAGAATGCCTTTCCAAGCAACCCAGGCTATTGCCCAAGTGTTGGGAAGGACTGTGCTGCAGGCTGATTAAGCACAGCCTCTGGTTTTATAGCTCTGCATTTTCTCTAGGATGCTGTGGAATAGAGCTGTTTGTCACCACATTGTCTTGGCTCGGGGTGCTCTGGCGTTTTGGAGTTGGCTGCTGGGCAGGGCAGCGTGGCAATAACAGGTGTACAATCCCCTGCTGAGTGTGGGAAGGGAAACAGGCCTCATTTCTTCTGCACAACATCACAGAAAGCATCTCCATCAGGCTCAGCATCTCACTGGTGCCTTTAATGTCACAGGGCAAGTGCCACTTGCAATACATCGTGTTCAGGTGTGTGTTGAGCAGCAGTGGAGAGGGACACAAACTCACACACAGACCAGCTGCGTCAGTGCTCAAAGCAGGTACACGTGGCTTCATCTTCCCTTTGAACCACAAGACTTGTGATCTCCCACCAGACGTGCCTCTTCTGTGCTGAGTCAGCTCTGGCTTGTCTTTTAAACGTGCCCTGGGTGTAACTGGCAGATGATGAAGCTCACACAGCTCCATTTGCTGTGGCACCAAAATCCCTGATGCAGAGAGAGGGGGTGATTTCAAACAGTTCTTGCTGTCCAAGAACACCAAAAGCTTCGTCCCTTGACCTTCCTGAGCTGGAGGACACTTTGCCTGCCTGGGGTTTTCTCCCTGTGCCTGGCACAGCCAGCATGGAATTGTGTTACAACACAGGACAGGTCACCACTCCGGTTTGGGCTTGGCTGTTTCCAACAACAAATTGGAGATAATAACAGAATATAATAATGTCTACCTGGGAGGGATGCTGTGATACCCAAATAAAATTTGCCAAGTGATCTCTGGTGAGAGATTTCTTCAGGTGAGAATTCCCTGCATGGTGAATGTAGCCAGGAGGAGTTGATCCAGAGCCTGAGCACAGGATGTGATATGCTCCTTGGAGCAGTAGACAAGCGTCCAAAGGCAGTTCCCGTGAGCAAAACGAGGTCCTGATACCTCCAGCAATGCTGTGGGTGGGATGTCATGTCACAGCCCTGTCTCCATGAGGTTTTTCCAGGAGACAGCCAGGAGAAGGATTAAAAACACTGCTGAATGGATCTCTCAGCTGTGAATCCAGTGGATGGACCAAGGAGCCTTGTGCCTTCAAAGTGTTCCACAAGAAGCCACAAAGTTTCTGCTACTTCTGTTCCGGTTTGCAGAGGTGGATCCCTCTGCTTTTAAATTCCAGGTTACAAAGAAGGAGCAAAACAAACCCATTCTTCAAAGGCTTTTACCTGGAAAGGCTCGGAGAATTTCGTGCGTTTCCCTGATTAGCTCCAGCACAGACCAATCCACATCTCCCCCTCCCGCATGGTCTGGCTGAGGATGCTCCATGGCCGAGCTTCTGTTCTCCCGCTCCTTCCTGTCTCCACAAAAGTCTGTGGTTGAAATTACCCCTGTAATTCCTGGAAATGGCCACTTTGATATGTAAATATTCAGTGAAAAAGGTGCATTTGCAGCCCGGGCTCAGTCTCCCGCGTGCGGGAATTGCCGGGAGCTGCGGGAGCAGATCCCCTTGCTCGGGGGATGGCAGCACACCACCGATTTCTGGGTTTAAGGGAAAAGAAACTTTGCCTACAAAGAGAAAAGGGGGAAAAATAAAAAAAAAACAAAGAGAAAAATATGAAATACTGACTCATTTCCATAGGAGAAATGTGCTGCCTGCTTGCGAAGTGATTTGTAACCAGGAAAATTTGTGGTACTTGGGAATTGAGTTGCTTTATCGTGGTGTTATTTGTTCTGTTCCATTTCCAACTGGAGCTCGGGGTGCTGCGAGGGGAAATACAAGTCCAGAGGGAGCATGCAAATCGCTGCCCGTCTTACAAGTCTGTTTTCTTCTCCTCCCAGATACGTTACAGGTAAATTCTCCTCCTCAGAAAGGCGGAATCCCTGGATATTGGAGCTTTTGTTGCGACATCCCTTTAAAAGCGGGAGCGAGCTATGGTTGAGATTGCATTTTAAAGAGGTATCAGTGAATAGCCCTAGGAGACAACCTGGGACAAAGCAATCGCTCATCTTCAGGCACAACAGCGCCGTCTCCATCCCCCTCAAAGCCTCTCAGCCCCCCGTCCCTCTCCGGGGCTGTGCCCCGGTCAGCTCGGCTGCCTCGGGCATCGCTGCGGGACAGGGACTTGAGCTCTGTCGCCCTGCAAGGGGCACCTGCACCTTCCAAACCTGCTGCTGGTGCCGAGGTTTTGCTTCCAAGGCTCTGCAGGTGTAGTGAGGATGGCCCCAAAGCCCCCGGTTTGTTCCCTACAAGGGGGTCGTGCCTCTCTGTCCGGCTGGGAAGCTCCGGGTGATGGATGTTTGCGTGCAGCCCCTGATGAAAGTGCTGCAAAGAGGCGAGGGATTGCTGCTGTCTTCCCGAAAGAGCTGTCAGTGAGCTCATCCAACCTTCGTTTGAATGTCTCTGATGTAAATTATAAGCTGGAGATACATATATAAAGAATATCTGGATGTGGGTGTGAGCCAGGGGCAGCTGCTCCCGCCATCCCTTTAAAAGCCCTTTTTCACGGAGGAGGTGCTGCAGAGTTCAGCTGCTCCAGTTTCCTGGTGTTTCAGCAGAGAGGTATTTATTGATGGTCCAGGGAAGGAGGTCAGAGCCATCAGCTGTATTTCAAACCCGCAGTCTGTAATTATCCTCTCTTCCCAGAGGGGATTATACAGGTATTTTCTTTATCTTGAATGCAGAACCTGAACCAAGTCCCCGTGTCAAAGAGCCTCTCTAGGAACCACCGTCATCGGCCTTTTCAAATGGAAGGATGGAAAGAATCTTGGGTTTATCTCTGTGCTTTCCAGATTGCTGAGTCCTGATAGGGAAATGGATCTCGGACCCTCGGAGGAGAGCAGGGATACAGCCTCAAAAACTATTCCCATGAGAAAGCTAATCAGGAGAGGTCCCATGCCTATGCAAAGCTCCCATTTTTAACATTTTGTTTCCCATGCAAATCAATTCATCAGGTTGGGAAAGAAATGTGAAGGTGTCATGTGATATTAATTGCATTTTTCTTTCTGTGCCTCTGTCTGACCCAGCAAAATCCCTGCAGGTGCCTCCTGGGGAGCTTCATGATAGATTGATGGGGCAGGAAGGCTCAGCCTCCCCCAGATCAGTGGGGACAGTGTCTTGGTTAAGGATGGCCCTTGTGCAGTACATTGTGTCTTGGTACAAATGGCCACCTGAAATAATATCAGAATTTACTCAGCCTCCTGTGCTACTGCAGAGTTGGGAAAATGATTAGCAAGTGCTTTGCAATTAATAATTTCAACTAATGCATTTCCCCGCTTTATCATTTAGAAGCAACTTGGCCTCAAATGTGCTGCTGTTCAGAGTAGTTGGTCAATTTTTTTTGGAGACTGCTCACAATTAATTCGTGGTGAGTTCCCACACGTTTCCCTTCCATACTTCATTTTATGGAGTGGGTTCTGCTCTCTGGGAAGCCCCTGATGTTGCATCCTGAGCAGTAACACGCCGTTGGAAAGCACCAAATATTAATGATTGAAATGAACACTTAATTAGTGAAACCCAAGTGTCTGAACCTTCGAAGGGAATGAATGAAAAGGATTTGTCTTCTGGTTTTGAATGTCAAAGTGTGTTGCCACCTATTTCCTGCACTGTTGGTTAGAAGCTGCCCTCACACAGCAACACACTGGAGAAGTCAGTTTAGTCTGATAATTCACATTATTTCCCTCCTCCTGATTCTAATTTTTTCTTTTCTGAATCTGCAGCTGCACCCTTTAATATCTACAATAGAAAAACAACTGTTTAAATTTCAGCTCAATTACTGAATAACTATTTAAAATTCAGTTCAAATTCTGCTTGTGTAGCATTCCTGTTCCACAGCACAAACCATGCAGGTCTCGGGAAGGCAAGAAACAGAAACGGAAGGCTGGAGAGCCCAGGGATTTAAGCCAGAGGAACTGGAAACCCACACAGCTCCGGGCAGACACCGAGGGAAGTTTCCCATCCGATGCCACCCCTGGCTGTGCAGCAGTGAGTGCTCCCAGCCCTGCACACACCCTCACTCTGCCTGCAGCATCAACCACTCCACGTTTATTCCTTTAGCAGCAAAAACATTTTGGCACCGGGTCTATGGGATCTTTATGTGTTTAAACAGTTTAATCCATTTTACAGCCTCATGCTTGAGAGGTTTTCCCTGTATTCCCTCTAGATGCACCTGAATGTGTGGCTGGGATCTACCTAAGATGAAAGGGGAGAGCAAAGCTGTGGCCTCTCCGTGAGCGGCGGCAGATGCCATGGAAGCCACGGTGAAATTCCTGTCAATTTGCTAAATGCATTTAGGTTATTGAAGGGTGAAAGACCCTTCAGCAAAGATTAGACATGAATAATAATAATAATAGAAAAAAATTCTTCTCTTCATGTAGAGCTCAACTGCCAGCCTGCAGAGCTGGTGGGATTTCAGTCGGAGTCTGTGAATCTCTCAGTTCAGCGCCTGCTCCGGAGCCACCGGCTTGCCCAGGGATCACTCTGGGCACAGGCACTGCTCACCCATTTTCACAGAGAAAATGCTTTTGTTTTTCCCTGCTCAGATACCTTGGTTTTCTAAAACCAGTGGTACAAACCCTCTGATGATGATTTTTTCAATGGCTGCCCTGTCTCTTACTAGCAGGGAACTTGTACTTGGATTTACCCTGAATACCCTCGGTCGGATCCTCTGCTCACACCTCTCCAACCTTGGGATGGTGGCCCTGCTTTCTCCCGTGCATGTGGCCACATCAGGGCTCCCAGGGAGCCCTGGGGACACGCCATCCCCACACAGGCACCTCACTGGGGACACCACTTGCTCCCTGGGACCTGTCTGACCAGTCCGGAGGGAACAGGGCCTGACCCGAGCCCTTGTTCCCTGGCGCCTCGGCACTGGGGTGACTGATGCCAGATAAATGCCTCAGATAGAGGGTGGGGAGACTCAGCCCGGCTGGAATCCCAAGCACGCACAGCAGACACTGTGATGGATTTTTAGGGTGTGAGGGTGAACCTGTTCAGGGCTCCCCTCGTCCTCCTCCTGAGCTGCCAGCCCGGCAGGCTGCGTTCTGGGATGTTTAATTGCAATGCGTACCTCGGGCTCGTTTCTAACAATTCCCTCTCACCCCCTGTTCTCTTTCCTTTCCCAGCAAACCACGACACTTCACCTCTCACCAAACAGAAGGCGATACCTGGATGTGCCAGAGCTGGGTTTGGGACAGGGCATGGAGACAAGAGCTGAGCACGCAGCAGTTCCAAGCATCACATCCACATTTGCTAATGAGTTCCTCCATTAAGAATTAAAATAAACAAACAAATGGAAGGACAGCAAGAGTGAGTAATTCCCTGGATCACACAGGAAAGGGTGGGATGGTTTAGTGGTTAGGGTGCTAGTCTAGGACTTCAGAGAACCTCATTTAGGCTCTTCAAATAATTAAGACAGACTGCAAACATTTTTTTCTGAGATCATATATCTTGGAATATTATTAAACTGGGAGGAATGGTCTGTGTTTGCCTCTGCTCTGCTGCAGGTTTGGTGTGATCCTGGGCTGGAGGGATATGGATGGGCCACTGCGTGTCTTGCCTGTGTCTGTGCTGCAGTGGGTGGGTGTGCTGTGGGACCCCAGTGAGGAAGGTGCTTGTGGTGTGGCACCATCTACAAAAGTAAGATCTTGGCACCACCTCCTTTGCAGGGACAAACACCACAGGGTGTCACCTCCATTGCCAGCCCACAGGTGGATGAAGAAGCCACTGTGGGAGCCAGGGTGGTGACAGTGGCCACTGAGCTGTGAAAATACCTCTCTGAAATGGTGGGAGAGATGCTCCAGAGCCAGCCCAGTGTCTCTGTAGTACTCTCTTGCTGCTGTCTGTGAAGTCTCACCTGGGGTCCACCTCTGGAGTAGAGGTGCTGCTGTTTTGACTCAAGCCACATGCCAAAAAGCAACCCAAGCTGGCTTTTCTGAACCTACCCTTTAAGAGCTGCTCTTTATTCCTAACAAAGAAAAAAAATTCATTTAAAAACATCTAATTAAATGGTAAGTCACGACAAGGTACATGAAACTTGGAGATAACACATGCCTGGGAGGCACTGGGGAGGTTGAGACAAAGCCCAGCGCCTTCACCGGTACCCGCGTGTGTTATCTCACATGAACACACACCTGGGCTTATCCCGGTGCAATTATAGGACATTAAAAATATAATTTTAATGGAGGAATGGTGATCTGGATGCAGTTCAGAGCAAAAACTCTCTTTCAAGTCTCTCTGTTTGATTAGTAGGTGTTCCTGCCGTGCACCGTGTGCGCGTGAGGGGGAAGCACCGGGATCGGGAGGTGGGACCGTGTTCTGAGGAACGCTGCTCCGACTCCCGGTGTGTGTGTGAGGGCTTGTCAAAACCTTAAAGCATTTGTGAGCAGTGCTAAGGCAGCAAAGCTACCAGTCAAGACCCAGCTTGTCCCAGGTGAGCCCCTTTTCCCACTCAGGCAAACTTCCACTGCAGATGAAGCTGCAGAGAGCAGGGAGAGCTCCCGGCTGAGCCCAGCACCCTGCGGCTGACTGTAGGCCAAGTGCCTCCACCCACAGTCCTGGACAGTCCTTTCCAAACCCTGTCTTTGCAGCCCCAGGTGTTTTACAGGGTGACCTCATTTATTACCTTGCTCGTCACAGGAAATGATGTTTATCTAATCTACCATTCTTTCAGGATTTTCTTTTTTTTTTTTTTCTCTGCCACATCTGGCTTCTTACTTTTCTTACAGCTCAATTCCTCCCTGCACCGAAACAAAGGAGAA
The DNA here is from genome assembly GCA_035583155.1 of Acropternis orthonyx. NCBI lineage: Eukaryota > Metazoa > Chordata > Aves > Passeriformes > Rhinocryptidae > Acropternis > Acropternis orthonyx. Next base: position 3,469,594 of record JAWWEU010000062.1, read on the forward strand.
ATGGCACCTCTGCCACCACACCAGTGCCCTGGTCCCACCGGCACACGGAGCCCGTGGGGAGACTTTGCATCCAAACCTGGAGCTCGCGTGCGGTGGCAAGTGGATCTGAGGATTTTGGTCTTAAGCTCCTTCCTCTGCCGCATTCCTTAGTAGTGACAGCTACTTCTTGCAATATTCCTGACTGTGGGCTCTGAGGCACAGCTTTCCATCGGTCTGTCCAGCATCCAGCCAAACAGGTCCACATTCCTGAGCAGAAACGCTAGCGCTGCCACTCGGAGCAGCTTGAAAGCCTCGGATGGAAACTGGAAAAAGTGGTAAACACAAGGGAGAGCAGCAGTGGCCAGATACTCAGACACAGGGGACAGTGGCAGGGCCAGATCCACAAACACAGGGAACAGTGGAAGGACCAGATCCACAAACACAGGGGACAGCAGCAGGACCAGATCCCGCTGCCCCACCACGAGGCCTGGGGACGCGTGCCGTGCGTGCCTGGGTGCCAACGTGTGCCCACGCTGGTTACACCCTGCTCTGTCTCTACTCCAGGTTGTAAAATGCCACAGCCAAAACTCCTGCCCGCGAGCGGGTGCACAGGCCCCCGTGGCTCGCCCCGCTCCCGCTGCCACAGGGCTCTGCTCCACTCTGACCCACCGCCGGCAGGACCCCGGGCTGCTCCCGCACCCCAGCGTGTCTCCAGGTGCCAGGGAAAGAGATTTATATTTTTCTTTGTAATAAAAAGGCTCTCTCAGCAGCTTTCTGCTGATCCCCAAAGGATGTGAAGGCAATAAAACCCCTCCTTATTTTATGACTAAGCTGCAGAATTTTTTGCTACCGAGTGCGGGGGCCTAGCACTTGATTTCATAACCAGAAAGTTGCACTCTCCTCACCCAGCCAAGGGAAGGACCTGCACCAGGAGCTCAGGGCTCTTTGGGCCCCCGATTTTATGTCTGGGGCGTCTCACAGCTGGACCTCAGTGGGCATCTAAACACCAGGGCAGCAGGTGAATGGAGCAGAAAATGCTTGAGCTGCCATAGCCTGAAGCAGCCACAGCCCTGGACGAAACTTTATCAGAGTTAATTTCAATGTTTTCAAGTCAAATATCTCCCTGGTGTTATATAAATTCTTGGGAGGAAAAAATAAATTACTACTAATCGTAATAAAACCACACAAACAAAATAAAACAACAACAACAGCAAAAGGACACAGAAATATTTTTGAAATGCTTTTGAAAAAGAGGGAGAATAAACAAATGTAGTTACAAAATATTCATAAAGGCTCTGCTGCCCTATCCAAGATTTTATCCATTTAATTCCCGAACTAAATCTATCCCCTATTTGTCACGACAGCACGGGCAGAACTCATTCTCTGCTTTTCTACCACAGCTCTCCCTTCTCCAAGCGAATCCCCAGTTCTGCTTCTCTCAGACACCTCACCCCACAACCAAGCTGGGCATCCCGCATCACCCTTCAGCCCAAGGGGTGTCTACGGGCATAACGAACCGGAGCCAGTCCGGAGGGCGACGGTGGAAACGGAGCTTTGAGCGCCTCTTTCCAGCCGGGATCTGCCTCCCCGGGCTGTCCCCGCTGCCTCAGTCACCGCCGGCGCTGCGGGATGGGGACCCCGGGGCGATCCCCCCGAATAGCCCCTCGTCCTCTCCTCACGCTGCTTCCTAAAGCTCCGAGTTACCCGCAGCAAAGGGGCCGGAGCGCTGCGGGCTCGGGAAAACACCCGGGGATGTGGGGAGCGGTCAGGGCACCGCGTTTCTGTGGTCCCCCCAAAAATCCCTGGAATTATATTAACGACTGGAACCTTGGAAGTTTATTTAAGAAGGGAAAGCGGAGCGGGAAAAAAAGAGACACGCAGTCAGGAGTGCTCCCGCAAGGCGTTCCGAGGCTCCGGGAGGCTCCTTTTCCCGCACCTCGGCGGGGCCCGTCCCTGCGGGGGGGGACACCGGCAGGGACCCCCCTGTGCGGGGGACGGTCCTGGAGCCCCGGGATACGGGACGGGACCGGCTGCGGGGGCAGCGCGAGGATGCGGTTGCTTCCCTCCCGTTCCGGGCTGTTCCTGACTCAGCTCGCCTTCAAGGACGGCAGTTAAAGGGGGATTTGGGGATTTGGGGCAGGTGATTAATATTTTGTTGAACCAGGACAACAGTATCTCGGCAACTAATTACGGCGAGATATATCTGTTTTCACACGCACAGATTTCTATCAGGTTTCTATCCGACGGCCATTCTGTCAGGAATTCCAGGATTAATCGGTATTTGAGATCTCGGTGAGATTTAGGACAAACTTGAGATTTTTAGGGTTTAGCCGCACTCCCTGCAGAGGGGGGGTCCCCGAGTATCGCTGCCCTACCACCTCCTCCTGCACCACTCACCCGGGACCCGCCGGGAGCTGCCTCCGATGGTTTTAATTTAGTTGTATTTTTTTCCTGGGGTATCATTCACCCGCGGGGTCCCGGGCTGGGCTCTGGCCCCGCTGGGTCTCCAGGACAAAGCTCAAAGCTGGCAGAGCCAGAGGAGTGAGAATGACCACATATTATATATTTTAAAAAATTACATAAAGACTAATAAAAAAAGGATCTATTCCCCACGCTGAGCAGAGAACAGAGGTGTTTGAGCCGGGATTCCCGGCTGCAGCTTCCATAATTCCTCATCTTTCTTTTGAGCCGAACTCGTCTGTTTTGGGGATTCCGGGGTTAGGGAATAAGGAGGGCGGCCACCGAAATATGGGCGAACGAGGACTGGAGCCCCGGATCGGTGCGG
>JAWWEU010000062.1:3485507-3569849 GCA_035583155.1 Acropternis orthonyx
GTGAGGGGCCGGGCCCGGGTGGGTTTGGCACCCGGGGGGTATGAGGGGTGTGAGGGGCCGGGCCCGGGTGGGTTTGGAACCCGGGGGGGTCTGAGGGGGATGAGGGAAGTTTCCTCACGGACCTGTTGGCCGAGCCGGCCGCGGGTTTGCATTTCCATCCCCCGGAGTTGTCCTGGCGGGAGGCTGAGGGAGATCCCTCGGGGTGTGACAAGCCCGGGGTGTTGGAGCCGGTGTTGTCTGGCTGTAGCAGCACCCACTGTTACCGGCATTCCCTCTGGATCCTTCACAGCTGGCAGGTTTAACACCCGCCCCAGTTCCCAGCGGTGCTCCGCTGCTGCTTAAAAAAATCGCTAATGTTTAATACCTGTGAAATAACTAGTGTTCTCCTACCGCGTCGCCCTAGTGGTGATTACATATAATCAGCGCGCGAGGCTGTAAAAGAGCCTTTGGCATCGGAAAGGCTGGGCTGCTTGGTGATCCCTGCGGAGCAAAACAAGGAGCAAACCAGGGCTTTGGCCCCCTGCTGTTCCTCTGCTTCTGGCTGGCACCACAGTGGCATCGCTGGGCACACGTGCTGGGTTTGTCTGTGCTGCCCTCCTGCTGCTGGTCTGGCCATTCCTGGGGCGTGTTTGAAGCTGAAACTCCCTCAGTGCCTGTCAGGAATCCGGAGCACTGTGATACTCGATGGAGAAGTGGGGTCTGGAGGAGGAAGCCACAAGGGACGGGCCCCTCTGTGCCCCACGCTGGGAGCTGTGCCAACCCAGGTTTCATTTTGGTATCAGACATTGATAGTTCCTTAGCAGCAGCTGGACTAATCACAGCAGATAAGGCTTTCCTTTTCCTCCAGGAGCGCTCCCTGGCCTCCATGCTGTCGCTGGATCCATGCAGGAACATTTCAGCTGCCAGGGGATGTTTTGTGTTTCATGCCCTCCGTGTTTCTAGAACCCTGCTGCTGCCCACAGAGGCCATGGAGAAGAGCTTGGAAGCCAAGTCCAGCATCAGAGCCCGATTCCTGTCAGGATACAGTCTGGGAAAAGTAGCGAGGGAGCTGGGAATTGTGCAGTTGTTCTACCTGTGTGCTTGCCTGTGTGCCTTGTGCTCCTCAGCAGGTGAGTCAGCTCTTCTCTTTGGGACTGGGTGTGTGGTTTTGCATGATATTTACCCCTCTCACTTGTTTAAAATATTCTGAAAGTGAAATGGTTTGCTGGTAAACAATGTAGTTTTGGGAGTCATTTTATTTTTTCAATTGTTTTTTTTTTTTAAACCAAAAAACCAAAAGCATTTGGGTTTTTTTCAGACCAAAACCAAACAAAACCTTGACAGTTACTAAATGAGCTCTCAAAAGTGTAGCCTGTATCTCAGAGAGAGCTTTCCCTCACCTTGTTTTTTTGCAAAAGGAGCAAATGAAAATCTGGAAAATATTCTAAGGAGTACTCACAGCAATTTGAAAAGCAGGAATGTGTTTTAGCCCTCAGATGTTTAACTCTCTCCCCAAGCACAGTGTGTCAATAATCTTTATGTATAGGCAATGGTTTTGTTTGATTTTTCTATTTCCTGCTCAGACTTGAGCAACCAACCTCCTGCTCAAGTAAATAACCAAGTTAGTGGCTTGGATAGAAGTTTTCCTGTAATGGATTGTGTGTTGTTTGGTTTGGGAAGCGGGTTTTGCTTTGTTTCCCAGTGATGTGGACGTGTTCTCCAGGCTGTTGCAGCATCCCTGTTGTCTCACTGGACCTTCCTGGACAGTTCCCAGTGGCAGATTTAATTAAGCTAATGAGCTGTGTGACCTTAACAAGCTAATTTAGTACCTGGAAAGACATATTTGTGTTCCTGGTCCTAGCAAAGGGTTCTCAGCACTGTGTGCTTCGATGGTGCATGTTTCCATGTCCTGTGTGCATTTCCTGTCCTTAGTAATTTCCTGGAAGTTCAGAGTTAGAGCTCCTCTGTCATTCTTAGAGCGTGTTTCAGAACCTGCTGGTGTGTTTGAGGACTGGTCTGCTTGAGAGAGTTGAAACCAGGAATCAGAGTCATAAAGTTTGGAAAACACCTCTGAGATCATCAAGTCCAACCATTAAATGAATGAAAACTTCGTTACATTAAGGTTGTTGCGTGCGCAGGAATAAATATAATTATGTGGTCATAGTTACCCTGATGAGGGCACTTTTTCCATTGCAGAGTTTTTGTTATTTTGGGCTTGTTTGTGTCGCTCAGGCAGCGAAGTCTGTGAAAACCAGGACTTATGGCTGCCTAGAAATGAGCGTGGTCGTGTGGAGTTACGCAAGGGGAGCTGTGTTGACATAACTGGCTGACGTGTGGCAGATTTAAAACTCCACAGAGTCAAGGCTTTAATCATTAACCTGATATCGGGCAGGATCAACTGCCTGAGCAAGTCTGTGAACCTGAGAGTATTAGGAGAAGCTGTTCCCATGTGTTCCATTCCCCTGCTGCTCAGCAAAGCTGGGAGCTGCATCCCTGGGGCAGGAACTCCTGAGTTCCTGGGAAGCTCAGTGTTTTCTGTACTGACAGGACAAAAGCAATATGAAGAAGTGACAAAGCACACTCCCTGTGTGTGTGTCTTGTGACTTGTGTGGTGCTGGACTTAGGGGGGAACTTGTCCTCAGGGACGTTCCTGCTTTTCAGCAATTAAATTAAATTTCTGCTTTCCAGAGATGAAATGAAAGTGTAGACTCGGGCACTCTGCTTTCTGCCACAGAGCTTAGAGTTGTCTGAATGCCAGATGCCCACCAAAGACTGTGAAACTTGAAAATGAGAAGTGAAAATCAGTACATTTCTGTTAAAAATGCACATCTGAAATGCCAGACTGGAGTGCTGGGAGTTGTCTGTTCACTTCTGGCATTCCTGAGAGTTATGTGAGTTTTAAGCTGTCCATGTACAGCAATTCAGAAACCATATTGACTAATTTCAAATAAACATGTCCCAGCTGGGCATTAGCAGAGTTCTGGAAATGAAATCTGGTCAAAATATTGTTCAAATCTTGTTTTAGCAGAATGTTCTCAGCATGGTAGTGTTGTGTCATCTGGGCTAAGTCATGGCTCTGGCACATTGAGAAGATGCTTATGGGGATTCAGACTTTACATTTTAGATGAATAAATATAATATTTGTGTTATGTAGTGATTTCTCACAAGGGGGATCTTCCCTGGGCACATTCTTCTCTTAAATATGCCCCATTCTGTTTGTGCTCCAGTTCTGAGACTGGTACCAGAAACTGCTGCTGAATTTCACTGGTTCTGTATCAAGCCTTAATTTGAGGGTGAGCCAGGGCTGACATCTGAGGAGAGATGGATGAGCAGTGGTCAAGGAGGAGGGATATTAGGGGTGTGAGAAGTAGTACATTTCCCTTGTGCACAGGAGGTATTAGGGACAGTGCTTCATCTGTAAGAGAAAGTGAGGGTTTTAGGCAAAACTGAGCCTGAATGGGTCAGATCCTGTTGAAATTCACAGGAATGGTGTTGCTGTTTTATTTGTTATTGTTTCTCCAACTCTGGAGAGTGTCTGTGTGTACATACACATGGGTTTGGTGTGTACACACGTTCCATACTCCCTTCTAATTGCAGACCCATCATGTTGGTGCCAGGTGCATGTCCCTGGCAGTGCCTGTGACACAGGGCTGTCAGGGAGTGCCAGCCCAAGCATTTCAAGACACCCACAGAGATCTCTGCTCCCCCATGACTTGTTCACTGATCTTAGATGCATTCTCAACCAGCATACTATAATTTAAATTCAGACTTTATTTTAATAGTTTCCCATTTTTGTTGTGTTGAAGAACTCTGTTCTTGACAGGGAGCCAGATCTGGAGCGTATTCTCCAGCTGCACTACTCCCAGTCCAGCAGCATGGTTTGTAAAGTAATCTTCCAGTGACCTATTATCCCTTGGATGCTGAACACAGCACAAGTGTAACAGTCCCATAGGTCATTAGGCTATTTTTAGGGAGTCCTTAATCTGCAGAGCTCTGAATTTTGGAAGCCTTTAATCCATTGATCCCTGCAAGCACTCTAAATTTTCATGCTAAGAAAAAAAAAAATCCATATGCAAAGCAGTTGCTGCTTTACCGCAGAGCTGAGGCCTGAAGTAACTTGACTCTTAACAGAAATTATGCCAAATGTTTGTGGTTTTGTAATGAAAATGGTGGAGCAGGTGGTGAGGCTATGCCTTGCAGACCCCTGTTCTAGAAGGTGTAACAACTTCCCCAGTGGAGCCAATTCAGTCAAAATAAGCAAATTCTCAAGGACCAGTGCTGAAAAGTAAATAATGCCTTTGTACTGTGCAGCAAGCCTGTGTCACTGTTTCCAGAGTTCTTCAAGGTAAGCTTTGGGCAGAGAGGCAAGGCTGTTACTGGTTAGACTTAGGAACTGCAGTTGGGATTTCTGAGTTCAGTTTCTGTCCCTAAACTCGCTGTGTGACCTTGGCCTCGCTGCTCAGTCTGTGTCTTACAGTCTCCTCTGAGACAGAAGTGTTTCTGTCTTCACTTCAATTGTAGATGTCTGTAACTCCATTACTGTTGGAAAGGGTAGTGGTCCCTTAGGTGAGAGCAGCAGACTGTTGGTTAAAATCTTGTGTAAATACCGGATATTGAGGCCAGATATAGATTGAGAAGCCCCATTTACTCTCTTGTACCCTCTTTCCCACATTACTCCAGTGCCCCGAATTCCTCTTGACACGAGTGATGAGAATCCATTGTCCGCTGCTTTAAAGGACTGAGAGTTGTCTGTTTGTCTTCCCCTCCATTTCCCAGAAGCAAACTGGAACGGATCTAAATGTGAGCCGGGGAAGATCCTGCCTGGTGGCCGTTTGAGGTCGTGGGCAGATCACCATTTGCAGCTTCTGGAAGGGTTCCACACTCTGCAGTCCTGCCAGGCCGCCTGCTGCCAGCGCCCCACCTGTGATGCCTTTTGGTTCTTGGAAAACATGTGCATCCAGGTGAACTGCACCGTGCCTGGCACGTGTCAGCCCAACAGGACTGGCTTGTCGGACTCTGTTTTGGTGTTTTTAAAGAAATCAAAAAGCACAGAGCACTTGTTAAACTTTCACATGGAAGGTGACATCAAGACCTTGTTTCACAAGTGGTTGGACTGGGACACCCCTGTCCAGAGGAAAAAAAGACTGCGGAGATCATTCCAGAAGTGGAGCCTGGCCGGTGACAGGGTGGAATTCCTGACCAGGGATCCAACAATGAGCTCCAGCAGCGAGGCTGCAGTCAGAGCAGCGGGCAGCAAATCCAGCAGCCACCGGATTGAAGCAGAGCGCTTGAAGGATCAAGTGCTGAGGCACTTGGTGGCAGCCAGAGCTGCTCCTGAGAAAGAAAATCAGAAACCAGAGTTGCTGAAAAATGGACAGAATCCAAGAAAGCAGAACCCCAAAAGCACGTTCCCTCCTAGGAGCAGTAATGTGAACAGGTCAAGGGATGCTGACGGTGACTTGCCCCAGGTAAGTGTGATTGCTGAGGCTGGGGTGGGGCTGCCTGGGACAACTGTCCCCCTCCTCACTCTGGCTTTAGGTGGATTTTGACTTGAAACTGCCCAAGTGATGGGATACCTTTTCAGGATACCTGTGTTCAGCCTCCTGTCAACAAGGCAAGGCCAATGGTTTGGGTTTTTGTTTGGTTTTTGGGGATAGGGTTCCCCTCCTGCCTTTTCTTAGCTGGGATAAACTGTCTTTGGGAAGGTGAGGTGAGATGGAGTCCATGATAATGCTTATCTTCCCTGTAATCACAAACTGCTTGCCAGAGGAGAAGCAAAGGGTGAGATGTGATGCCAGTGGAAAAAGTCTGGGAGCTGAAAACTGTTACCTGTAAAAGTACCTCTTCAGATCCACACAATAAAATAAGCTGTTTTCCTTTGAGTGCTGCATTCAGGCAATTAAATATTTTATAGACTCATGCACAGAGCTCCCAGTGTACTTTGATGTCAGTCTGCTTGCTTGAGTTGGCCTCTTACTGCCAACTCTTTTGTTCTCTTTTCGAGGAGTGCTTCAGCTTCTCAAATCCACCAAAGCTTACCTTGGCACTGGGTGAATGAAATCAGTTTAGTCTCCACTCCAGACTCACACAGTGTTAAGCCAGTAAATCTCAATGTTAAAGAGAATTTGGCACATTTGAATTGTTAAGTGATGTTTGTTTTTTTTTCATCTGGAAATAACTTTTTGAGCCTTACCATACAAAAAAGCCTGGGCACTTGTGATGGTGAAGTAGAAAGAATTTGACTTTGTGAAGCTGTTCCTTAAATAGCTTTTGCCATGTTTCAAAGATTTGGCACTGTACAATCCTGATGCCTCTGTTTCTGTAGATGTGACTGAATTTGTTTCTCCCCCTTTATTCCAGCCTTGGTTGCAGGTAGGGCTGGGAGTGGCCTGACTCACCACCCTGGAGCAGGATGTGGCCAGCAGCCAAGGGACAGAGCTCCAGGGCAGCCTGAGTGGTGTGTGAAATCAGGCACTGAAACTTCACAAATGTTTGATTTTTCAGAACCCCACAGCATTTAGGGCTGACTCAAGGGCTCAGCTTTCTCTCTCCCCTGCAATGCTGCAGCATTTCCAGCCTCTCTGTTCTTTCCTCCTGCTAATATTTGAGCTATGCAGGGTGACCCCATTCTCTCAGGTATTACATATGCAAGGAGATCTCTTCACAGCCACTTTTAAATGTCTTCTGTTGCTCTTGGGTAATGGCTCTTTTATCTCCCTGCCTGTCAGTGTTGCATTCAGAGTTGTCATATTATTACTGTCCAGTGTTTGTCTAGTACACTGGTTGCAAATATGAAATTACATGGAATAATCAGTTTCTGAATATTGCTGAGTATCCAGGATTTGCCACCTTTAGGAAGTGCTCCCATTGTCATTAGTGTGCACTGTTGGATGTGTGTTGGGGAAAGATTTTTATTTTCCTTAATGATTTTTGCATGGAAGAAAGTCCACATCTCCTAACAAAATGCAGGTTCATTAAAATAAACAGTAAAATATATTGGCTGTGATGGAATTCCTGGCAGAATCACACTTTTAAGGTTTAGGATAGAGTGTTTGAGGAGGTGGAAGAATTAAAATATCCAGATGGGCTTATTCCTGGATTATTGAACCATCCAACTTTACCTGCAAAATACAAGGCCAGTTCTGCAGCTGTCCTTGCACTTCTGATCCAGGAGCAGTTTAATTTAGGCCAAGGATATCACACTGGAGGCTGTGTTCTTGGGACATGGCCAGCCTTGGCAGGAGGGAGGTTTTCCAAGTTGAGTTGGTTATGGGGCAAAATAAAGTTACACACATGCTGAAACCAGGAGAATTTGCCCCAGGAGAATTTGTGACTGATGGGTGTTTAATAGTGTTCTTTGGGAAGGTTTGAAAGATGGGGGGAATTCTGGATCATAGCTGGGAGCATCAAACACCTGAAGTGGGAAGGGACATTTGAAATCAAAGTGGCTTTTAACTCCTCTCTAAAAGGGGAGAGAAGAATGTGCCTCTTCTCTGCTGTTGATGAGCGTTGAATGTGTAAATCTTTTCCTTTGCTCAGGGAAGGGAAAGTTTAGGGAAAACATTGCCCTGTGGGTTTTAATTTTCCTGTTGCAGTTGTGATGGCTCCACAGCCACCTTCAATGGCATTGCTAATGTGCAGTGAGCATTAATTTGTAGGCTTACTGCTCCCATGCTTTGCAACCAGGATAAACCACAGTGCATCCTGCTCATCAGCCCTTAGCTAAGGAAGAGAAGTCTGTGCTTTTCCTTTAAGGTGAGTGACATTTTCCAGGCACTTTTTTTCTGCCTCGTTGTAGAATTACTTGTCAGTTTTAAAATATAGCAGTGCATTTAACAGCCAGTCAGGAGAAGTACTGAAGTGCAGCACTGCTGATGAGCAGGGCTGCAGCAGCTCTGCAGCGGCTCTGCAGGCAGGCTGGGAAAGGCTGGAGGCAGGAGTGTTGCAGCAGAACCAGAGAGCTCATTCCTGCCCTCACATCAGACCCCCTGTTTGGCCCTTGCTGTCACATTTCCTGCGAGTGCTGAGTGCTTTTTACTCTATGAGGAACAAGAAAAGGTCTCTTTTCACTCCCAGCACTAACTCTGTAATGGTTTGTGACATTACCCACATTTTTGTTTCGTAAGAGTCTTCACAGACATGGCACTTGAGTGCAGACAAGGGCACCATCTAAGGTGAGAAGAGACCATTTTGTCAATTCAGACCAGACCCATTTAAATTAAAAATATAAAAGAAAATTCTGGAACACAGGTATTTTTCTCTTAAGTAATTTAGGCTTAATGTGGATTCTGATGCGTGTCCCATTCTAGTCCATCTTACAGACACAGGACTCTTAGAGAAGGAGATCAGGCCATTTCTCCAGGCCAAAGGCATTTAGGGGTCAGAATCAAGAGTCCACATTCATTCAGGTCAATGTGCTGCTTCTGCCTATTTTCTAAGCTAGTAAGATAGGACAGCTGGTAAACTTCTACTCTCCTCGTTTATCCCCAAGAATGAAATCCTGTTCTTTGCTTTAAAGAATTATGAGTTATGGAGCAAAGATAAGAAACATCTCAGCGCGAAAGCATTAGAGGTATTTTTGACTGTTATGTTGCCCCAGGCAGAGCTTATCTAATTCGAGCTCTCCACAGACATTTGGCTGTCAATTCATCCTAAGACTTTTGGAAGGAAGAGGATCTCTCTTAACTGTAAAGTGGGTTTTTTTTAGACATTAAAAGTGAGTTAAGGAAGCATCCAGTTCACTGGAAATATTACCAAGCAAGGTAGGGACTCTGATGTGAGTGGGGCCAGTGAATGGATGTTTGTGACTGTTGTTCTTCTGACCCTTCTGGGTTGATTCTTGAGAAGGAAAAAGTGATTTTCTGTAGTGGTAAGAGGTCATGGAGACCTTCTGCTCCTGTACCTTTCCTAAAGAGTCTGTTTCATGTCTCTTTGGGTTCCTGCCTGGCTGTTCCCCTCTTGTCCTGCCAGCATTTTGAATTTTATCTTGGTGAAAAGGAGTCAGTCCCCTGACTTGGCCAGTTAAGAGTGTGTGGAAGATGGTACAGGTTGGGACAGCCAGCTACCCTGAGGCCACCCATAAGGAGGAGCGTGCCAGACTTTGCCAGCATGGATTCCAAAGAATTCATAGTTTTGTTAAGTAAGCCCATTAACGAGTAACCAAATAAAGAAGAACAGCTTATGCCTGTAATGCTAACAAATAGTGTTTGGTTTGTTGGTCCATAAAGCTCAGATGTTAATCAAACAATTGGTTTAAATTCTTAGATTGAAAGTGAGCTGAGATATGGTGAGAGAAAATTATTTGCCCAGGGCTGAAAAAAAGAAACCCTGCAGAGAAGCCTTCAGTGCCTTCCCTGCTGCTCCTGGCTCAGCTGCTCAGTGTGGGCACCACAGCTTTATTTTTACAACCAATATTTAATGTTTCTAAAACCCAGCCCATTTGGTGACCAGGATGTTGCCCACCATGGTCTGAAGTGTTTTCCCAGTTCCTGTTTCCTGGACTGAATGCCAACAAGCTTAAGAGTATTTCCTCCAATGTGAGCTTTTGATCACTCCTCTCATGGGGAGTAGTGGTGGGAAATTCAGCTCCAAAGCACTTTCCGAGTCAAAGATGGTAAATTGTTCCATTTTAAATATTTAGCAGATGTTCTCAAAATAGAGCTAGAGCAATGAAATGTGCTACACACATGGGCTTCCTGGTGGAGGGTAAATTGTCAAGAGTATTGCCTGTCAGGCAAGGAACTGGAATGGGGCTAGGTCCTGTAGAAGGAATTTTCTGATGAAGGAAAGGAAATTGTTCCTGCCACTCTGATCATTTTCAATCAAGTGGCTCATCCTGTGGGGATGTGAGGAAATTTTGTGCCTGCCAACTCCACTCCCTGGCCCAGCAGCATCTCCTGGGGCCTGCAGGCAGGGAGCTGTGCCGGGTCACCTTGCTTTGAAGAGGGATTCTGAAATAAATTTCCTCTTGCTGCAACAATTCGATTATTACATAAAAATGCCATTGCAATCCTCCTACTTCATGCTGGCCAACTGCACAGCTTTAGGAAAAGGAAACCACAGCCAAAATAAATGAACTCCAGTTTCTGCTCCCTGTTTTTGGGGTCTGTCTTAGCCCACCTCTCTGTTCTCTTAGCTCCTCTCACTGCAGTTTTGAACATGGATCTTCTGTTATACTTGCCACATAAACAGCCTTGGTACTGCTATAGTTAAAACTGGTGTTCAGCTGAGCTAGAAATGTCATGTTTGCTCTGGAGGAATAACGTGGAGAAACAGTTCAGTAGAAAAAAGAGGAAGCAGTAAAAAATCCTGCTTCTGGGAAAAACAAACCAGGGACTTTCCAGCCTCCCTAAGTATGGAGGAGGTGGACGGCAACATAGAACTGAGTTTTGATGTTCAAGTCAAAATAAGACAACTTTTTCCTTCACAGGTCCACCTAGCAACATCTGCACCAGAACCATCAGTGTTGACTACTCTCTCCAGTGCTGTGGCACAGGGCTTGACATCCCCAGGGAAGACTGAGCAGCCTGGGCAGCCTGATGATGCTCTGGCCCGCCCTCACTCCTCTGAGGCTTTGCCCACAGTCAGCCCCATGCCAGTGAAAAGCACAGCCAAGACACAGGCAGCTACTTCTGTGCCAAGTGGAGTTCCCACAAATGGCAGTGTTCCTACAGCCCAGACCAGCACTGCTGTGTCCCCAAGCACTGCTGCCACCACGCCAGGTGAGGACACACAGGACTCCAGCAAATGTCACCTCCTCGGGGTTTGGTGACAAGCCTTGGCAGTCTGAGAAAACAGGAGATAGCGCTGGTACCTTGGAGAAAGCACTGAGATCCCCGTCAGCCCACGGGCTGGTCAGACCCCAGTAACTCCTGAGGTCTGGGAATGGGGCTTGGGCATCATAAATCTGCATCTGAGGACAGCTGGAAAGTAATGGGGATGTCATAATTCCCAAAGTGAGAGAGGTGATGCAGGGCAGAGTCCTGGGAAGTGTTTTTTCAGTAGCCTTGGCACGCTGCTGTCGATCATGTTGAGCTGAAATCTTAATGTCTGCTCAAAAAGGAGTGTAACTGATTATTTTCTGTCCCTGGAATGTCACTGCACAGTTCAGCCGTGGAGAACAGTGTACTTGGCTCCCAGCCCGTGCTTTGCTCTGCAGCAGAGTGATGTTTCTGTTCACACTGCTATTTCCTAAAACAGACTAGTGAAAATGTATAAAAGCCAAAATGCCCTTTGGCAGCTCTGCTCCCTCAGCCAGGCCATCAGCTCTCCCTGTAGGGGTGGCTGTGGACCGGGAATAGTGTGTACTGCTCGTGTTAATCCAGTTTGCTGAAGCATTCACAGCTGATTTTCTTTAGAATTTAGGGTTCCTTTCCCTTACAAGGGAACAAATGGAAAGTGTAAGGGAAGTGCTGCATCCAAGGGCATGTTTGGCAGGAAGCTCATTGGCTGCTTGTGCTAACAAGTAATATTTTTTTAAAGGCTTACCCCAGCTAAAACTGGAAAATATACTTTAAACATCTTCATTGGCTTGTGTTGGAAGAGTAACATAGCCAGGGCCTCCTGATTTTGCTAAGGGATGTAAATAGTATTTTTTCCAAGCTGCCAAGTTTTTCCAAGGGTTTCTCCCTGTTTGTCTGGGTTTTATTTTTATTTTTGACTACAGAGATCTGATTTCTTTTTGCCTCGAAACTTTTTGCAGCTGAAAGACTGATGGAGCTGTAATGTCCCACGATCTGCAGTAATTGAGAGTGGAACAAAAGATGGTTAATTCCAGTAGCTAATTAAACATGAAGATAGATAAATAGATGGGTAGATAGGTAATCAAGATGAAAGAAAGGCTAAATGTTCAAGGACTTCTTTCCCCCCATTGTTTTTGACTTGATTTTTGTGCATACCTCTGAAATATTGTCTTTGACAGGGTCAAACTAAGGAAAGCAACTTTAATTCTTGTTTTTATGCATAATTCCCAGGCCCAGTAATAAAAAGATAAACAAAACAAATGGGAAGGGAAGGAAAGGCTGAGGAGCCTGAGAGTTGCTTTTAAGAAATGTATTCTACTTTCTGGTTACCTTAATGCTAATGAAAAGCAGAAAAAATATGTCACCAGCCATAGTTTTCAAGGTTACTCTGTAGTATATAAAAAGAAGTTACCTGTCAGCTTCTTTGAAATGGAATGGCAAGAAAATTCTTAAGTGGGGGTGGAAAAGAAAATACAAATAAAAGGACCAGGTTTGTATTTTGAGCTTCCATAGTCAGTGTGGCAGCTATGCAGGTTTTAAAAAAATTCTCTTAGCCCTCAAGCAGTTCTTCAGAAAAGAAATTCTGTGGATTCTTCATATATTTGTGAAGGTCTGGAATTACAGTTTGGAAACAGTGTTTGTTTTGCTGTGCCTGTAGCGGGGTTCTCTGCCAAAAACCTGTCAGGTTAAACCCTCCTTATCCTGCTGGACCTGAGTGAAGAGATAGCCCTGTGCAGGACCCAAGGGCCACATTTCAGTATCTGCAAAGACAGAGATGATGGAATAATTCTGGGCTTGTCTTGAAATTATAAACCCCCATTAGTGCTTTTGGGTTAACGAGGAGAGCAAAACCTGAAGCGGGAGCTGTTTACAAAATACACCACTGGTAGCTGGGTTTTATTCCATAAACTCTGAAACCAAAGTGGTTTTATGTGGGTATTGAATTTTTTTTTCCTGTTCCTCTTCCAATTCTGTCAGCTATGAAGGAGCTGGTGGTGTCTGCTGGAGACAGCGTCGAAGTGACCCTGCCAAAGAATGAAGTTCAGCTGAATGCGTTCGTGCTTCCTGAACCACCACCTCGTAAGGCTTCCCTGGGAATTCTGCTAAGGGATTGGGATGTGGAATGGCAAAGAGATTAGATAAGGACAGCCTTGAAAATGTCTTTTGTCAGAGAACGCTTTTCTGTATAAATTTTTCATTCTCTGAGGTCACCTCATGGTGCCTCTGAAAGAAAATAGTGAGACACCAAAAAAATGGAGAGTGCTACAAAATCATTAGGTTTGGGAGATGGCACATTCTTAAGAGTGGTGTGTGAGGAAGCAGTGGATCTTCAGCATGTGTTCTTGATAGGTAGGCCCTGAGCTGTCTTAGCAAATGGTCCCTCCTTTGGTGGATTGAAATCTGCTTTGGGGGGAGGTTGGCCTGCTGAGGAACACATTTCTATACACTTCTCATTTCACCGTGCAAATTGTTGGCAGGTATTTGTAAAGTTCTTAACTCTGCCTACAGTGGCAGTGGGAGCTGCAGAGGAGAGGCAGGCGTGGTCCATGTTGTGCAGCAGCAGGGATTGATTCATTCCTGTTCAAAAACCAGCGTTATGTTGTGTCTGCAGGATTTGATGGCGTGATAAGGCTTTTCTCTCTTATTATCCTGTAGCTGTCATTGTTGCAAAGCTCTTTATGGCCTTAGAGGCTGAAAGATGGGTTTTGGCTCCAGAGGAAATGAGTTTAGAAGCACAGATTGTCTCTTTTCCTGGGTATATTCCCAAAAAGCCGCAGCCCAAACTCCAAGCTGTCTCATTTCTCCATAGTGCAGCAGAATGTGCCTTGTAAATGTTTAATACCTTTGCAGTTCTTTAGCATGGCAGAAAGGCAGGCTTTGAAATTAAACATCTGGACCTTTTTTTCTTAAGGAACCACATATTCCTATGAGTGGGAATTGATTACTCATCCAAAAGACTACAGTGGAGAAATGGCAGGGAAGCACTCCCAGACCCTGAAGTTGTCTAAGGTAAAACTTTTGCTTCTTCATATCCTGTCGTGTTAAATGCCAAGTGGAGAAGATAGGGACCCTGGCAGCCAGGAAAGACTTGTATGGGATTTCAGGATGAATAGGAAATTGCATGATGGGCAGGCAGCCAATATTTGACTGCAAGCCCTCTTCTAAGGCTCTTACAAAAAGGAGATTGATCTGGCACGAGGGAAGGAATCAATTGATTTCAGGATGTGCAAGCTGCCTACAAGCAGTGTGACAAGGCACACAAGTAGCACAGTTTTAACAGTGACACAAGGGTGGGAATATTCCTGGAACTGTATGCTGGTCTGGCTGGGTCTGAGCCTTTTACTGCCCACTGAAAAAGAGACTTGCTGATTCCATTAATGAGTGGCATGTAGGATGTCCCTGACTCTGCTCTTAGGACAAGCTCCAACAGGGAAAGGGCTGCCAGTTCCTGCACATGGGGATTCTTAACAAGGAAATGGCTTTAAGTAGTGTGAATATGGAGTTCCGTGTTGGAGACATTCTTTTGAGCATCTTGGATTCTGCTGCACTGTTAAAAAAAATAAATCTACAGGCTTCAGTCAGGATATCGTGCAGAGCAAAGCCCTTCAGAAGGAGTGTGCCTGTCTCTGTCAGGATTTCAGCCTTTTTGGGTATCATGATTGTTGTCCAGAAGCTGCTCCTTCACCCTCTCATTTTGGTTCAAGAGTGAATGGGGAAGAGGTGACTGCCTGCCTCACAGAGGGAAGAGAAGAAACACGTTCATTTGTAAAAGCACACAAGAAGAGATTTTCTTCTTACATGCAGCCTTTCTCATCTCAAATACAATCTGCTGGTACAGATTCCTATGGTCAGACAGCCTGAACTAATCTCTTTTATCTCTCTTCTGTTTGCCTGTTGTTACTGGAAAGTAAAGCTTGACTGACAATCCCACGGCAGAGAGAAATACGAGTCTTTGGTTTCTGCATAGCCATTGTAAGCTAAAAGATGTATAATACTGCTTTGGCCTGGAAACCATCCTTTGCTGTGCATGCAGAGACTGAAGCGTAATTGCTTGGGTGCTCCTGTGCCAAAGCACAGGAACTTGACCTTCCAGTAGGTCCTGACAAGGTGCTGCCAACCTGTAGGTAAACAATCCTTTGTGTTTGCTTCCAGCTGACTGTTGGTCTGTACGAGTTCAAAGTCGTCGTCGATGGGGAGAACGCACATGGAGAGGGATATGTGAATGTAACAGTGAATCCAAGTGAGTGGTGGGACTGGAGCTTTCCTTAACTTCACCTGTGTATCTGACAAGCCATGACATTTGCATCATGGGCTGTGCTTAGTTAACTGGACTGGGGTTTAATGTAGTGAAAATTCCTTGTGATGTGAACTCAGTACATATATATATATATTTATATTTATATGTATCTTTATTAAGTAATTTCCTGAGATGGGAAGCTATTGCTAATTCACAGCTATTTCTGCTGTACTGCATCAGGCCAGCCAGTCAATAAAAGAGCTGACTACTGATACAGAAGTGCTCAGCAAACACCTCACCCTGGAAGGCCACTGCTTCCATAAAAACCTGACTGCAACTTGGCTTATAGCAGCAGGAGTGAAAACTGAAGGGAAGCCAGGGCTTTGGAGCTCCTTTGGATGTTGTTTTCTTCCCTGTCCAGTAAGGAATATCATTTCCAACCAGTCAAATCTCATTCCTTACTGTAAGACATGGTTTGGAGATGCAGCAGCTTGTGCTGACTGTCTCACTTTTTAGGTGGCCTCTGTAAAGAGACAACCACAGGTTGTAATAAAACCCCTTTATTTTTCACACTTCAGCAAGATTATTTCTACCCCTTTCATGGGCGAAGAAGGGCTCTTGCACTCCCTAAATTAGCAAGAGTGCATGGCTGCCTTCTGGGTGCTGTGAATGATCATCTCCTTATAAGCAGTGACTCTGCAGCTGGCAGCATGCAGCAAAACCATTCATTTTTCAGAGCAGCAGCCAAACTTTGGCAAGAAGCTGTAGGTGCTGCTCTGTTAGAATGGTCTGTTCTTGCCTGCTTGACCCAGTATGGCAGAGCTGCTGCAGTGCACCCTTTCCCAGAGCACTGGTGGGGTGGCAGTTCACCTCCTCGCTGCTTTAAATCCCTGTTGTTGGTGTGGATTCCCCAAGTTTTTGTAGGACTTGCTGAAAGCATGAGTCACTGATAGTTTGCAGCTCCTTGGCCAGGGCTTTGTGTCAGGATCTGCCTGGAGTGTCCTGGTAACAGCTGGGTTGTTGTTGCAGAGCCCCGGGTGAACCAGCCTCCTGTTGCCATCGTGTCCCCACAGTTCCAGGAGATCTCACTGCCAACCATTTCCACTGTTATCGACGGCAGCCGTGAGTACCTGCACGTTTAAGAGCAGCATTAAGGCTGGTTTGTGTGTTTGGTTCTGGGCTGGCCCTTTGTATAAAGTTTAAGAGAAACTGGGACACTCCCAAACACAATCCAGTGAAAAGAAATCAGCCTTTCTTGCCAGGAGAGGGGAACACACACAGCAGCACTTCTCGGTGTTCCCTTGTGAAGGGCTCTGGCCTGAGCCAATCTCCTAAAAAAGAAAAAGCTCCAGAAGTTGCTACTTAGAACAAAAAAATAATTACTGTCAGTCAAAATTACCAGGCTCGTGCATTAAGCTTCAAACACATTAGTTAATGTCATACCACCTTTAGTGAGCCTGGCCTGCACTAGAGCTTTTCAGGAGTTTCTTTTAAAAAAATTCAGGTTGTCTTACCCCCAACTAGCATTGACTTGTTAGAGTTTGGGTGTCTGAGGATAACGGAGACTCTGGGCTTGGATCAAAAATGCCTTTGTCCACTAAGCCCAGGACTGAAGTAGGGATTGACCATGTGCGGTTTGAGAAGCAGAATTTTCCAACTCCTTGTATGTTGTGTGTGTTTTCTTCCCTAATTAAAACAGAGAGCACTGATGATGATAAAATTGTCAGCTACCACTGGGAAGAGCTGAAGGGTCCCCTGCGGGAGGAGAAGGTTTCTAGTGACACTGCCATACTGACACTGACCAACCTGGTGCCTGGGAATTACACGTTCAGGTGGGTTACACCTGGGACAGCTGAGCAGTTCTCATCTAAAAATAAAGTGTATGAGATTCCTGAAGTGTTCATCTGGTTAAAAAATAAAAAAACCTCCATTTTGTGATGTTCTCTCTCTGCACTCCTACAATTTCAGGTCGTTTTGTAGCTTTTCCCTTCCAGAGAGATAAGCTGTCCAGCTACTTCTTATTCTTAACTTGTAGTCCTGGTTTAAGATGATGGCTGAAAAGAAGGAATGGTCTGTCAAGCTGCAAAATGTCTCTTGAAATGTCAAATCTAAACTCTTTGGGTAAAGGCTTAGGAAGAAATGCAGTCCTCAAATCCAGTTTTTAAATGCAATGTGTTTGGCCCAGATAAGTGAATGAGGCCTAATGGTTTTATGCAATAGAGAGCAGCTGATTTTACCTTTGTGTTTGTTTCTCTGTTTTTCCTTTGGCCTGCATTTTGGTGTGATGTCCATCACTGCATCAGCAGATCTATTTAAAATAAAATAAATGAGAGAAGCTATAACTGAGCACTGTTTCCTTCTTAGCAGTTGGTATAAGAACTAATCAGATCCATGTTCAGATCTAGATTTAGCAAAAAGCAGCTCTATTTTTTGGTATCAGCTTACCTGAGGAGAGACACTTGTGGATTAACAGTGAGCTTCTGTGCTTCACCTTGGAACCAGTTGGTAGATTTCAAGTGAGAGGCGAATGTGACTGTTGAATTTTTTTCATCACTTAGAGACTGATAATTGGGCATTTGGAGGAAGTTTCCATTCAGGAAAAGCAAAGTTGCCTCAAACTACAGAGTTTGAAAAAGATGACTATCCTGCCTTTAAAAGTGTCTTAAGTTCTGACTGTTTTGTTGCATTTCAGGCAACCCCAGCCAGTGCTCTGTATTCAGCTCACCACAACCCTTCACTACTTTCATTTCTCTTTCCCTCTCTTCAGTCTCACAGTCGTGGACTCGGATGGTGCCAGCAACTCCACCACTGCCAACCTGACTGTGAACAAGGCAGTGGATTATCCCCCAGTGGCAAATGCAGGCCCAAACCAGGTGATCACCCTGCCCCAGAACTCCATCACGCTCTACGGGAACCAGAGCACGGACGATCACAGCATCGTCAGCTACGAGTGGCTGCTCAGCCCCAACAGCAAAGGGAAGGTCATGGAGATGCAGGTCAGTGCAGGTCTCCACTGTTCCACTTCCTCAGTTCCAAATGCTGGAACTTGTTTCCTTGTCATCATTTTTCTTTTATAGATTACTGCTACTGCCAAATTCATAGAAATAAGAAAGTCCATGAATTGGGTTCACAGTGTGTAGGATTTGCACAGGGCTCCCCAGAGGTTTTGCTGGAGTTGAGCACTATTGAATCCCAAA
Organism: Acropternis orthonyx; assembly: GCA_035583155.1. Lineage (NCBI taxonomy): Eukaryota > Metazoa > Chordata > Aves > Passeriformes > Rhinocryptidae > Acropternis > Acropternis orthonyx. Next base: position 3,503,663 of record JAWWEU010000062.1, read on the forward strand.
AGGCCTGAATGCCTCTATGGCATTACTCTTGTTACATCCTCCAAAAGTGTCCTTGTAGCTGTACATAAATTCAGCTGTAAGAGCATGTAAGCATGCTGAAGTGGCACAAACTCCTGCCCTCATACCAGGAGTTAGTAATAACCCACTGGAATCTGTTGGTAATAGTTATTTTAGAATCAGAGTCTTCTGAGTGAGGATTGATTTTAATTCATGAATATGTTTTCTCTCAGGGGGTGAGGACACCCGTCTTGCAGCTCTCTGCAATGCAGGAAGGTGATTACACCTACCAGCTCATAGTGACTGATTCTGCTGGCCACCAGTCCACTGCAGAGGTCACTGTGATAGTCCAGCCAGGTAAGCTGCCTTTACCTGGCTTTGCTGCTTCCATTCCAGGGGTTAGAGGTGAGCAGCAATCTGCCAGCAAACTCTGGATCTTATGGTAGCTCTGTGCTGCCTTCAGAAAAGCTGCTCTAATTTAGGACCATGCTGGGCTGGTATATGGAGCAGTACTTAGAGAATGAGAGTAAAATTCAGAATAACTATATTTCAGTCTCATTTAATGGCACATGTGTGAATGAAATGCTGATTGGAATTCTTACCTGCTTGCAAACTCACTATTTGAGTAGAAGGTGGTGGGCAAGAGAGATAATGGGGATCGTGGAGAAAACTTAATTGGTGGGATTTTAAGCTCCACCTTTATGGCATGTGTATGAAAAATATCACATCCTCTTTCAGAGAACAACAAGCCCCCGAAGGCAGATGCTGGTCCAGATAAAGAGTTGACTCTTCCTGTGGACAGCACCACTCTAGATGGCAGCAAGAGCTCGGATGACCAGAAGATAGTCTCCTTTCTTTGGGAGAAAACACGGTGTGTATCACCTTCCTGAATGTTCTTGTGTATCCAAATTTTTCATTGCAAACAGGACACACCCCCACACACCTCCCTTGCGTTCAGTCCCAGTCACATTGAGTCTGACAAGCTTTACCAGTGACCTGAACAGGACAAGGATTTATGTTTAATGGGAGAGAGGTGGAGATTTGAGCATGAGAAATAGCTTTGCTTTCATCTCTAGGTCTGACTCCCACTCTCGTTGTGGTTGTGGCTCAGCCAGGTTTTTTCACAGCAGTGGAATTTGATCTTGGTCTCATGGAGAGACTGCCTCTTGTAATCCTCCCATGCTCTGTGCAGAGTTTAAACTGATCAAACCCCCTGAAAAAGGTAAAAAACTGAACAACCCCCCTGTGTTTTGGTTAGGGGTCCAGATGGTGTGAAGCTGGAGAATGCCAACAGCAGCATTGCCACTGTCACAGGCCTCCAGGTTGGGACATACGAGTTCACTCTGACAGTGAAAGATGAGAGGAACCTGCAGAGCCAAAGCTCGGTCAACGTCATCGTCAAAGAAGGTACATCCAGCCATGAGCAGAGCTCAAGTCTCTGATCAGCTCAGCAAAACCTGTGTTCAGAAGCACAATAAGAGCAGGGAATGGGGAGCAATAATATGGAGAGCACTGAAATGGGCTTTCTCCAACTGCTTTCTCTCTGTTTATTTAGAGATAAACAAGCCTCCCATTGCAAAGATTGCCGGTAACGTTGTCATCACCTTGCCCACAAACACAGCAGAGTTGGATGGATCCAAGTCCTCTGATGATAAGGGGATTGTCAGCTACTTGTGGACCCGGGATGAGGGGAGCCCTGCAGCTGGGGTGAGGTTTCTTTTGTAAAGCATCACGAAAGTCAGTGCAAGGTAGCACTGACAGCCCCTGAGGAAATGTAAAGTTCATTGTTGCGCTGTTACCTTGGAGCAATATCCTGAAGTATGATGATGTATCATGCTAGTTTGATCCTTTGTTTCCTCACACTTACTTTGTTCTGCCTTCCAGGAAGTTTTAAATAACTCAGACCATCATCCTGTCCTCCTGCTGTCCAATCTGGTAGAAGGGACCTACACATTTCATCTCAGAGTAACAGATGCCAAAGGCGAGAGTGATATGGAAAGGACCACGGTGGAGGTCAAACCTGGTGAGTCTGAGTTTTATGCTGTACCACATTTTTGCCTATAGCCCTCTGGATACAGTGTACTAAGATCAAAAGGTGTTGTCTAGTCCAGCTCAGACCTGTAAAAGTCAAAAGTTTTGGGGGGTGTGATTCTATTTTCCTGTGGTTCTTGTGGGCTGACTTTCAGTGCTTCATGTTACCTGTGAAAGTCAGACTTGTATCCCTTCCTACAGTGCCTTCTGGAAAGGTACTAAAAACCTGCCTTGTACCCAAGCTGTTAAATAGAAACTCTAAAGATCTGTATTATCTGTGTTCTCCCTAGATCCTAGGAAAAATAACCTTGTGGAGATAATTCTGGATGTTAACGTCAGCCAACTGACGGAGCGGCAGAAGGGGATGTTCATCCGGCAGATTGGGGTGCTGCTGGGGGTCCTGGATTCAGACATCACAGTGCAAAAGATCCAGCCCTACACTGAGCAAAGGTGGGAATCATCTGGGAGGGTTCATGGAGGTGGAGTGCTTGAGGTTTTTTTTAAACCAAGGGCTCTTTCCTCTTGAGAAGCAGATTGGACAATCAGAACGTGTGGAGTTGTTGCTTAAGATTGATATTCCTGCGGCTCAGGTCAGAGTTGCCAAGCAGGGTCTTGAGTATCTTTCCCCTCTGGAGATGGTGCATTGTCCTTGAAAACTGCTGTTGCTAATGTCTTTTCCCTTCAAACCTGTAAAATAAGAACTAATCTGATTTGGTTTTGAAAATTGTGGAGATTGTCTGAAGGATGTTCTGCAGCTGTGATTTATAACTGGAGAAATAACAGGGTCTGGTGCAGGAGCTTGGGGAGACACTGACCCCACACCAGAGGTGGTGTGTTACAATCCCTTTCACCCTCACCTTCATTCCAGTTTAGTAGTTCATAGAATCACAGGATGGTTTGGGTTGGAATGGACTTTAAAAATCATGCAGTTCCAACCCTCCACCACAGGCAGGGATACCTTCCTCCAGTTCTGCATTAGCTTTGCTTCCTACAGAACTGCTTCAGCTTAATGTACAAAAAAACGTTGAAAGCCAATGTAATTTTTGTTTGAAGAGTTAAGGAAAGCTAATTTTGATTGCTATTTGGCTTACAGTAAACTGCATCTCTTCTAAAGACATGGCGGGGGTGGCTGCTGGGCAGGGCTGTAGGTCGAGGTCACACTGCCTGCCTGGATGGTGGCAACAAGCCAGGAGTGGCAACTGTTGAAATAAGTACAATATTGCACTTAGTTTTTACTAAAAGTGGAGTAGTTTTAAGGTAGCTAAAGCAACTGAAGAAGATTTAAGGGACATGCTTACAGTCTTGCAGCAAGTCAGCAATAAACCTGCTGTCACTTTACACTTTCCTGAGTGCAGAGATGTATTGATTCCTTCGTGTCCACATGGCCTGATGTAGCAGGGAGATCAGAATTCATTGTCCATACAAACCTAGAGAGCTCAGAAGAGAGGATCCAGCACTTTCTGTTGTAATATAACCTCTGTCTCTGCCAAGACCAGGCCACTTGCCACTGAGTAAGGCAAGTAAGGGATTCTTGCAATTAATGTTTCACTCATTTATTAAGCAAACAAAAGAGTAGGAAGTATTATAAAAGAGCAGAGGTTATTTTCTGACAGGTGGCTTTAAGACCCCATTTTGGCCTCAAATATGAAAGTAACTCATGCTGTTAAAAAAGGAGCTTTTTTGTTTTCCACATAATCTGAGGGCTTCACTAATATCCCATTGACTCATAGGCTTGCTGGTGATATTAAATCCCAGACATCAGTGCAGCCTTTTGTGAATCTGATGGATCCACAGGGCTCTGCAAGGCGAGCAAGCCATGGGGAGCAAGTCTCCTGTCACAAAGTTAATTCAACAGCAAAACTGCAGAATACAGAATCCCCCATACCTGGGCTGTTTTCAGGCTATAACACTTGGTGCATTCAAACTAAGCTCTACAGAAAACTCTGAACCTTCACTGTCTGTTGCTGGAGTTCTCTGCTGAGCGGATAAATGAGCCCTCAGGTGTAAAAAGGTCCAAGGATCCCACAGAGAGGGAGGAGATGATGACAATGGCAGGACCTTAAAGTTTGGGAATTTGATGCCTAGCAGGAACATGCAAAGATGTGCTTGATGTGCAAACTCAAAAACAGTCTAACTCTGGCATTGACAATATGAATGGATCAGATGTCCTGAAGGGTTTTCTCCTGTAGGACTAGGTCTGGCATTATTGCTTTCAAATAGAGCCAGAAGTCTGCTCTTCACACAAATTTGGGATTCTGAATAGTCCCTGTAATGATAGACTGGGAAGTGTGACTCTACCTGATGTTTGGAGAAGCAGCAGGTAATCACTTTTGTGTGTCTTCCAGCACAAAGATGGTGTTCTTTGTCCAGAACCAGCCTCCCCATCAGATATTCAAAGGACGAGAGGTGGCCTGGACGCTGAAAAACGAACTGCGGAAACAGCAGTCGGATTTCCTCATCTTCCGAGCCCTGGAGATCAACACAGTCAGTAAGTGAGAGTCTCTGGAGGACACACCAACACCTTTTCCCTTCTTCTCAGCTGCCTGACAGAATAAGGACCTTTGTGGGTGCTAAAAACACACACGTGCCCACACAGTTTACTGCAGGAGCTGTCTTGTTAGTAAATGGGAAACAGGAAAACAAGTCTGTCGGACTATAATCAGTTATTGATCAATATTCATTGTCCAACTTATTATACGTGGTTACTTGTAGCATTGTTGAGAAGGTAAGAATTCACAAACCCAAAAGCAGATTGGTACGTATGAAACTAAAATACAGTGTTAATGGACTACAGCTGCTGAAATGGGTGTCATCCTGAAAACAATGAACTGCCCACCTTGGTAGCTGTGAACGCTCTCATTTCCAGTGCAGCACACACATCAGTCTGCAGGAAACATTTCCCTTCTAACAGTTTTTTAGAACTTTACATTTCTTTTATGAGCTCCATCCTGTGAGGGTCACTTGCTAATCAGTTAGAGATTTTAAACTAGAATTATGTAAAGTAATTATTTTCATCACTTCCCAATGTTATGATTTTGTGGTCTTCAAAAGCTGCTTTTCAGGTCAGTTTGGTCCCTTCGAAGGACCTGTTTGTTCCTTGTCTGCCTCACAACTGGAAAATTAACACCTTGTTTATAAACATTTACTTGACAGAGATACAGATTCTGTAACTTGTGTATCAAAATCAGGGTTTATTAGGCAAAATGTGTGTTACGTTTTTGGTGAAGTGGGACATTACAGTTTGGCATGAGGCCCAGGTGCTTTATGTTTTGAGTTATTGTTTGATTACAGCTGAGCTATGAGTGAGCTCCAGAGAGGTCAGATTCCAGCTGGAGCCTGCAGGGATGGACTGTATCGAGCTGTTTTGTCCCCTTCTTTGCCTCACCTGTGAGTCATTTAGTTCACCTTGCTGGTTTTGGTCCCCAGCCTGTCAGCTGAACTGCTCCGAGCACGGGCGCTGCGACTCCTTCACCAAGCGCTGTGTGTGTGACCCGTTCTGGATGGAGAACTTCCTCAGGGTGCAGATGGGGGACGGCGAGAGCAACTGCGGTACGTGACCCTCCCTGGGGTGGGCAGCCTGGGAGAGAAGGCAGGGTGTGAAACCCAGGGTGGGCAGAGAAACAGGCGCCTGCTGTCTCAAAGTTCCTCTGATGTGATGCCCACACAAGGAGACAGCCCCTGCCTGCTCTCACTGCTCATACCTTGTGGGTAGGTGATGTTTGACAGGGGAGCCACTCCTCCTCAGACCCTCCTAGTGAAGACTCACTAAGAGTTGAGTCGATTCTGGGTGTATAAATCACAGCTCTCTTCTGTGATGCCCATACAGAGGCTTCCCTGCCACAGGAAAGCAAACTTTTTAAATCAACACACACTAAAACTTGCTCAGTGAGGATCTGCATGCAGGATCTTCAGCCTCTGGCTTCCCAAGAGGAGCCAGTGGTGCTGTCAGTGAGGAATCTCAGCCTCTTAATTCTGCAAAGGGTCAGGCCTTGCCTTTTCTTTCCCTAGAATAGACTCCTAAAATGCACACTGTCAACTGTATGAGATGCCAAAGCATGTTTATCTCTGGGGTTTTGCTTTCAGAGTGGAGTGTGCTCTATGTGATCATCGCATCTTTCGTCATTGTGGTTGCCCTTGGGATCTTGTCCTGGATGGTGATCTGCTGTTGCAAGAGGTGGGACTGAGGCCATAACCCGCCCTGTATCTGTGCTTCAGGGCCAAGTAGCTGCAGTAGGAGGTGACAGATTGAAGCCCATTGTCCCAGCAGGTCGTCTGCTGACCCCCCTGGGATGTTGGGTTTTATCACTTAAGTGTTTCAAGTGAAACGCTGAAGTCCCAGAACTCTGGCTTCAGTTAAAAAGCAAAATTTGGATTAACCTATAAATATGCAACTTAGCAACATTTTAATGTTTCACTTTGTAATGTGAACGTAATCCTAAATAGCAAGTGCTTTAGCTTTGAAGATCAGGGTTGTTTTTCTTCTGGCTCTTATAGAAACGGACCGGCTCTTAATTCCTTTTCTTCCCCCTTAGACGGAAAGGAAAATCCAAAAGAAAAAGCAAATACAAGATTTTGGATGCAACGGATCAAGAAAGTCTGGAGTTAAAACCAAATCCCAAAGCAGGTAAAACATGAGAGGGAAGAGCTCAGCACTTCCAGAGTGCTGACTGACAACTCTTCCTCAGTGGATTTAAAATCACAGAGTGAAACAAACGTGATGTAGGGACTGACAGAGCGGTCTCAGAGGATCTAAGAGCTTGTTTCACATTTGTATATGGGGTATTTAATGAAGTCCATCTCATCTTGGGTTTGGAAATTTGGGCTGAAACTGGCCTGGTCCTCATGTCTCCACTTGGTATCACCAAAGCAGTAAGTGGATGCATTAAGCTCTGCAGAACAGCCTGACCCAGGAAGCCCAAAATTGAGTCTTGACTGCAACTTCTCCTGCTCTAAAGTTTTCTGCTGAGTTCTGGTAGTTCACTTCTTGCCAATATGCAATTCCTTGGCCATGCTCTACAGCTAAGCAGGAATTCAGTGGCACTAAGCATTTCACTAAACTGATCAACATTTGAAAGTACTCATGAACTGGAAAGAGTGAGGCTTATTTCTTCCCCCCTACTCTCCCACCACAAATGACTTGTTCATAAACTCTTTTACTCCTGCTCTTGTGAGCATCAGGCTCTGTTAGCTCATCCTGTACTTTCCTGTAAGCAGGTGCATTCAGGAGGGAGACCCTTGAATTCTTCAGTGCTCTGTGTGGCTACAGGCCCATTGGCCCATTCCAGGGAGTCAGGATTTGTCTTTAGTGTACTTACCCAGCATTTTCCTGCCTGCATTGCTGTTCTGAGAGTGCTTGTGAGGTGCTTCACAAGGATCAGGGAGTTATTTCAGACTGGAGCATTTTTATCTGATACCTGAACGGAGCTGTGGTCACCCGCTGACTGATCAGGAAAGGAGGGATGTGTGGGAAAGGATGTGCCAAGCACAGCGCCACCAAGTGCCAGGGAGCACTGCAGCTGCTGAAGTGTGCGTTTTGTATCAAAGTGTGCCCTGGATTTATTTAGAGGAGGGATTGTATTAGCTGTGTGTGGAAGAGAGTTCCTGGTCCTTGTTTGCTGGTGCAAAATACCTGCCCATGCTGGTATTCTCCCATTTATTGGTGTTCCAGCAAAGTGAGCAGTGCCCAAGAGCAGCATGGAGGGCATTGCAGTGACAGACTGATCAGCTGTTCCTCTGAGGACCAGGCTGTCCCAGCTGCTCAAACACGGATACCCTTGAAGGAAACCTGGGGGTGTTTCCCTCCCTCAGCACCCAACTCTGCTTTAATCAGACCATCTGTCACCTCAGAGCCCACTGTTCAATAAATGGAGTAAATGTGCCTCACCATTTGCTCTCTGGTAACTAAACTCATCTTGCTGCTTCCGAGGCTGGCTGCTGACTAAAGTCTTTTTCCCTGCTAGGTATGTCCAGGGAGCTTTCTGCTAACAGAGGAAACATTGCATTTCTCCATTAAGGAAAAGCTAAATTTAAATATTTCCTCGTGCTGACAGAATAAGTGAATGTCTCTCTCCTGTCCTTGTGCATTAATCTAAATTCATCCCGCTAATTTATCTCTCTTCCCTTGCAGGCAGGAGCAGTAGAGAGGGTAGTGAGATGGCAGAGATCTTCCCTCACACACCTGCATATTCTCTTACTCCAGCCGTGAGCCCTCGGAGCGTTTTCTAGGCAATGCCCCGAGCAAGGTCAGGGAGACAAAGCTCCCCCGTGGACTCAGAGCCCCTTCTGGTCACATCACTTGCCTTCCTACCTGCTTGTTGTGCTTTGTGCTGTCTTGGAGTGTTGTTGTGACCTCTGACATGCCAGAGTGTCTGAAACAGGATCACTTTGGCTTCAGCATCGGAGGGAATAAGAGACACAGAGGAAAGTCAGATTCAGCTGCCACTTGGACGTGATGGGAAAAGGAGACTTAGAGGGGATGGAGGCAGGTGAGGTGGTTCACTGGTACTGAAAGCATTTCTAACCTGGGAATGTTTCTCCTTCAAGGTGGCAGACAGAAAGCCCAGGTCCTCAACACAAGCCTGATGCACTCGGAGTCCGAACTGGACAGTGATGAAGCCATTTTCACATGGCCTGACCGGGAAAAAGGGAAGCTGCTCCGCAGCCAGAACGGCTCCTTGCGCAACGGACAAGTGACACTGAAACCCAAGAACCAGAGGGAGGAAATCCTGTAGCTGCCCTTGGGTGACCGTGGGCTGGAGCTCAGCCGGGACGGCCACTGCCATCCCCACCCCACCAAGGCCTCTGGAGGCCTCTTTGTTTAGGACAACGCTGCTAACTCGTTTCACAGAAAATAACTTTTGGTTTTTTGGTTTTTTTTTCATTCAGTTAAAACTGGTTGTACTTGAATTTGAACTTCAAGGGAAATCAAAGGGAGGAGAAGGCAACTGTGAACCCCAGGAGAAGAGTTGGAAAAGGACAGAGCTGGCATCTGGAGAACAGCAGGACAGAACCACTTGGAGCAACTGTGAATGTGCAGGACCCTCCCGGCCCACCTCAGACTGCAGTGGAGGGAGCACCTGTGGACTTCCAGCTCACTTGCCTTGGGAGCTCCTCAGACAAGGAAGGTCAAGGCTTTGAGCTGTGCTCTGAGCTCCCTTCAGGCGCCAGTAGCCAACCACGGGCTACTTGGAAGAAGCTTTCTTCTCCTTTACTCCCACCTTCCCTAATGGTTTAAGCACTATCTTAATTTAGGCTTGTCCTTTCACATGCACTTGGCTGCTGTTGGAGTGTAGAGGAAGGGGAATGTAAACACTGTAGTCACACTCTGTCAGTTTGCAGGTAGGAGAGGGGTTTGTGGCTGCTCTAAATCACTCTCAGGCCACTCTCACGGGGAGTGTTGGGGTCTTGGTGCCTGTTCACATGTGAAAAGCTGACCTGTGGTAATTGCCCGTGCTGGGAGACTCCTCCTGCAGCAAGATCCTGCTGGGTACCAGAGCTGGGGGGGACAGCCACCTTTGGTACCTGTGTCCAATGTCTGGCTTCATTCCAAAGCTGTGAGATGTTCCATGGCCCCAGCATCTGCTCTTGGTCACCAAGCCGTCCGTGGGGCTGGACTTTAACCATATCTCAGTTAGGAAACACTATATACTGTGGGGTTTTGGTTTGGGTTGGTTTGGGGTTTTTTTTTCCTTTAAAATTTGCACATCCCAGGAAAGTGGGGGTTGATGTCTGCAGTTCCCACCTGGCTGCCCCCTCGGGCTGGCAGCTCACTGGCCTCGTGGTGGTGTGGCTGCAGAGCCCTGTGTGCTCTTAACCACAGTATGAAGAGCACACGTGGTGTCCTTTAGTGGTGGAAAAGGGAACTCTGGGTACCCCAGGGCAGTGGGCAGTGCCAGCAGCACATGGCACAGAGTGTCCCCGTGTCCCTGCTGCCTGGGCCCGAGGGCAGGCGTGAGGGGTCCTTTCCCACTCCTGCTCCCTTATCTCACTGTGCTGCTGTCATGAGTTGCACCCCTGTCCTCGGGCAGAACTCAGCCTCGTGCTGGCGTGAAGGATGCCACTGCTCCTCTGGGGATGGGTGGGCAGTTCATTGCCTTTCTTTGTGTTTAATTTAAAAACTGGAACTTGTTTCATTGGCTTTTTTTTTTCTTTCTTTCTTCTTGAGCTATGAAAGCCAAAAGGCTTTAAGTTCCTCAGTTGTATTTATATTGCTGCACTACTGATTTGTGTTGAGCTAGATGAAGATTAAACACTATTGAATGTGAGGGAACGTTCCCTCGCTGAATGTAGTCGTGGCTGCTGCTGAGTTTAATTTTGGGGCAACCAGCTGTTCCTCAGGCCCGGCACTGGAGCCTGTGGCTCCCCCAGTGCCGAGGGCGCGGCGCTCGCCTGCGTCACGGCACGGGCCACCCTCCAGCTGGGCTGTGCTGCTCCAGGCCAGGCTTCCCCTTCCCAGAGGCTCCTGCTCCTGCTCTCCCCAGGGCTCCTTCCCTCCAAACCCGCCTGGGACCACACACAGGGAGGGCTGACCCTGGGATGTGCTTCACAGGGCACGGCCTAGTGCTGGCTGTCCCGTGGCCGGACATTTAACCCTCGGGTGACACCACCCTCTGCATTTCCCTTCATTTGGATGAACAAACAATGGGAGTAGGAGGGTTTGGAGCTGCAGGGATTGACCTGGGACTGCACCTGGCAGTGGTTTGTGCTGGTGGAGGGGAGCTCTTGGGCTCTTACTGGTTCTGGTCTGTGGGGCTTAGGCTTTTTGAGCCCCTTGCTCCTGCCCATCCTGGGGAGGACCCCCGGCAGCAGATGGGGCTCAGCCATCAGGCATTGGGTGCTTCAGGGATCAGAGCCCCTCACAGCAGTCACAGGGTGGCCTTTCCAGCGAGCCTGGCTGTGTGTTGTGGGAGAGGGAATTAAAATCTGTGTAGCTGTCGCCTCCAACACCTTTGTTCAGCTGCAGTTGTTTCCTTCATCCCTGTGTTTCACCGTGGGGTCACAGCCCCTGGGGTCAGGGTGCTGTACTGAGGGGCTGGGGTTTGGGGAGAGCTGTGTTGTTCCCTCTGTGCCCAGTGGCTTGTAGTCACTTGTCATCACCCAGTGCAGGTGTGTGACAGCACAGCACGAGCTCCCATTAAATTTCTAGCTCCCATTGGTATTCACTGGCTGTGCAGCCTCTTCCCTCTCCACACATTAATCCTCAGTACCACCAAGCCCTCGCCTTCAGAAATGGGGATGGGCAGCTCTGCACACCAACTTCGGGGGCCACAAGGGGCTGACAGAGGTGAGGAGACCCGCCTCCCTGCCCCAGGCTGAAGGTGGGAATTTCTGGACCCAGACAGGACTCCCACACCCAGGGTGGACTGTCCCAGGAGTGCAGCCCTCCCCAGGTGTGTACACAGAGCCTCTGGGATTTTGGAACCTGTTTTCCCCATCTCCTCCTCCCAGCATCACCAATTTCACTGCCAGTTTGTTACCTGAGTGCCGTGAGCCTGACCTTGCTCAGGAAGGTTCTGCATTGCTATGCTTTATGATTTCACAATTAGAGACACTGGCTACAAGTTACCCATGTGTGGAAGTTAAAGGCTGAGACATCTGCTAGATGTACCATCAGCTTCACTCGGTTTTGTTTTCTTTAATGTACTCAAGTGCCAGTGGAGATGTCTGAGGCAAATTCTAGTTTTGAAACAGTTTGCTCTTAAATCTTTTCCTCATCCTCCTGCGTAGCTGGGGTTGCCCAGCCTGTCTGCACTTTGGTTAACGGTGTTTGGTGATTCCAGTGTTACTTGGTTCAGAACTAAAAGCAATTTTTTTAAAAACAAAATGTTTCTTGCAAATAAACAGGGAAGATGTTTTGCTGCTGCCCAGCTTTGCTTCTTTCTCCGGTTTCAGCTGCGGGACAGTTCTCACCAAAGACTTGATTTCAGGGGAAAGCAAAATAGCAGCAGCATCAGGGCTGGAGCTGCCCCACACCCAGGTAACAACCCCTGCTCAGGCAGCAGAGGAACATTTACTAATTAGTGGAATCCTTGAAGGAGAGGAGAGCGGCCACCCAGCTGTCACTGGGGCTGTGTAGGGAACACACTTCAGCAAACAGCAGCCAGGAGGGACCTGGTGTGGCACCCTGGGACACGGATTTTTTGGAGAGGGGAGGAGACTCACCTTCAGAGCTGCCCTTCCGTCTGTGCACAGCTCACGTGGCCCATGGGGTGGGCTGGAGCCCTCGGAGTTCACTCTCCTCAATGTCACCTAAGGGCAGGAGAAGCCAAATCTGCCGGGCTGTGGGCTCGCCTTCTTGTGTGGGTAGAGTTTGCACCAGCCCCGGGGTAGTGCTGGAAGAGAGATGGGTTTTCTCACTGCCCCGAGGGCAAAGAGCTGCTCCTGCCTCCAGCGGCTTCTGGTTTGTGTCATGTCCCCGGGGGGGACCGGGCCCTGGGCTGGAGCCTCAGAGCAGCCCCAGGCTCTCAGGCTGGGAAACGGGCTTTTATGCTGGAGTTTCACAGCCCAAGGAACTGAGGCAGGAGTGACAGTGGCTCAAGAACTCTGCCCACCACGGCTGTCCCAGTGTTTAGGTGGTTCAGCGGCCTGGGAAGCCCCGGGACCCCTTTGGGGAAGGGGAGGCAGGGACTTGGCTGTGGGCACAGCAGGAGCGTGTTGGACCATGGCAGAGCTGGGGAGCTCGGCGTTGTATTTGCAGCTACACCACTTGTCTCTCCCTAAGCAGCACCCAGGGCTAGGAGGAGTTAAAAAACCAAAAGGCTTTTTCTAGAGCCGGAGGAGCATGGTTTTTTCTCTCTCTGCACTCATCTTCACCCCCACTGCTTGTGCTGTCCTTGCTCTGATCGTGTGGATTTGGCGCTGCTCCCCAGCGCCTTCCTGTCATTAGGATTCCCTGGATTACTGCTGCTTTCCTTCTTCCAGCTGGGCTCTCCCTGTCTTCGGCACCAACAGAACTCCCACACCTCGCCCGGGTCCCCCACAGCCACGCAGGGACACGGTTCTGGTAATGATGAGCTCCTTAATTATCCCCGTGCCGAGGGTGTGGCAGTCCCTGGGAGCAGAGGGCACTGCAGGGAGTTGGGAACACTGTGGCACCTCTGGCACCCCGGCACGGCCCCGGCTATTCCCCCGGGGCTATTCGAGAGCGGGGCAGGAGCGCTGGTCACTGCCCTCTGAGAGGCCGGGATTTGCAGGTGGCTCAGGTGGATTAGCGATCCCGTGCTGGCCGTGTGGGAATTGGTCTCCCCACCACCAGCACCCTGCGCGTCCCTCCTGGCCGGGCACAGACCCAGAGTCCCTGCACGGGTCACTGCTGCTCCAGCGTGGTTGTGAGAGGCATTTTGGGGAGTGAGCGTGGCTGGCTCGGGACAGGGGCTTTGCAGAGCATCCCTGCTCTCTCCTCCCCTCTCCCGTCACTCCTCCTGCCGAGGCAGAGCCCCGAGGGCACCGTCATCCTCCGTCCATCGTTCTGTCCGCCCGCTGGTCAATACGGGGCCCCGAGCGCCGAGTGAGTCCGTCTTTCCATTGTTCAAACAATCTCTTTTCCACATGCGGTGCCAAAGGCTCCCCGCTCGCTCCCGCACGCGCCAGTATATTTAGCTGCCTCTAAGCCTCTACCTTTCCTTATATAGGAGAGGCCAAACGAATTTCGCACTCTCATTATTAATAGCCTGAGAGGAGCTCTTAGGAGGCTGCCAAAAATAGCAGGCAAACAGAGCGCACCCGGGGTGGGGAGGGCGCCGTGGCAGGCAGGGAGCCGCCGGGACCGCCGCGGGAGGGATGCCGCGCTGCTGGTCCCGGCTTTTCCCTTTGGGAACCACGCTAAGGTGCCTCCCGGCATCCTGTCCCCGCCGCAGCGCCGGGCAGGGGGTCCCCCTGGCCCCGCCAGCTCTCGGCAGGCAGAGGTAGGACCGGCGGGGAGCGAGGTGGGAACAGCAGCCCCGCACCCCCAGGATTTGCGGCTGAGGATGCTGAAACAGCCGCCCCCTGGGTGTTTGGGACACCCCAAGCGGGTGGCCCGGGGATCCACATTCCTGCGGGGTCCTCCCGGCCCAGGACAACTCCTGTGGCTTGAGTGGTGACAGGTTTCACCCTCCTGTGCAACCCCACAGGCTCCTCTTTGCCCTCGGACTGCCCCGCGCTGCGCTGGGCCCAGTGTTGAGTGCCCGCTCCCCCCATGGCATGGCTTTGCGACCCCCGCTGGGCACCCGGGGGGGCGTGGGGCAGAGGGCAGAGGTAGCCGGCTGTCTGCGTGCTGGTGGCAGTCCTTGATGCCTCGTTCAGGAGGGAGAGGGTTTCTCAGCAGAGATCACCCACAAAAGCATCCCCAGAATCGGACACATGTCCCGGGACATGGAGCCCGGGAGGGGGCAAGCGAGGAGGGGGCTGCGGCGTGCCCAGCGAGCGAGGGGTCTTCAACTGCACTCGGAGACGTTGCATCCCAGGCAGGGTCTGCCTTAAATCCCTCCTCCCTCCTCCCTCCCTTCCCTGGCGAGGAACTTCTCCCGGCTGAACTGGAGGATGCTGCAAGCTCCTGCGGACGAGCCGGAGGAGTCCTGTGGCAAAGTCAAGGCGAGCGGGGAAGCGGCGTGTTCTTGCCGGGTGTCACCGCATCCCGCTGCCGCCAGCCCAGCCTGCCGCGGCCGGTGTCACCTCCAGGACCGTGAGTGGCCTTGCGGGAGGGAGGTGCGGGGTCTGCGGGGGGCAGCGGGGCTTTCCCCTGCCGCCCACGTTTAACCTTCAGCTAGCCCGGCCGGTGCTGAGCCTGCCGGGGATGCTGCTGCGTGGCAGGGAGGGGACACCCCGGCGTGGGGGTCACCGCAGCCCCCCCCCCACCCTGCTTGGGGACAGCCCGGGTGGAGGCGGAGGAGTGGGAACAGCAGCAACTCTCTGTGGGGTTTGGGGGCGCAAGGGGGCACCCCCGAAGGGTCCCGGCTGCAAGGGGGTCCGGCGTGGTGGGTGCTTGGCTCCGTGGGCAGCACCCGGTCCCCCAGGGAGCCGGGGTGCCCTCGGCCACGCATAACGGGGACACCCCACTCCGGTGGGATGGAGTGGGAAGGGAAACTCAGCTCCTGGGCACCTCGGCACCGCATTTTGGACACTCACGGGGGCAAGTGATGACCACCAGGGCCATACGCCCACAGCCCCGACACGGGCGATGCCGCAGGGTAAGGGGACAAGCAGGACGGGAGCACCCTGTGCCGGAGCTCCCCTCACACCCACCTCCCTCCTCCTCGCTGGGCCTCTTGGTATTTTTTAAGCCTCTCGGCAGCTGGAGCAGCTGCTGCAGTGGGTTTGCCGGAGATGGATGAACCGTGGGGAGCCGGCTGGGGGGGCAGCGCTGGAGGGGAAAACTTGGAAGGGCCCCTGCGAGGCAGCGGCTGCAGAGCGCGGCCGGACACGCGGCGCTGGCGGAGCGGGGGGGATAAAAAGATGCTTCCTTTTATAGCCAGGCTGGGGTTGTTGGGTGCCCGCGGGAGCGTGGGTGCCACCCCGGCAGCCCCCCGGCTCCGCTGCCTCTCCCTGCAAGGCCGTCTGAGCCCGGTGCCCACAAACCACCCTGCCCGGGACAGAAAGCTGCTCTCGGGAGCAAATGGAGAACACGGGGGCTGCCCAGGCTGGGGGCTCCCGGCCGAGGTGGGGGCGCAGAGAAGACGTGGGACAGGAGCTGCTTGCTGGTGGGTGTTGGCTCAGGGACGTGTCTGCAGCCGCCAAGGGCAGCGCTGGGGCTCGGGAGGGCTCGGGGCTGCCTGCGGTGATGGGGGCACCCCCAGGGCTGCAGAGGGACTTGTGGGGATCACTGGGAATGTCTGGGCACGGAGAGGGCAGTGGGGCAGAGTCGGGCTGTGGGGCAGGGCAGGAACAAGGAGGGGTGGTGGGTCTGGGCGAGACGGAGAGCCCCAGTTGCAGAGATCACCCCGTGGATCTGGGTGCAGCCCTCCAAGGTCACTGGGAGAGCCCAGGCGAGGGCTGTGGGAACCGTGCCATGGGATGGGGCTGTGTGGGCCCCCGGGGCTGGGGTACCTTTAGTACCCAGTCCTGGGAGGCTGCCCAAGGTCAGCCGAGGTGACTGGAGCTGAACTAGGCTGGGATGCAGGAGCCCTGAGCCTGCACCCTGGCTTTGGGGGATCGGGGTGGATGCAGCCACTGGATTTTGGCTCCCAGTGCACCTCGACAACCCCACCAGTCCCTGGAAGCCAGCACCCCTACAGAAAATCCTCATGGCAGCATCCCACCGTGCTGCAGGGCCGGCAGAGCAACAAGGGTTAAGTGGGTGCATCTCTGCAGCCTCTGGCCTCAGGACACTCACTCTGTTTTAGCGGGGGTACAGGGCTGCTGGCCCAGCCAGACACACTCAGCTCCACCGCTGCTGCTGGGCTGGGGACTTGTCTTGGGTTCTGGGAGCTGTGTCTGGGATCCCCAGGACCGGATCCCCGGGGACTGGCCATGCAGGAGTTCTTGGGGTGCTGGCAGAGCATCCTGGGGCAACCACAGCTGTGCTGGCAGCCACCTTGTGCCCCTGTGGCAATGGCTGGTGGCTTGGAGGGCCACTGAGCAGCATCCCTGCAATTCTGTGGGTGCTGTGAGCGGGGCTGGTGACGTGAGGCTGTACTTGGCACCCACCGGCTCCTTGCAGGGAGCTGCGGTGTGTGTGGCCACAGCTCCCGGCGCTGAGTCACGGCGGCACCACGCTTGGCCAGCCCCACATCCCTCCTGCTCGTGGCCGGGCCCCTCATGCACCCCTTGCTGCCCTGTCCTGGGAGGGGGCAGCTCTGGGGCCTCCGGGGCACTGCCTGTACCAGCCACTGTCCCGCTCCAGCTGCAAATTTAGCAATAAGAAGGTCACTGGGGTCAAGGCATGTCTGGGTGATGGTGAGTGACGCTTGTCCCCTCTGTCACCCTGCCCTGGCCACTCACAGCACCATTATGGTCTCAAGCCCCTGAGCTCTCAGCTGAAGCCCCTCCCTGGGCAAAGGCATCTCCAGCCTCCCCTGTCCAGAACTGCTGTGTGGGGAGGGGGTGGGGGTGCCTCGACCCCCAGCTCCTTCCCCTGGGCCTGCAAACAGGGTGGGCAGAGGGTGTGGGTGTGGGAAATGGGTCCCCCTGACACTGCCCCACCTGCACTGAGCTGCAACCACCGCCCTGGGACACAGACAGGGGGAAGTGGAGTGCAGGGGTTCTTGGGGGGGTGCTGGGGTGGTGCGGGATGATGGGGGAGTGAGCTGGTGCATCTTGACCTAGCGCAGCAGCAGCAGCAGCAAGAGGGATCCCTGCCAAGCCCAGAGCCGGGGCCGACGGGGCACCCCCGCTGTGGAATCAGCTCCAGGCACAGGCACCCACCTTTGTCATGGGTGCTGGCCCGTGTGGGCTCAGAGGACACGGCCCTTGGCTGTGCCCCCGTCTCCTTAGGGGTGCAGCCCCCCGGGTGCCCCCACTGCAGCAAACTCGGGGCATCCTGGAGCATTCCACCACCCACACGGGGCAGCTGTGCTCTGAAACAGCAGCCTGAGCACCCTCCGGCCAACACCGGCTCGAGGCATGGGCAAGAGGTGCTCCCCACAGCCCCTGCCTGGCCTCGGGCTGCGCTATGGGCACCGGCTCCTTCCAGGATTCCAGTGGAGCTGGTGGGCACAGCTGGGAGCAGTGGGCAGCCCCGTGCCCCGCACACCCAGCCCCACACCGCCCACCTCTCCCTCCCAACCCTACATACTTCTTCATATGCCCATATGGAGTCGGCCGGCGTTATGGAATGTTAAGAAGTATGTATTTTTGGGTTGGGACCCCCGCGCCGGGACCCCCCATCGCCACCACCGCCCAGGCGGCGCCTCCAGAGAGACAAGTGCGTCCCTGGGGCTGGTAAAAAGGAACCAGATCAACTTGCAACTGGATTTGGTCCCCTTCAACCAGCTGCGGAGGCGCATGAGCTACGGCACCCGCTGCCCCTCACTGCCCCGGCCCCGGGGGCTGCCGCTGTCCTGCCCTGAGGGGTAAGGAGTGGGAGCAGGGAGCGGGACAGAGCGGGGGGGATCGCGAAATGGGGCTTTGGTTGTTTTTGGAGCCTGCCCGGGGGAGCGGAGGCGGGTGGAGGGGCTGCTCCGCCCAGACTGCCCGGGGCTCTCGTCCAAACGGCGGAGCATCGTCGCTCTCCCAAACCTGCTCGGGAAACGCCCCGTGAAGCCGCAGCCGCCAAGGCACAGACGTGAGGAACATCCCCCGGCCCGGCACCACCTCCTCCCGCAGCCCCCGCACCTCCCGTCCCCGCGAGGGGGTCGTGGGGAGAGGGTTCCCCACCCCCGGTGACAGAGGAAACCCAGCCCCGGCTCCAGCAGAGACAGCGACGTCCAAAAAGAGAGCGCTGATAACGAAAGCGTAAAGCAGATAATATCATTTCTCGGAAAGTGCTGTGCCCGTGACGTTCCCTGGGTTTGTCCGTACCCCTCAGAGCGCAGCAGGTGCAGGGCAGGTTGGTGGCCAGGGGTATCGGGGTCCTTCGATGGGTGTTTGGGGACAGGACCCCTTATGTGAGTGGGGGCCAAAAAAGGGGCGCTGCTCACCCCGCTGGACGGGCGGAGCAGCCAGAGAGCCCTGGGCTGGGCAGAAATGCGGCGCCAGGGGAGTCTCTGCCTTCGTGGGTTGGCGGGGCGGGGGGCGCTCCTGAGGAGGGGCGGTCTGGCCGGGGTCGTTCGTGCAGGACAGCAAAGACCCGTCGGCCCCGCTCGGCGCCCACGGAAGAAATTTGTTCTTGTTCCCTGAAGGGTCAGACTCAGAGTGGACCCAGCGCAGTTCTCGCTCCAGGCCATCCCACCATGAGTAAGTTTTGTGGGTCAAGGGCACGGCCCCGGCAGTGGGACAGGGCTGGGGACACGGGGGCTCCGGGGTGCGCCCCTTCTCCGCGGGGCCGGTCCCGTCGCTGGTCGGTTCCCGGGGATCTGCAGGACAAGGGGGAGCTGAAGGAGGGGAACTGGGCTGGCAGAGCTGCTGCTGACACTGAGCCACTGCCCTGCCTGGCACAGGGCACTGAGTGGAGTGCC
The DNA here is from genome assembly GCA_035583155.1 of Acropternis orthonyx. NCBI lineage: Eukaryota > Metazoa > Chordata > Aves > Passeriformes > Rhinocryptidae > Acropternis > Acropternis orthonyx. Next base: position 3,522,721 of record JAWWEU010000062.1, read on the forward strand.
CGGGAGGAGTTTTACTGTCCACATTGTGCTCCCTTCCCTTTCCCCATTTCTTTTCCACCTTCCCCACTTTCCCTTTCCTGATTCCACCTCACACATCTCTTTCGTCGTCTCCCTCTTGCCTTTTTCCCTCTTAGCCCTGAGAGCCTGAGGGAAAGGAGCCACAACTGGAGCAATAGGAAGGTCACTGGGGTCAAGGCATGTCTGGGTGATGGTGACACTTGTCCCCTCTGTCACCGTGCCCTGGCCACTCTGGGCTGGGGCCGGGGAGCCCCCTCACAGCACCGTTATGGTCTCAAGCCCTTAAGCTCTCGGCTGAAGCCCCTCCTTTGGGCAAAGGCATCTCCAGCCTCCCCTGAAGCTGGAGTGGGGGAGGGTGTGGCACTCGGGTTCCCTGCCCTGTCCCAGCCCAATCTGGTCGTGGGGACCCCGGCTGGGCTGGGGCTGCCAGTGCAAGGGCTGAGGGGAATTGGTGTGTTGGTGTGTTGGTGTGAGGGAGGGGCAGCACTGACCTGGAGCTGCAGGTGTCTCTCTTAGTGTCAAAGCTGAGCTGACATCTACCCTGGTGGTGGCACTCGGGACAGCGGCCGGTGCCAACATACACCAGCAGAAGCAAAATCCGGATAAGGAACCCAAGGAGGAGACAACTCCAGTTGGCAAATACAAGAAGGAGGGAACCCCAGATGACAAGTACAATGAGGGAACTCTAAAATATAAGAAGGAGGGAGCTCCAAATGACAAAGACAAGAAGGAAGCGGCTCCAGATGACAATTCCAATGGTAAGATTAGTCCAGGTAAAAGACTTCCTAAGTAAAGCCAAGCAGGTGCCTGATCCCGAGGTCTCTGCGAGGCAGCCTGGCAGGCTCTGGGAAGCCCCCTCAGACACCCAGCGACTCAGCCACCCTCTTAAGAGCTGGGGATGTGCTGCAGCAATGAGTGCCCTGAATCCAATAGGGCTGCTGTGCAGGTGGGGGTGTGGTGGTGGTCGGTGTGTGGTCGTGGCACAGGTACCCTCCAAGCACCTTGGGATTTGCTGTGCTCCAGGGAGGGACTCCGGTGGGCATTGTTTCCAGCCCTGCTCCCTGCCCCCCTGCACAGAGAGGGGCTGGCAAGGCATGGCTGGGTTTGTCCTGAACTGTTTGACTCGCCTTGTGCTGGTGACAGGTGGCACATGGACCTGACACATGCCACACTGGTGGGGTGTGGTGGGCAGGGCAGGGCATGTGGGCACCCCGGGGTGTGTCTCTTCTCACCTCTCTCCCAGCCTCAGTGGCACTGGGGTCTGTCCCATCAGCAGCCCCTTCCTGGGGGTCTGCAGGGCCCGGGGGCAGCTGAAGGCAAGCGGAGGGTTGGAGGAGCTGCTGCTGGCACAGGGCCCATGCTCTGCCTGGCTCAGGGTGCTCAGCCCTGCTCAGGAGGAGCTTTACTGCCCACGCTCCTGCCCCCTCCTGCTATTTTCTTTCTTAGGTTGGTGGAATGACGGAGCCAAAGGCCCTGCAATAGCCATCGGTGTCGGTGCTCTCATCGCCCTTGGAGTAATTTTTGCCCCTAAGAGCGCCATCCTTACCATGCTAGCTGCCTGCGGCGTCGGTCTCCTGATGTGTGAGTGGGGAGGGCAGGGGTGCTGGGCTGCACTGGGTTCATCCCCTCAGGGCCACGGGGTTATACTCTGGGCTTGCTGTAAAACCAAACCAGCCCTTTAACCCCTCATCAATCTGAATCACCCCAGACTGTGGGGAAGGGGTAAATCCCTGATGCAGAAGGAAGAGTCAGGACCTGCTGGGGTAGCGGCCAAGGCTGAGGGCACTGGCACTGTGCAGGGAGGTGGCTGATCTGCGACAAGAACAACCCCTGTGCCCATTTGCATCTCTGGCTAGAGCCAAAAAGGGACAGCAGAAAGGGGCTGGGTGTGCTCAGGGAGCAGAGCTCACCCCAAGCCAGCTCCCCAGGACAGTCTGGGGACATACTTGGCTCTCCCTGCCCAGGACAAGTCCTTGGCTGTGTCCCTGCCTTGTGCTCATCCCTCAGCAGGCAGCCTCGATGCTCCTGGAGCATCACACTTTTGTCTTTGCAGCGACGAAGACCAAGGAACACATGAGCTGACATCTGCCCTCTGAGCAGCAGCCAGTGCCACACTGTCCAGAGGGAACAAGTCCAGCTGACCAACCCCGGTGAAGCCAAGCAGATGCCTGATTCCTACATTCCTGTGGCCAGCCCTGGAAAAACCCCTGCAGACTCCCAGTGCCTCAGCTGCCCCCTAAAAGCTTTGGATTCCCTTGATCAATATGTCCTTTAAAGCAAATAAAAGTGCATGGGAGGTTCTGGTGTGGTGGTTGTTGGTGTGTGGTCAGGGCACAGGTACCCTCCAAGCACCTTGGGATTTGCTGTGCTCCAGGAAGGGATTCCAGTGTTTCCAGCCTGGCTCCCTGCCCCCCAACAACACCAAGGGGCTGGCAAGGCAGTGGCTGGGTTTGTCCTAAACTATGTTTGACTCACCTTGTGCTGGTGACAGGTGACACACAAGGGCTGACACGTGTGTCCTGTGCTGTGCCCCAAGTGTGACCCCAAGGCTCTCCTCACACTCAGCTGGGTTTCAGTTCCTGTACTCGTTTTAATTACCCAAAATAAATGGATTGAGCAACCACGTTGGTCAGTAAGGCAGCACAGTATTTCCCTGCCACTTCTGCACCTCACCCACCACTGCTCTTAGAGCTGTTCCCAACCTACCCAGATCCTGAAAGGGACACCAGCTGTCCCTGTGCAATCTCAGCCCCTCAGATGGTGGTAGGAAGGTGTCATCTGCAGAGGGACAATAACAATAATAATAGTAATGTCAATAATGCACAAATTGCTCACTGACACAGTCCCTTGCACCCCAGACACACGCGGTGCATCCACAGCACCTGCAGGGGATCGTGGCTGCTCCAGGGCCAGCATCATTGTGGATGCTCTTTCTTCAGGCTGCTGGAAATGTTTAAACAGCACTTGAGTACCTTTTTTTTCCAGCTTGTGATTGCTGGTATCTATTTTCTCTTACCTCTTTAAGCCCAAAGGCTTTCCTGGCTGCCCAGGCACTCGCCCAGCCCTGGGGCACCAGCCCATGTGCAGGACCCTGCTGATGCCCTGGCAAGGGGGGTTTGCCCCCAGGGTCCTGCACCAAGCCCTGCTCCAGGCTGTCCTGGGCGAGCTGGAGCTCTGCCTCCTGGCACCCCCGGTTTTGGGGCTGGGGACACACGTGCCTGAGGAGCGACCTGGGGCTGAGGGGTTTGCAGCCTGGGGCCGCGCCGGTGCCTGCAGGACATCACTGCTGCTGCTCTGTGGCACAGGACCCCTACACCTGTGGTGCCACTAACACTGCTGCCTCCTCTGGGCTTCAGCAAAGCAGGACGTGCAGCCAGATCCGTGGCTGTCAAGCGGGGCTGTGTGGCTCAGGCGCACGGCAGGAGGGTGGCTGCTGGCAGCCTGGTGGCCACAGCACGGTGGGTTTGTGCCCATGGGGTCACCTCGGCACTTTGGCCTCCCCAGGCAGTGCCAGCAGCGTGCCCAGGGCCTGGGGTGGCCATGGGGACAGAGTTAATTTCTGTTTCCAGGGGCTGCTCTGGAGCTGCGTCTGGGATTTGTGCTAAACACAGGGCTGATGGTACAAAGATGTCTTGTTGCTGCTGGGCAGTGCTAACACACAACAAAGGTCTTTGATGCACCTCATACTTCCACCCTGGGGAGGATGTTGAGGGAGGATGGGAAACTGGGAGGAGACACAGCAGGGACAGCTGAGCACAATTGACCAAAGGGCTACTCCAGATCATATGACATCATGCTCAGTAAATAAAGCTGAGGCAAGGAGGAAGTGGGTAAACGATTGGAGATCTTTGTTTTCTGGAGCCTCTGTTACAGGTGGTGGCACCCTGCTCTCCCAGAGATGGCTGAACACCTGCCTGCCCATGGGAAACCGTGAATGAATTGCTGGTTTTGCTTTGCTTGTGTGCGTGGCTTTTGCTTTCCGTCTCAAACTGTCTTTACCTCAGCCCACAGGTTCTCTCGCTTTTACCCTCCCGTTTCTCTTCCCGGTCTCGCTGGCGGGGGACTGAGCGAGGGGCTTGGCTGTGGGCAAACCATGGCAGCCACCAAAGCTGCCATCAGGGCTCTGGCTTGGCTGCCACGCTGTGACCCCCCTGGATCCGCACCGCGGCCCTCGCAGCTGTCTGTCGCAGCCCCCCTGGGACCCCGGCTGGGACCCTCTGCCTGGATGCCCACCTCTCTCCCGTGCCCCCCTCGCTGCATCTGACCCTCCAAATTCAGACTGCCCAGCGCAGTCCTCCGCCTGCTCCCTGCGATGCGCCGGGTGCGGGTGGGACGGGCAGCGCAGCTCCCTGCCCTCTTTCACCTTCCCTGTCCTCCTCCTTTTCGTTATCCTGTTCATCTCCTGCCCTCCAGCCTCTTCTCTCCCTCAGCCGGCAGACACGGAGGTCAGGGAGACGCCACTGGAGCTGAAGCCGGCCCAGGGGAGGGTGTGGCACTCGGGATCACTGCCCAGTCCCGTCTGGTTATGGGGGGCTGGGCTGGGCTGGGGCTGCGAGTGCCGGGGCTGAGGGGAATGGGAGTGTTGGTGTGAGGGGGGGGGCGGGGGGCAGCACTGGCCTGGAGCTGCAGATTTCTCTCTTGGTGCCGATCTGGGCTGACATCTACCCTGGTGGCACTCGGGACAGGGGCCAGTGCCAACATGTCCAAGAAGAAGCCAAGTCCGGACAAGGAACCCAAGAAGGAGAGAACTTCAGATGAGGAATCTGAGGAGGAGACAAATACACCAAAGGAGCCCAAGAAGAGCAGTCCAGGTGGCAAACGTGATGACAACAGTAGTCCAGGTAAAAAACTCAAGAGAATCCAAGCAGGTGCCTGATCCCAAGGTCTCTATCAGGCAGCCTGGCAGGCCTCTGGGAAGCCCCCACAGATCCCCAGTGACTCAGCCACCCTCTTAAGAGCTGGGGATGGACTAGAGCACAGTGAGGGGCTGGCAGGCTGGTGGATGAGTTTGTTCTAAACTGTTTGATTTGCCTTGTACTGGTGACAGGTGGCACCAGGTTGACATGAGCTGTGTGTTGTGAGTCACTGGGGTGTTTTGGGCAGGGCAGGGAATGGCAGGGTGGCTGTGGGCGGTGGGATCTGCTCAGCTGAATGCAGGGTGGGGTCTCGGGGAGCTGCTGCCACCACCTGGCTCCCTGCCCTGCCTGGCACAGGGCACTGGGCTCTGCCTGGGATGGGCTGTACTGCCCTCCTGCCATTTTCCTTCTTAGAATGGAAAACGAGAGCCAGAAGAGCTGTCATTGGAGCTGCAGTTGGAGCAGGTGAGGGGCTGGCACTGAGTGAGCAGTGCTCAGGTTCACGGCCTGGTCCCAGCCCTGTCTGGGTGTGGGGGACTGGGCCGGGCTGGGGCTGTGAGTGCTGGAGCTGGGGAGAATTGGGGTGCTGCTCTGAGGGAGGGGGCAGCACTGGCCTGGAATTCTGCCTGCACTTACTGCTGCAGCCCTGCACACTGTCCCTCTCCTCCCGAGGGCAGGCTGTCCCTGTCCCTGCACCCCTCAGCCCTCCCTCCCCGCTCTGACCCCTCGGCCCTTTTGGGGATGCCGGTTGTGGTGCACTGGTGGTGGGGGGAGAGGGGGGGGGGGTCACAGAGGCCACCCTAAGGCTGTGTTGTGCTCCCTGCAGCAGTGGCACTGGTTGGCATCCCGGCGTGCATTGCCGGGCTGGGGTTCACCGGAGCCGGCATCGCCGCCGGGTCCATCGCTGCCAAGATGATGTCGGTGGCTGCCATCGCCAACGGCGGCGGAGTGGCAGCCGGCAGCACCGTGGCCGTGCTGCAGTCCATCGGTGAGTGGGGAGGCCAGGGGGGCACTGGGTGCACCCCCTCAGCAACCCGGGCTTGCTGTAGAGCCAAACCTGCCCTTTAACCCGTCATTTGACTCCGAACTCTCCAGGCTTTCCCTGCTCAGAAGTCCTTGGCTGTCCCTGCGCGGTGCTCGGTCCCTCCGCAGGCAGCCTCGATGCTGCTGGGATACCACTCTTTGATCTGTCTTTGCAGGAGCTGCAGGTTTCTCTCTTGGTGCCAAAGTTGGGCTGGCGAGTGCCATGGGGACACTCGGGGCAGGAGCTGCTGCCTCGCTGCCCGTGAAGAAGGCTCCAGGTGACAAACCCAAGAAAGGATAACCCCAAGTGACAAAACCCAAGGAGGTGGCAGCTCCAGATGAGGAACCCAAGAGAGGTGCCTGATCCTGAGCTATTGGCAGGCAGCCCCCACAGGCCCCACCCTCTCAAAACCTTTGCATTCCCTTGAGTGCCCTGAAGCCAATAAAGGTGCTTTGCCTGCAGCAGAGATGGCGTTTCCATGTTATTGGGGCTCTTGGGGCTTGGTGCCGTTTGAGGGTGACGAAGCACAGGTCCCAAGGACCAACCTGCTCCCTGATGGTACCACCAATTCCCCTGCGCTGGGCTGGGGGATGGTTTGTGCTCACAGCCCATCCCAGAGGAGCAAAACTGAGCGTGAGCTGCCAAAAGCCACAGAGGAAGGACCAAGCGCTGCTGTGCAGGTCAGCAGCTGCCACCGTAACGCTGAATTAAAACCAACTCGGCTCTCCCCACTTGAAATCTGTGAGATTCTGCCTTTAAACTTAGATTCCAACATCATACAGAAAAGGAGGATGCACTCTTCTGTTAAGGTTAAAGGTTTTTAATCATTTTTCCAGAATACAGATACGATTGAAACAAAAACTATTTTTGGGGTCTCAATAATTCACTTATTAATACCATACATTGAACTCTATAAATTCTCAGATAAGAAAAAGTCTTTTTAATATAGGTTATGATGCACTGGTGACCTAGTTACATCTTTTGAAGTAACACTTTGCAGTTATATAGCACCTTTCATCATGGGGCTGCAAAGCATCCTATGGAATTCTGCCTCATAATGCCCAAAACGAGGTAGGAAAGTCTGGCCAATTTACAGAGGGTACAGCTGAGGTACAGGTTGGAAGGGAGGAGACATGAGGCATCATTGATCCAACAGGGGTGATGGGAAGGGGATGCTGGAGCCTGGGTTGGGTGATGAGTGGGTGGCTTAACCAGGTCAGGTGCCATCCCCCTCACCCTTCTCTCCAAAGCAGCTGCCTGGCTCCCAGCAGGTCAAAAAGATCTCCTTCAAACAGTTCTGGCTTTCTGTGTTATAAATATGTAATAGAGAGGATAAAAAGTCCAGGACTCGCAGGCCCAAGCCCCTTCATTGACTGAGAACCGAGAGTTAACCAACCCGGGGTGACTCGTGCCACCCACCCCCCCGTGGATCTGTGAGGATTAAAACGGTGCCCTTGGGATGCATTCTGAGATTTGGGGTGTGATGCTCTGTCTGACTTCACTGTTTCAGTGTCCTAAATTCCCTTTTCCCTCCTGGCAGGTGACAGTCAGGTATCTCAGCTTTTGTTTCTTTAATAGAAGCTGAATCTCTGCTGAAAATCCATCGGTTTAAGGAATGTGATGTCCGATGGACATTTGACTTTTGTGGTCAGGAGAATCCAAGCTGCCAGAGCTCCTTTGAGCCTTCGTGACTTTAAAAACCTTTCTACAGCCATGCAACACTCCCTGGAGCAGAGCCAGCACCAGAGCCAGTGGCTGAGCACCAAGGACCTCCATGGTGAGATGTTTTGAATACGAAACTATCAATCCCAGACACTTAAATATTTATACTAGTTTTTTGCCACGTACCATCAATTTACCTGCCTGCCCAAAGCACTGTCCCAGCACCCTGCAATGGCTCCTCTGCCATTTGCTCTTCCTGGCATGTCCAAAACTGTTCCCTCAGAAAGCACAACACAAAAAGTTCTGCAGAGCTTCTTGGGAGTGTGGAGGAAACTGAAGATAAAAAGGCAAGTTCTCACAGCTCAGCCAGGTGCCATGGGGTGAAGTTAGAGGGCCTGTCTGTGCCAGTGGTCAGACTCAATAATTTCTTCCTTAGTTTAAAAAAAAATCCACCTAAATAAAAGGGGCTGGAGTCAACTTAGTAACAAACACAATAATATTGTTCAAAACCATTCTACCATTACAAGGCTGATGATGCTCAGGGCAAGTACTGCCAGGGAGCAGCTCTTTGTTAAAGACAGCAAATCTTAATTTTACCTCTGAAATGTTTAAAATGGATGATACATTGAAGAAAAATTGGGGAGGAACCTGTTGGGCCAAGGAGATTAAAGCCAGGTGGTTACAAGCACCAGAACCATTCAAAGGACAAGCATTTTGTTCTGGGTTCTTTTGTTAAGGCAAAAGTGAAACTACAACTCAAGGGACTGGGGAGAGTTACTGAGACTGTAACACAAACCCCAAGGACTTTATTGCACATTCAGAGTCCCCTCTGTGACCCTGGCACGGAACTGGCACTGTCAGAGCACACCTGGGGACACGTGGCTGCTGTTTAAAGTCTCTGAGGAGCTGGAGACTATTCCAGAGAAATCCAAGGGCTTCTCCTAGAGCAGCAGTTGGCAGAATAATTCCTAAGATAAATCAGCTTCCTTGTGCACTAATTCTGTGGTTCTCAGCGTTCTCCCACTTTCCTGCACTGGTGAACTGAAGCCAGGCTGGACCAGAGGTTTGTCAGAGCACCTCCCACAGCGGGACCTGCTGGCACACTGAGAGCGGGAAGTTTTCAGCATTTCTTTCTCACACCCGTTTTTGTTTCTTCTCTGTCCACACTGAGACTACACCATGATTTTTCTACTTAAAAAAATGTTTCAATAGACTTTGTGTGCTCAGCAACTGAGTCAGAAATGTTGATTACAAACGCAGTTGTGTTCAGAACTTTGAGCCTGTGTGTATCATCTACCAATATATTTTAACCCTCCGAGGTAATCCTTCTTGTGAATCAGTGTGAATTCGAGCTGGGCTGACAAGAAATCCCTTAGGAAGCAAAAAATGCCCTGGCAAACCCTGGACAAAACCAACCATTGCCAAACGGCATCCAAGCAAGCAGTGAAAGTGAAACTAAAACTACTTTTGCTATTACCATGGAACTGCAGGGAAATGTTTCTTATCTCAGAGCCACCAGGAGTTTACACAACGTTTAACAACATTGTTTTCAGCCAGGGAAGCTTAAATTCACTTCAGTTTCCTTGCTGAGAAAAATTTTTGAAAGACAAATATTCCATTCAAAGTACCTGGAAAAAAAAAAATAACCTAAATGGAAGCGTTTGCAGACAAGAAACAGTGAGTCTTCAGAGAAAGAGTGGTTTTACTCAAAGGTACAAATATCCTACATTATTCTATGGGAATATTTCTGTGAATGCCTCTTCAGGGAACACTCAGCAGTGGGACTGTTCTTGAGCCCAGCCCCACCCAAGGCAAGGCTGCCCTCCCCAGGGCCTGTGTCCTCACCTTTCCCTGCCTCATTCCCGGGGGGCAGGGAAGGAGAGGAGCAGCCCAGGGCTGTTTGCTGCACCCCCAAACAGCTGCTCTTGTGGAGGGGATTCCCAGGAAACACAGAAATTCCTGGAGCCTCCCCCTGTCCTACAGGCACCTACAGGCTCTGGGCACGCCCTCGTGCAGCAGACACGCCTCGGACCTTTAATCCCCTACAGGATGGTTTTGTTTTCCCTGAAACATTCTATCAACCATCCCAAGCCAAAGCACCGCCTGCTGTTTCACTCTCCACGTAACTCTGGGGAGGGAGGGGTTGGTGTCCATGGACCAAGGGCCGAGCCCACAGGAGCATCCCTGAGCATCCCAGTGCCAGGGTTTGGCCGAAATATCTCCCCTGGGAATGCCTGCCAGGCCATGGAGAAAGCAGAACCTTTGCTCAGAAATGACAGACACAGATGGGCTTTGATCAGACAGAATCAGGGGCAGGTTTTACTTTTCACATAACTTTCTGTATTAAAAAATACATCAGTGAAATCTGTTACAGGCAGGGACAGGACTACCGAGTACACAACGTCAATAGACTACTTTCTGATTTTATTTTTGTTAAATTACTTTTGTAACTGCTAAAAAAATAATTAAAAAAACAAAAAACCCCAACCAAACAAAAACAAAACAAAAAAAAGGAAATATAATTCAAGGCTGTTGATTTTCTTCTCTTGAAATTTTAGTGACAAGCTCAAGTATCAGACCCCTGTTACAGATGATGGATAACTGACCAGAGCTAGATAAAAACCATACAATTCTCTTCTTTAAAAATAGTTTGGGTTTCCAATGAGTTTGTGACCACTGGTCACCAGAAACACACATCTAGAGCTCGAGAACACAGCTACAGACAGTATCAGATATTGTCCTGTCCTCTAAACACCACATGGGACATGGGAGCTTTTCTCTTCCAAAAGACTCAGTAACAGCCAAGCCTTAAAAAAAACCTCTTTCAATTTCCAACACTATGACTAAATCTCTTCGAGTGGGGTGGGGAAAAAAACACACATGGTCATTTTCTACCACAGTTCCGGTGTCAGAAGTAATACTGCATCCTTTGTACAACACTGCCCGAGTTGCAAAGGTGGAAAGAGAAAGAGTGTGTGTGTATTTCTGTTTGAAATGGCAAAGCCCTCTCCAGATTTGCCTCACAAAAGAACCAAAACAGTAGGAGGAGGGAGAGAGGACAAAGGAAAGCTGCCTTGAGGGAAAAGAACTTTCCACGCACCACAGTATTCGCTGCACTACATGGACAGACTGCAGAGCTCCTGGGCTGGGGAGGGGACTCTGCACAGAGCCCAGCACATCACCCACCTCCTGCACACCCCCCAAACGTGGGCGCTCCAAGCTGGCCCTACAGCACCTCTTCCAGCAGAGGGGAGCCCCGAGCGAGAGCCGGAGTGACCATTCCACAGCAGCCAGAGCTGTCCATCTGGATGGCCAGTGGCTCCTGCCTTCCTAACACTTGATCCCAGTTTCCAAAAAAAAAAAAAAAAAAAAAATTAGAAAAGTGTATGTGTGGCTGTATTTATAACGGAAGGTGTCTGCTTGTCTGAACCTCACCCCTTTCTCTCGGACCCTTGGGAAGAGCTCAGGGATCTCCCCGTGTGCTTTGGCAGCAAGGACTGCCAGCCAGCAGGTTGGGGAGTCACCCGAACCACAGTCTAGCTCTCCGTGCCCAACAGTGTGAGGGGAGATTTTACACAACCATTTTCCTTAAAAATATCTCACAACTTTTAAAAAAATCCTAAACAGAGAAAGGATTTATGCACCACTCCAATAGGTGAGTTCCACTTGGATTTGTTCCGAGGATTGATCGGTGCCACAGGACGTTGGGTTTTGCAGCTTACACAGCTTGCTTCCTTCCAGTTCCAGTTTGTACATCCACTGTGGTACAAAATCTGCCTGTAGGTGACATTTTCTTGGCCTATTTGATACACATTTTCCAAAGGCTGGACGTATTCACATTTTGGTGCTTCTGATGTGTATTCAAAGGAAAATACCCCACTTCAGTTAGTCTGATAACTCAATGTCAGAGTCCTCTGATTTGACTTTGGCAAGTTCTTCATGTACCTCCCTCACCATAAGAATCCGTGTTAACATGATGTCCAAGGTTCCTGGGTCTATGGGCAACGTGGAGTACCACATGGGGCTGTTGGGAACGCAGGAGCGCTCGGGCTGCAGGTAGAACACATCACTCCTCTGCTTCACGCTTTCAGAACTGCCAAGGGAAAGAAAGGAAGCTTCAGGAACGCTGGGCTGTATCTACAGTCTTACTCATGAAAAACTTTAGAGCGGATCAGCAAGGAAATCAAAGTTACATTGAGATGGCAACAGCTTAACTTAAACAGTGTAATTCATGGTTTTCCCTTAGTGACCTGGTCACCTCCACTTAGGGAAGAGTTAAGTTGTTTCCAGGTCGCTCAGCTTTAGTTGGTTGTAAAGAAACAGAGAAAATCAGACTTCTCTGCAGTGATGATTCTTCAGTCGGACTGTAATCCAATTAATGGCACTAGCAATGGGATGACTGATAGATGTATGACATCCAACCTCTGAATGAAAACGGTTCTAGGACTCCAGAACTGCTGTGCAATGTGGACAAGGGGAAATGGCCTCAAGGCTTAGACTGTGCATTTCTGAGGGTGATTCATCTGAGTTTCACCTGACACTAATGAGATGCTGTTTCATTTTGCATGTGTATTTTCTCTGAAGAGAAGGGAACACCATATTCCACCTGCTCAAGGATCTAACTGAAGTTTATAAAGAAACAGGAGGGAGAAATGATTTATAGCTGTGTCCTTGCTATAGTCTCCTTTCTGACTCCTAAAAGAAGTTAATCTCGCATCTCAGCAGGCAAAAGTTATCAGTTTTATCCAACTCACACTTCTCCTACCCTCTCTCACAGGAAATATGATGTTGGGGTATTAGTTACAATCTCCCAAAAAAAAGATCATGTATGGGAATTAAGGGAGAGGAGAACGCCATGGGCACTGTAGTAATGCCTCCAGTTTATATTTACACCAAAGAATTTATTTGTTTAAAGGATACATCTCTCCCTGTAACTCTGCTCTTGACTCAACACCAGTAACAAAAAAATACCTATTTGGGGGTCTCACAGCAGCGCTGCTGCTGGAATTCCTGTCAGGATGGTTCCACTCACACCAAGGGACCAGGAACTGGAGAGAGCAACCACAGCACAGGCACAGAAGGTCTGAGCGGGCTCCTTGCCCAAATGCCTGTTGTAATCTACACACAGAGCAAAAGTCAAGTTCTGTCACTTACCATTTTGATAAGTAAAATTCGTAAAGTCGGACTGGACACCGCAGGGGATTATCTGTGTTTTCAGCCATTTCCACTGCTGTTGGAATCTCCTCATCTTCACTGCGTTTCCTTTTGCCTACAGATAATTTATCTGGATACACAAAAATGGCATCACAGCAGTTCAGTGAAAAGCAGCACCTTCAGGAAGGAGCCCTGATCTCTCAGCCCAGCACCCAGTGGTGACTCTGCACCACCCACACCCACTGTGTGACCTGGTTATCTGTGCCCATCCAACCATGGTCACCTGGTGTCACCTGCTGGGTGGGCAAAGGTTTGCATGTGCTACAGGCTGTCCCCAGCCCACTCCTTGTCTGGGAAATCCACAAGAACTGGTATCTGGCAGGAAAACACGGAGGACAGAATTTTTCTTTCTAGAACAGAGTTCATGTAATGCACTGGAACTATGAGCTGAAGCAGCCCATAGGATCAAAGACCTTCCTTTCCCAAATACCAAAATAAACTGAGAACAAAAATCTGTCTTTGCCTCTGGCATCAAGAGGAAAGTCCCTGTTCGTGTGCAAGCCCCTAACTGCTGTTCTCCACTGGGGCTGCCTGGTTTGTTCCCCACACAGATCCAGGATAAATCTGGGAATTAAAAAGGCACAGTGAGGGTCTGGACCTTGAAACCTCGTGAATATGACGTGCTGAGAAAAGGACTTCAGAAAAGGCCTTTAACTCAGGCAGTAGTTAATACAGCTTTATGCAAGTCGAGGATGTTATAAAATACTATTAAACAAATTTGCAGCAACATCTGTGACATCTCCACTGTAAGTTTTTACTGAATGCCTTGGCTCATGCAGAATTTCCCTTTAAACCAGTGAGAGATACTGGAAACGTACAGGACAACAGCACGTGCACAGCTCTGCTTACTGAGTAACACACTTTTACTCCCCAGTGAAAAAGAAGCAGGCAAACCAGAATCACAGAATTCTGTGACTCTGATTCAGACAACACAAATCTGATTGCCCAAACCCCGATGATCAGAGAGCACTCACCTGATTCTACCTCTTGTTTTTGAAAGGGTGGGAAAAAACGTAAATATGTCATCTTAGTATTATACTTCAGAGTTCGGGTGCGCCTCATAACGTGGGCAAAGGACAGTTTCAGGTGCTCACTGACATTCTTTAGTTGGAAGTATTTGGTGTTGAAGAATAGAAGGGTGTTCAATAAAACGATGGGGGAATATGCACCCAGCTGCTTGCACTCCCACAAGTGTTCCTCTTCAATTCTTGAGAACATATAACCTACAAAGAATGGGCAAAGGAAAAAAGAAAACAGTTATTTATGCATCTAAGTCCTCTTTCAATCAAACTATATTGATGAACCACGTATTAAACTAAATGCACACCCCTATTATAAAATCAGAATTCTGCATGCACAAACGTATGAGGGACATGGAAACCAAGCTGTGCAACAGCATGATCTTCCAACACCTGAAGAGAAGGATGTAAAGGAACACTGCAGACACCAGATCCTCACTAAATTCTAATGTCACTGTATTAAACCACAATCAGCCAACTGCAAAAATGTGTAATTCCTACAACACTGAGCACGAGTTTAAAATGTCCCATTTTTTAAACAAATAGCCCACTGTGATTAGCATAAGTCAGTTAGGAAAAGGAGATATGGGGGCTTAAAAGAAACCTGCTGTAAAAAAAATAAAATCACTGCGTGCAGCAGTAATTGGATTATTTCTGTATTAAATCAAAACTTCGTTTTTCTAAATAAAAAGCCAGTTGTGGATACGTGTGTAGAGTTGCCAAAGTTACTCAAGTTTCACTTGTAGTCTGAAAAAGATGTTGTGTACTGACAGGGCTGGTGCCCAGCTCTGTAAACAGCATGATCAGGCTTGAAAACCAATTAAAAATACTTGCAGAATTTGGGAACTCTTAATTTGGAGTTAAGACAAGATTCCAATGATTTGCTAATGTGCTCCTCAAATTTAGCAGGACTATTTCCAGCACTAATAGGGAAATACCAGTGCAAGTGTACATGGTATTTGCAGTAACTCATCTCAAACACTATATTCAATTCTGGCTACTTGTGTTCAAAAATATCAGCTGAAATTTGAGGGAGGAGAAAAACTAGTGTGTTGAGTATCAGAATGGGAATCCTTTATTTCCAAGGATTGATCAGAGGCAAAGGTATAATTAAGTGTAATCATAACTGGTAGATACAGACAGAAAAATCCATGGTGCCACAATTACATGGTGCAGAGAGAGCAGACAAACACGAGTGCCCCAGATCACAGGAGAAAACATTAATTTATGACAGAGCTTTGTCATGCAGCCACATGAAACAAAAGAACTGTCCTACCATTTGGAAGAATTGTAGGTTCCCAGATTTTCAGAAGTTTTGTAAGTTCAATCATGAACCTGGAATAGGGCTCGGTAAAAATGTTATCTATTCTACCATTTTCAAACAGGTACTACAAGAGAAAAAACAGGGAGACAGACAGTTTGTAATCACATCACATTGCAGAGAAGATACAGGACATCAGATTCTTTTCCTTTCTTATGTCTCAGTGTCTTACGGGGCCAAACACTTTGGTGAAATCTCCAGTAAAACAGCAAATCAAATTCCCTGCAGGGGCTGGAACCTCTCCAATATGAAAGGAGAGATCTAGACAAGAACTATCCTTAATATTTCAAGCTCCAGAGCTGTCTCCTCTAAAATCATCTTCCTCTAAGTATTAAGTATTCTTGAAAAAGTCTGCCTATAAAATTCAGAATCATTACTGAGTATTCTTCTGTTTAGAAGAACTTTACAGGATAATACCTCCTGACAAGAGATACAGGCTGCTGAAAGAGCTCAACCTGCACCAGCAAGGGAAGAAAGTGCCTTAAGCTTGTTCAAAAAAGTTTTCCCAAAGTCAGGAGTTTGTACCAGTAAGTCAAAATTGGAACACAAAAACCACTGATACTCCTAGACCTTATCAATGGCACTTTGAATGTTAACTTTTGCTACATTTTTTCCAAGCACGACCAGGACTAAAGAACGATCTAAGACAATTCCATGCCTAATCAGACAGGTTTTACATTGGAAGTAGCTTTCGATTCCTTATCTCAAAGCGACTGCTTAAGAACAGGACCAAGCAGGCTGTTCTGATGAAAACAGAACAGAAATATACTCAACATTGATTTTTAAACAGCAATTAATGTCAGTCTAGGTTTGCACTGCAGCTGTTGCAAGGCAGGTAGCAAAGACTTATTATATTGCTCTTACAATTCACTAATTGCAATGCAATTATTGCCATTTTATACCTTCTGTGAATATTGCCAACACAACAGGTCTTGCCACTGAGAGTCTTTCCCGGGTAACCTCTTCCATGTAAACTTACACATTAGAAGAGCATCACACAAGTATTTTAGATCTAAAACATCCCATCCTAGAGCAGACCTTTCGTGTGTATCAAATATGACCAAAAAGGTTCCAAACCCGAAGAGTTGTGTCTAGCTAGAAACACCCAGTCCCCCCATACCACATTCCTACAAGGACAGAAGAACTTGGTCACTCTGAGCATAAAAGAGATCAGACAAATGAGTAAAATACGGGATTGAGACAGAGAATAAAGCACAAAAAAAAAAAGACATTCTTGCCTCCTCCACAAAACCCAAGCTGCTACGTGAGACTGTGGATTTAAAGCATAAATAACCAAGGCCAGTTCTGCCTGTTCCCAGCAGCCCCTAATCCTCAGTTACCTGCTGAATTCCAAGGCACAAGTATAAGATGCTGTCAGGATCATATTTTTCTCCGTTTGGTCTCCGCACCTCTTGAATAAACTGGCACAAGCCAAAACTCAGCTCAGCAAAAGTGCATGAGAGAATGTCCTCCTTGAGCTTCACAGGATGAACTGGGGCCAGAAAAATGATCAGAAAAATTAATTCAACAGATTAAACCCTCACACATTCCTTATTATTTCATGTAGGCAGAACTCCTAACTCTCCCCTCGTACATGAACTACCCTGTAGGGGCTGATAAACTGATTTCACCTCTCCCACTGGACTCAGGGCAGTGAAAGGCCTTGAGCACTCCTGATAATTCTGGACATAGTTGAGTGCAGCTTATCTGACTTCTTAAAGGAAGAAGGAAGGAAGAATTTAATGGGACATAAGTTTAATGGGGGGTTTGGGAAGGGAAGCAGAGCAACCAGGAATCGATCAAACGATCTGCAATGAAATTACCAGGCTTGGCTGCTCCACACCTCAGAAGTGCCTGCCTGGGAACAAGCAAGCAGGGAATCTTTCTGGGAGTGGGTAGTTTCCTGGAAATAACTGTGATGTTTACTTCCTTAGCCACAAGATAAAAACACAGTAACTCATGTGATTATTCCTCTTCTGGGATATAAACCTCAGCTGTTCTCATGCGATGGCAACCAAAATTCCAAACAAGAGATGAAAAAGCAGATCTTCTCCTAATTAGAATTTCTTCCCTTTGGGATCTTTCTTATGTAAGTCCTGCCATGCTTAGTTCTTTACATTGCACAAGTATTGATTATGGTGTGCTCTCTTCCTCACCATCCCCAAAAAGCTGCGTTCTATTCCTAACTTAAATTCTCAGCTTGACTGAAAATTTGCCCACAAAAGTCTGTGCAATGATGTAAGATCTGAGACCAGGGAAAAGGGGAGTCAGACCTGCCAAATCCCAGGACTGCTGGGGTTTTGTGGAAAAAAAAAAAATCCATCACTGGAAAAATAAAAGTGACATTTAATGTCACTGTTATCTATCACCCCAGTGAGACAAGAGGAGCAATAAAGTTAATTTCAGGCAGGTTGCAGCACAGACTTTTGGAATGTTTCTTTCCAGCTGTGAAGCTTAGAGATAAGGTGCTAAGATTATGATGTTGTAACACACAATTTTTTTACAGCAAACTGTTCTGCTGACAAACAAATACCTTGGGAATGTGCCAGCTACAGATGAAAAGGATGGGGCCTAGTTGATGCTGTCAACTTAGAATTATGGCCTGATAAATCCATGATTCCATAACAGCTCAGAAGAGCTCTGCAGCTGCATAAGGCATCTCTGCTACAAATGAAGAATTACCATGTGCAAATGAAGGCAAAGTGAAGGTTTAAAGATCAACATGTCTAATGTTTCAGAGCCTGTTTTTAAAGCAAACAGATCAATTAAGAATGTAATAGCCATGATTTTTAAATGCATGGCAAGATGTAAGACAGTATCCCATAAAGTCTGTTCTCCACTCATGGATATTGTAAAACTCAGTGATACCCACTCCTAATTTTTACTTGAACAACAAATCATGACAAGTGTTCTTCAGCTAAGTGTTTCTGCTTCCACTGAGAGACAAATTTACCTGAAAACTTTAGGTCCCCTTGCTCCTCCTGTGAGTTTTTCCACTGGACCCAGTTTTTCCAGGCGTTTACCCCATACATGTACTTCAGGGTCATCCCAGAAACAGAGCACCCCGGGTAGGAGCCCTGCATGAGATTCCGGGGCTCCACAGCAACTACAGCCTTCTTCCGTCCCTACAGGCAAACAAACACACCAACACAGTCAGCATTTCATAAGCTCCTCATGCAGGGATGCTTAGATTAGGGCATGTGATGTTATTAGTTCGAATTTAAGGAATCTGTGATCCAGAAGTACTTCCTTACCCGTCTCTTTGGCTGTGGGAAGCCATCCCTGTGTCTCCGTCTTGCCCGTGAACGTGAATGCAAACCCAGTCCTTTACTGAGAGGGTCAAATGAGTCTGAAGTCAAACCAACACCATGAAGAGTTTAATCACATGATTTAGCAGCCCAGGTAGAAGTGTCACTGTCACTGAGACACTGTGGAACACCTGACAGTTGGCAATCACAGCTGTATATTCAAATAACACTGACATTTGAATAACTAAGCAACCTATGCACTTTCTGTAAGAAGAAAGTAAATTCTCAGTAGAAGAAAAAAGCCCCCTGAAACAGTGGGTGTATTTATTCAGGCAAACATGATCTTACCCCCCACCTCACATGGATTATACCCCAGGGACACGAAACGGATGACTTAAAGGAGTCAAGCAAGGCTGCCTGCTGCAGGGCTTCTGCAGAATGCTGTCTTTAAAGATAGCAGTAATATCTTAAAAATAGCAATTTTTAGTAGAGCTGATCAATAACTGCAGCTTTAAACACCCAGCTTCCCTCCGTGAAAACACACAGGCAGGCTGCTGGTACAATGCTCACACAGAAAACCGTGTGTGCTTTCACAGGACAAGGAGTTTTCCTTCACATTACACCGACCTGATGGAAAATCTGCCTCCAGGTCCTGTTCCACATCACCTTTGGAGAACTGCTTCAGTTCTGGGTCGGGCTCTGGCAGGGCATTGGATCGTAGGGTGTAGTGGTTCAGCTCCTCCTCCCAGCTGTGTGGAGTGGACACGGCCTCTGACTCCAGATCTCCGCTGTAAGTGCTGCCCTGGTCTGTGGCAAGAGGGATCACACAGACCACAGGAAACACGTAAACCAGGAGTTTGCAAGAGAAGATACAACAGGATCAAAATCCATTTGCAAAAACAATAAAAACCTGACTGACCTTTCTCAAATATCTTGGGGTCCAGGAAGAGCTCGTGCTCAGATGTTTGAGATCCTTCGGAAAAAGAAGGAAATCTGAATCTATACGTGACTGACAGCTTACATGACTAATATAAAATGCTTTGAACACCAAAAACCTATGTATTAGCTCATAATATTAACACACATAATGTGTCTTCTCCTTCACTGGAGTTTTCCCAACGGCTCTCTACCCTGGTCATGCTGTTGCAGGGGAAACAGAAGTGCAGAACTAAGCTGTGCTTGCTTTTCCAAAGGCTACCATCCCTCCCTGTCTGTTATTTGAATCATCTTTGGACAAATAAGATATTCTGTTCATCTCTTTTCAGCTTGTTCCACGTTTATTACATAGGCTGGTCACTATCCAATACACTCTGTTGTGCACCACCATAAAAATACTGATAGGAAAATATTCTTTTAAAACAGCTGCTCTGTCTTCTTGACTTTGACTCCTCCTTCTAACACATGATGTACTGATCTGGAGATTACCACCTCTAGTAACCTGCTACTGTCAATACCAGTCAAATTAGCACCCAGGATGGGGGAAAGGGAAATCTCTGTGGTGAGAGGACAGACCTTCACCTCACTGCGTTTCATTTCCTTTGGAAAACCACCACCTACCACCGTGAGAGTGTGTTTTTTCTCTCTCTGCATCTGCTGCAATCATTTCTGCCATCTGAAGGAGATCAGCTTCAAATGGATTAATGGACATCTTTTCCTTGCCATCCTGAATATTTTCAATAATCTTATCAGCATTATCCAGGGTAGTTGGGAAGGGCATGGGAACTGGTACCTATGGAACACGTGGAAAGCATTAGACCATATTTAGGGGTGAAGGGAAACAGCAAATACACAAGGGAGATTCCCCTCATTTAATCTTACACATATTTTAGGACTACTAAAATTAATTTAAAAATGACTCCAGACTGTTCTGTACTCTCTCTACAAACTGGTAGTTTTGTGTGATGATGCTTAGCCAAACACGGTGCATTAAGGAGGGCAAAGCTTTCAAGGATTCCAAGTACCACTCGCATGAGCAGCCACAGCACCCAGTGACACCGTGCTGGGCACCAAACAGGACTGGAAACCACTGACTTCTGGAGTGAACTGCAGCGTAACTTACAGGTATTGGCATCCCCAGGGGAACTGGTGTGTACTGGGTGTAGAGGTGGAGGGGCACTGGCACAAACACTGGTACAGGAACAGGTACCACAATGATCTGGGGCTGAACAGCTACATCATCTGTTGCATCAAAAGTAGAACAAACAAAAAATTGTTGGAAAAATACCATACGACCACCTGAAAACTAGTTAAGCTTTCAAAATACATTAAATAACACTCTCTCTCACATGAATCATGTATTAGTCTCTCAACTGCAACTTTTACACCAGGGTAGGAGATCAGATACCCACCTGTCTGGCATTCTTTGTTCTGTGTGTGAGGTTTGCAGGAGGTGGCCTTAGTCTGCGTGAATGGCTTGCACAATAAAGCTTTGTTTTTTAGAAGCCTGGGTGGTTTTGATGATGGGAGCTTTAGGGCATCTGTCTGGGTACTTGCCTGTTTGGAAAACACAAAATCAGGGCAGGGTCAGTATTGGTTTGAAGGTTCTCTTCTGTGGGAGGCTGAACAATTTAAAACTATTTGCTGATAAAAATTACCATTTAAAAACTGCTGCAAAACCAACTTGCTAACGTACTTGGTACTTTCTGGTCTCCATCTCAATTTACTTGGATCAAACAATAATGTGGTCTGAAGCTAATTTTGCTAATAAAGCTAATTTTGTTAGCAGTGCAGTGAACAAATCTGCAAGAATATTTGGCTCCTGCAGTCAAATAACCACTGTAAACTTTTGACCTTGGAATCTTACTGATGGCAGGGGTAAAAAGAGGAGTTATGTTAAGATGCTTTTGATAACTAAAAGTCTGATACAGATACCTAAAAAACTGAGTAAAGTGATGTGAAATCACTGAATAATTTGAGAACCACAGATACCTCAAGAACTACAATCTGACAGACTTTGCCTTAAAACATCCAGTCTGTCAGTGGACACAACAGGACTTTCAACCCATATAAGTTCCATCTATTTTTAAAAAAAGCATCTGCAATCTGGATGGATTTTAAATCCCAATCATAGCCAGGGAAAAGCAGTTTCAAAATGACAGTGCAAAATTCTTGGATACTTTACTTGTTACTGATACAATCTGAGGGAAAGTGAGGAAAAAAGGTCTCATAAAACTTACGTCTCCTATTATTTTTGCTGTCACAGTAGGGACTGCACCTGTGAAGAAAAAAAACCCATACAATAACCTGTGTATTTATCATCAAGGACCATAATCTATATTCTGCCAAGGTCAAGAAAAAGAATTCTAATTAAAACTCATTCCCTGATGTAGGTACGTAAACTGAAGTCATTTTTTATACCTATATAAAGGAAGAACAAATGCAACCAGCTGCACTGATGTGAAGAATAATGAAGAAGTGGCTGTTGTCCGCAGTGAAAAAAATCCCTGAGCAAATATAAATGTTCAGGAATAGAGATTTAAAAGTACAGGCATCGTATTCAGCTGCCTTACCCTGTAAGACATTGTTGGAGTTAACAGTAGGCTGGGCAGCTGGGGTGCTTGCAAGGGACACCACGTTTGCTATGACAGGGGTTGAGTCCTTTCTCAAAGAAGGAGGGCCTGAGGAGGAGGCAGGTGCCATGGAAAGGTTTGCTGGACACAGTGAGCAGAAGAAAATGAAAATAAGCAGAAAGGTAATTTGTAAAACAGCATTTCTGAAACAACATCCCTCCCTTCAGATTTATCTCCAGATGAAAAAGGCAGCTGAGTGAAAAGGGGATGAAGGTGTCAAGCTGCAGCACTTCAGTTTAAACAGGAGTTGTTCCACAAGAAAACAAAGCAAGAGGGGAAAAGAGCTCCCACCAGTGTAAGCAGCAGATGTGCACTGAGCTGAAAAGCTGACTGTGGCCTGGTGCACACTATAAACTTTCAGTTAATGTTCTTTATTAGTTTTGAGTTCCTTACTGTTGCAGCCACCATCACTCAGCGGGAGATTATGCCCCTCCTCAGGATCAGCCATATTCCTGCCTTTTGTTTCCCTTCCTCCTCCTGTCTTTACGGGCCTTTTGTTCTCTTTGCATTCCATTCCCTACAGAAACTCGCAGTTCCTGTTCCTGTGGGCTTCATTCCCACCCTCATTCCCATTCCACCTGCTCAAGAAAACAGCTACAGCCCTCATTAACCCTGGGAATGATATTCCCAGAATCAACACTTAATGGCACAGAAATGGGAACTCTTCATATGCCCACAGACTGCACAGAACTGGCTGATTTAAGTGTATATATGGGAACCTACTTACAGCCACTAAGTCTATTAATTTCACCACTTGATTGCTTTTATTAAATGAAAATTCACATTCTACCATATCTTCTATGTGTTAGTCAGACAACTGAGGTATTTAATATGTATTCACTAGATCAGCACATTTTACCCCAAGAGAACAGACCTTTGTTTCATCGAAGTTACTGACAAGTGCTTTTGTTTCATCTTCTTTAAAGTTTTTGGCATATGAAGAAATTGCATGTCACACCTACAGAAGTTGGAAACTGTCTCAAGCAAGAGTGATCTAAACCTGAGCCCATCCAATAGCGAACTCCCTGGGAGAACACAGACCTTAAAAAGTTCACTCAGTTGAGTTTCCAAACAAGCACCCATCTCACTACCATGCACACCAAAAGGAACCACCATCCCCAGGCTGGTTTACCTGTGTTGTTTGAGGGCGGAGGGTCAGAAGCACTTTGCTGTTTACAGAACAACAGAATACAAAGCAGACTGCAAAAATGCTTCATCTCTCCTTGCCACTTTATGGACTCGCTGAGTTTACCTTGCCTCTTACAGCCATCACACTTTGCCATCTAGGAAAACAGAGTCAGGGAGAAACTGAGCACACCTGGAAACACCAACAAGGAGTACGCAGATAAAAAACCTCTTCTGGAGGATGTGAGAATACTGCTTACCTGGTAAAACAAAACTGTGAATTTAAACATGCACTCCTCTGAGCAAAATTCCTCCGTTTTCCCCCCAAAGTGATTCTGGACCAGTTTGGGGGAAGCTTGTAAACAGTAGCTGCACATTTTACAGTGGTTTCCCCAGCGCTTGGACAAGTCGTGTTTATAGAGCAGTTTACAAACTAAAAGAAAACAGCAAAAACATCCTTCAATACCAAAATGACACTTCTAGTTCTTGTAATTAGTGATGTCTGTAGTAATTTGTCGAAACATACCATTAAGTGTGAACAAGGTCCTGTGTTCCTAAACCTAAAAACCAGATTTCTAACTTAAAAATAACAGATTTCTTTCAGTATCACCCATAATTTTAAGGCAAAACACTTGTGACCTGACTTCTCTGAGACAGGGGTTTGCCCTTTCTTACCGTCACTACAGAACATTTTATCTGTGCCTGAGACTCTCGCTGTCTCCTTGATAATTTTCTCAAACCTGCAGTATTCACACAAAGCCACCACATTGTTCTTCTTCTTATAGTCATCACAGCAGGTCTTCCCACAGAACTGGAACATTTTACCCTGCAACACAGCCAGAATGTTTTGGTTTCAATGTCTGAATGAGTCACGTCCCAGATAATACACTTTAATTGTTAATAAAAACGCAGAAGCATATTTATACTCTTGGAAATCAACAACAGACAGGACCACCAAATCAGTCTCCCCATTTAGCTTTATAATAAAGCAGAACTTTCTGCAGAAAACCCTCAGCAATGTGCCTTATCCTTGCATTAAAAAGGATCATCTCTAGGTCCAAGAGATGGGAATGTGTTTCTTTAGCCAGAAAATTATTCAGTTTGAATTTTTGGGTGTTTTTTTTTTTTCCTTCTGGTTTTATGACCACAGAGCTTGTACCATCAGTTTGATAATGGTTAAATGCTACCAAAATCAGTTCCAAATCCCTCCACAGCAGCTCATAGTAAGCAACAAAGCAGCAATGACAGACCAGTGCATATAAACTACAATTTCTTGGGTTTCTGCTGAGAAAAAAAGAGCTTGAAAAACCCTGATCTTAATTACCTTGTACTCCAGCAGTTCGGGTTTGGCCGCAAACAATTTGCTGCACTGCTGACACTTGAGTTTGACAACAGAGCGGGTATAAGTGACCTGCTGGCACTGGGCAGCCAGTTTCTGGAGCCCTGCTGAAGCTGAGGTGCTCGTGGAGCTGGGGGACACCGTGGAGGTGGTGCCACCAGCTGACACCACCGTCCCAGAGGGGATGCTCACGATGACCTGGCCCTGTGTCAGCGGCACCACCGAGGAGTTCAGCCCCGCAGGCTTGTTGAACAGATTCTGCAGGGAACCAAAGGGACAGGCTTTATTTCACAAGGCTGCATCTTTTACCTGACAGCCCAGATACTTCCACCACTGATTTAGCGTTCTGTTGATTCAGCTAAGAAGAAGAAATCCTGGAATGTCACACCTGAAAAGCTACTACGCAGTTGTAGCTGCAAAAATTGCGTATGCTCCCGTCTGACATAGCCAAGTGATACTGAGGGTTTCCTGAGGCTTTACAGCTGTTGCACTGAACTTGAACACCTGAGGGTGAAACAGAGAAGAGAAAGTGATTTATGCAACATCAGGTTGCACTGAAGATAATTTTGCACTGTGCATACAAAAACAGAGTCTGAATGATGAGCCAAGGTACAGAGAGAAGCCCAAGACGACATTTCTACAGATTCAGGAGCAGACACTGCAGCTGCTGTGCCTGTTGCTTGCCAGAAATTTAATTAATCTTCCAGTATTCCTAGGCTGTCAGTAAGCACTTTTCTATTTCCACAAGAAAAATAGCTGGAAAGATGTTTGCCCAGCTCCATGCAACATTGGGCTGAGGTAACAAAGCTCATCACCTGGGAGAACAAGGGCAGAGGATTCCCAGCAGTGACATGGGGTATGTCCACAGAAGTGGTTTGTCTAGCTGGGAAACCCACCAGCTGCACTTGCAGGAGCAGAAAACAGATTTAAGGTTGATTATCATGTTTTAAGCTCCCCAAACCCAAAACTGAAATGGCTGTGCTGTCACTGCTACATTTATCTAAGGTAGAAAGTCCTTAAGTTCCCATCTCAACACTTCTCTTTAAAAGAAAGCCACTTCCCCACCCTCCTTTTCAAAAAAAAGAATATTAGCCTTAACTTTCAAGATAAATAAAGTTTGGATATGAGCCATGTGAAATTAAGCTTATAAGGAAGTAAAAGGAAGAGCTTACCTGCAGAAGAGACCATTTTTACTCTGTATGCTGACAAACAGTTCACAGAGCAAAACAATTCCGTTTTCCCCAAGTTATTTGTGCTCTCCACCATCTCGGCTGAAGATCTCAGGGATTTACACAGTGTGCAGGGTGTGATTTTAGCTGACTTCTGTGGAAACACAGAAACTGGTCATTCATTTGAAACCTGGTGTTTTTATTCACCTGGAAATTATCTGTAACACACAAAACACGTATAAAAGATGCTGGTGTGCTTGAAACAGCACTTGTTTTACAGCTGTTATTTATGGTGCAGGTCCACTTATTTGAGCTCTGGTTGGAGCTGCCTCCCCAGCCCAGTTTAACCAGTACCAGGCTGTCTGGGCAAAGGTTTCTGATGCAAACACCACTACAGGCTGCACTAACATGGATCAGCATTTTGCATGAAACAGATTCATTTCTGCTTATGACTTTTAATACATCAGCTAAGTATGTCAGCAATATTCCCACTGAACAGATGAGAAAACAAGGAACAGGGAGGAGCAGGTTCCCTGATGATAGGGTGGTAGCAAAATGGGAAAGAGATCCATCTGCTAGTAATAATCACAGCTTTCAGTGTATGGCACACAGACTGCTTTGAAAGAGAGACACAGCAAGAAGCCTGACTTTCACAGACACGTTTTCTGTGTTTAAGGTTTCCAAGGTCTCCAAGTTCGTGCACCAGCCTTAAAAATGCACTTTGTTCTATCACCAGCTATTCCAGCTCTTCACAGGAGAGAACAGAGTATAAACTTTTAAGGATTTAAAAACACCCACAAAACCCCAGAAACTATCAGAGTGTACCTGACAATTGAGTTGAATGAATGCTGTTTAAAAGTCAATTAAAATAGATTAGATTTAACCTTATAAGCTTTGAACATACTGTATTTTCAGGAGACCTATCATATATGGGGTTCTGGTGTGGGATGCAAAAGCAGCAGGAAATCCTTCCCAGTTTATTTAATTTTGTTTCCAGATTGGTTTCAGAGGACAACAAATGCTGGAGGTAATTTTCTGGATGAAATACGTTTCCCATAATTTATTTTTTTTAAATTCATTAGACCTTTCTTGGCCTAAGTAGCCTGAATAATGGGACAATAGAGTCCAGTCACAAAATGAAGTTACGCTCTCTTATCAGAGGGCAATTTTTCCTAAAGTAATTGCATTAGGATAGGTCTGTCAAAAATAACTGAGCTACTAAAATAAATTAAGGTTCTCTCAAATGGTCAGCTCTTTAAGAGGATCCACTACAATAAAAATGAAATATTAAAAGTTTAGAAATAAAAATCATAATTATCAACTAATTATTACTTTTCTTCTCCACTTAATTCAGAGGCTACAATTTAATTTAATAAAGGATACTCAAACAGGGAGCATCTCAGAGACTGAAAACAGTCACAGTGGGCTGCTGCTGGGAGGTCCCACTGTGTCTTCTCCCACACCAGAATTCTCTGGTAGCTGGTTCAGTGGTAAGGGAAAAACAGAGCACCATGTTTGGGCAAAGATTAAGCAGCAAATCATCATCTCTGGAAGTGTTCAAAACACAAGTAAATGTGATATAGTTTAATGGGCATTGTGATATTTGGTTGAAGGTTGGACTTGATGATCTTGGAGGGCTTTTCCAACCTTAATGACCTTGTTCTTCTATGAAATGGCAAAGGCAGTTACCCGAGACCACTACAGTAATTGACATAATCAACTAATACACTGGGTGTTTCTTAAAACACCCAAAATTGCATCAAAAACATTTTCAGTATTCAGTCCAAACAGACAATCCTAGAATCGTGGAATCCCGGAACGGTTTGAGTTGGAAGGGACCATAAAGCTCATCTCATTCCATCCCCTGCCATGGGCAGGGACACCTTCCACTAGCCCAGGTTGCTCCAAGCCCCGTCCAACCTGGCCTTGGACACTCCCAGGGCTGGAGCAGCCACAGCTTCTCTGCCCAACCTGTGCCAGGGCCTCACCAAACTCACAGGGGAGAGTTTCTTCCCACTATCCCGTATCACTCTGCCCTCTGGCAGTGGGAAGCCATTCCCCTTTTCCTATCACAAATACCTGCTTGTATGCTGCGACACACATGGAACTGCAGAACTTCTTGGACTGTCCCTCAATCTGCAGGACGTGGCACTGCCCAGAGCCAGTGTAGCAATACCCCCCGCAATATTCACAGCAGTTCATGGTCAGGTTGTTGGCCGAGCGGAACTGGGAGAAACAGGCGTCGCTGCAGAGCTTGTGCACCACGTTCTGGTAATTCACCTCGTGCCTGATCTGGGAGGAAAGGAGGAATATTCAACAGGGGCAGAAAGAGTACGCGTGTTCATCTCTGAGAGAGCAAGTTGTGCTGAGCTAAAGAAATTCTAATGAAGGAATCCGCAATTACCACGGCGTTCTTCTGGCACATGCTGCACTTGCTGGAAATGCTGTTGGTGTGGATAGTGACAATGGGTTTCCTTTTCAGTTCATATGTGGACAGACAAGACTGGCTGCAGAAGTCCTTGCTGGAGTCTGTGTTATCAAACTGGGCAGTGATTACATCCTTTGGATTTAGAATTTCTCTATGGAAAAAGAAAAACAGACACAGAGATAAAGGATTTATGTTGGTTTCCTGTCAACTTGCTGCCTTGCTTCTTCTGTAGAGCAAACATTCTCCAGGAGATGGTGGATCCATTTAACTTAAATCTTTCTTTTTTGCTGTCTAAACACCTGAGTTAATTTTTCTTTTCCTGTTAAGAAAATAGATAAGAAGTACAGTTCTCAAGTAGGTATTTTGTGAAACCTTTTGTACCTGGACTGAGGAGTGGCCTATAATGACAGAAGCTGTATTATCGCATCTTTACTAAAGGAACGGTTTTGCACAGTCTTTTACTAATAAAAAATTTAGAAAGCAGGATATGTGGAATAATTCCCTTTAACAATGACCATACCAATCACAGGAGGGTAGGGAAAAGAGGGAAATCACCACTAGTTCAATCCACTATGGTCTGATGAGTATTTTATCTCCCATCTAGGGTGCTGTTTATTTGCTGCTGGATTTAACAAACTGAACTTTCTCCTTATTTCTTCTCTGTTTCAAAACAGTCCTTCACAGAAAAGTTTCAAAGCCCTGAAGTCAGAAAACTAGGAGAAAATACTTACGTAACTTTCTTGCTTGGAAGGATGTCTCCTTCTCACTTGTCCTATCAGAGGTAACCCATTTTTCAACAGAATAAATACAAATTACAGCCAAGACTTCTAAACTTTGTTACAAGGCCTTTTCACACACTGAGACAGCAAGTGAAAAGAAGAATTAATTGAAGCCTCGAGTTTAAGCTCAGCTGCCCTTGTAAAACTTGTTGAAGAAATGATAAACAAAGCAGCATTTCTTTAGCAAAATAACTTTCATAACAAAAAATAACACATATGAATAATCCTCTACAGACAGACTGTAGCACAATCAGACTGGAAATTATTTGCCTCAAGTTAATGTATAGTAATGACATCTTACAGAGCCAGACATAAAGGTCTCCTTATGCTAATTTGGACATAACACAGATGAACAAAATATTTTAATAATTAAAATGATTGTTAGAGCTGAAGATTGGAGACTGTGCATCCAACAGGACTGTGGGAAATGTAGATATTTCCTGAAGGATTTTGTCCAAGTAGGCTCACAAAAGCCAACCTCACCTTTCCACCTAGGTGGAAAGCAACTGATTTGGGTGCTGAAACCCTAATTACCTAAAAAAACCTCAATTCATAGTAAATTCAACCTCTCTACATCTTACAGAACAGCAGTGACATATTTTGAAGGTCTAAGAGCTAAAGAAATCTAAGACCTACAAAAATCTAAGATTACAGAATGAAGCCAGATGAGAAAGTTTGGGGTTTTTTTCAGAATCTAAGGAAATAGTCTGCCTTGAATACATTATTTCACCAATGTTTTGCTTCATTTTAGGGATTCATAAATCTGTTTTCCTCCAGAACTAAAAAAAGCACAAAACACTTTTTGAGAATGTACTCTTGTTAGTGGCTTTGAGAGTGCAATGACATTTCGAAACGGCAGGAAAACGCAGGACCTTTGGAAATACAGTTTTTAATATTTGGCTCATTTAAAGCTAAAAAAGGCCCTCTTCACCAGAGAGGCTTTTAAATGTGTGTATATAATACCCAATTAAGGAAACAGAACTGCCAGCAGACAGACCAATTAACAAGGAACAGCATCAGCCACCAATTTTTGAAGGGAAGCGTGGAGAGAAGCAGCGCTACAGCCACAGCGAGAGGCGTAAAACCAGCACTGAAGCCTTTCATTATCTGCTTGAATATCAATTATTACTCGAGCAAATTAAAGCACTGTCCTACTTCGAGCAGCTTGAGCAGGTTTTCTTGGTAGAAGCTGGTGGGCGAGAAACTGGAACGTTGTATCCAGTGAGGCACAGTGTGGAGCAGAAGAGCTGGGTCGAGCCTTTCCTCTGGTAGGCAGTTTGCCCCTTCTGCAGGACTTTTTTACAGCCAGAACAGGAAACCCGAACAGCTGTGCTTGGAACTGAAGGGAGCATTTTGCTCATGCCAGAGGATGCCACAGCAGGCTGGAAACCTGATGACAGCTGTGGAGCTAAAAAAAAAAAAAAAAAAACCAAAACAAAAAACCACACAGAGAAAACACAGTGTAAGTGTTAGGGATCTATTACACAGAACTCGCTGTCTGGCAGGGGCAAGCACAAGGCTCGTGACTTTATTTGGGTTGTCAGGGTCTAGAGGAGAATCAAATAGCACATGAACTCTCCAGAAATACATGCCCTGTGCTGGGTTTCTGCATAGCAGATTTTTTTAACTACTATTAAGGCAGAGAATTCACTTTTCAGCATCCCTTTCAAGGAACCGTAGAACGGTTTGGGTTGGAAGGGAACTTAAAGCTCATCCAGTTCCACTCCCCTGCCATGGGCAGGGACACCTCCCACTACACCAGGTCGCTCCAGCCCTGTCTAAACTGCCCTTGGACACTTCCAGGGATGGGGCAGCCACAGCTTCCCACCCTCACAGGGAAGGATTTCTTCCTATTATCTAATCTAACCCTGCCCTCCTTCAGCTTAAGGCCATTTAACACATTCATTTCTCCTTGTATTTCACATTTGATTTTCCTATGCCTCAAAAATACAATTATTTTACAACCTCAATTTCATCGTCTCTAAACCAAACTAGTTCTTTATTTCTACTGGGGTCAAGACACAGGAAATGAAATGTGGAATAACCTCCAGGACTATTGCAAAGGTGACACATTTTACAGGTGTAAATGAAGGTAGTCTTGCCTATTCCTTACCAACAGGATTGCCACTGACTGAAAATACAGCACTGATTTTCAGCTCCCCTTCCTGAGATTTTGGCTGTTGGCCGTACTCCTAAAACAAAGGGAAAGGAAAAGGAGAACAAATACACACATGTAATCACACGTTACATGATTTCCATTCTTTCACAATGCTGCAATGAACCCTAAGGGAAGAGTGAGTGTCAGTGACAGTGTTGCTGTCTGAGCACCACACACAGAACCTGCTCGGAGGGTCACAGCAAACCACACCTGAGGGTGCACGAACGGAAAAGCGGAACTGCCTGGTGAATTCCCCTCTCCAGCTGTACTCCAAGGCACCTCAGAATTTAGCCAAAGCTTTAGGAAATCTCTGCTTTCCACTCACACAAACTTTCTATCTGGAAGTGCTTTGCAGTCCTTGCCCCTGTTCTGTGAAACAAGCCTTATCTTCACACTCCTGGATAATAATGGAATAATAATGGAAGGATAATAATGAAACAGAGCTGGGACCTCCATGAGAAGCACTGTGTATTAACCAGGAGTCAGGACCGTGGAGCAGTCTAAGGTGAAGCTTTGCAGCAGATCAAAGCTGGCACCTTCACACCCAGACCATCGCAGTTCCTGCTGCGCCTGGGGAATCACCTCACACTTGGTGCAGGATGAGAAAATCCCCCCAGACAGCTGACTGTGGAATAGCTGACATGCTGTAAATGACTGGCTTAGTCCCCAGCAGCTCTTCAGGCTGACACCACGCTTCCTGCCCCTGCTCTCCCCAGAAATCCGAGCCAGAAAGCAGCTTGGAACACTCCACATGTAAATCTTAATAGGCTGAAAAGCATAATCTCTTGGAACTACAGAGATGATAAGATTTAACCTCCTTACAGCTATTTGGGAGTTGTGAGGCAGGATGTCATGCTCTGACTGAGCTAAACTCACAATTGCTGCCTGGCTGCCAGGGAAGCCACTTCAGTCACTCTCTCCCATCCCAGTGAACTGCTCCTCCAGCCTAAACCAGCTCCTAAAATCCCACACCACCCCTCACACAGCACAGAACACTTCTCTTACTCCTGGGGGAAACTGAAAGTTCCTACTCTAACGCAGCCAAACTATTTCTCAACAGGTTTCCCAGGAGAACAGGCAATGGTATTCCTTAATCGTGTGAACTGTCAATTGAAACACTCAAATCTCGGCTAAGAGAAGCTCTAAGCTGGGGATGGGTGTGCTGTGATAGGATTTGAAAGCACCATTTTTATTATCATTACCATTATTTAAAAAGCAGTTACTTGCAGACATACAGTTTTTTAAGCATTTCAACTGCAGTTTTATCCTTAGTCAATACTAGGAAGAGAAATGGAGGCAAATCCTGACATCAACTGTGCATGATCAAGCAGTTTCACATCAGTGTAGCAGTGCTGAAAGCCAAAAACCTTCAGCTCCAACTATTGGTTACAGCAAGAAATGCTCGTATCTTTCAGGAAATATTAAGAAACCCCACAAAGCCCCTCTGTAGAAATTCCAATCTAAAGTAAAACAAAATGAACCCAGGTCTCCTACTTTTCCAGTACCAGGCAAAGTTGATAATCACAGGATTTTACTCCAGGAAGGAATATTTTGAACCATACAATATTTGACATTTAAATTCTTCAAGTCTCCATTTTTACTTATTAATATGATCTTTGATAACCACAGACACCTCGCCTTGCATTCCACACAAATCCACACAGCAGATGCCATCTTGGGAGGACAAAAGAAGAGACAGATTTAACTCCCCTACATGTGGTTTGACATTCTATAGGCTGAAGGAAAAATAAACCCAAACAATCCCACAGAGACCGAAATCAGAAGGGCAGTGAAATCTGAAGTTGCAAATACTCTACTTCTTTATTAAGTTGAGAGTATTACGGGAAAAGAAGAAAAAATGCTGGGAAGACAGGCCCAGAGAGCAGAGGAGGTTTAGCAGAAGTGATGCTAAAAACTAACACCTGCCCAGGAACACCAACATTCCCGCGTCAGTGAAAGGGGATGGATCACTTTGGGAAGCTTTGCACACTTTTAACACACAAAGTTTGGCATGTAACCCAAAGATGAACAGTGAGAAGACAGGAATTGCAACATGGCTCGTTTCCCTGATGTGACGCAGCAGTGACACAGTGGCACAGACACTGGTTTGAGCTCAGCAATCCTGGCCCCAGCACTGCTCACCCCATAGGGCAGACTTTCTCCAGGCTGCAATTATTGATATTTTTAACCTGTATCATCATAAAAAAATGTCAGTCTTGAATGAGAAAGTCACTTAAACACACGCTTAAATTGACCTCACGGATGTGTAAGTACTTAAATATTTTGCTGAGACCTCTAAATGTTAATTTAAAACAAGAACAAAGAACCACTGTGCTTGTAAAGACAACCTTTAAGAAGGGAATAGCAGAGAATAGCACTGCGTTAACTCCCATCTCTGTTACTACACACAAAATGTGATTTACAGTTTATTTCCTAGTTAGACTGAGATAAAGTGTCTATGTTGCCAAAGATTTAATAACAGAAGTTTTACAGCACTTGGCTTTGTTTCCAACTGAAAAGCAAAACATTTTCAGTGACAAGGTAACAAGACATCACAAAGTTCGGGGAGGAGGGGGGGGGGGTTTGGGTTTCACGGTAGTGTAAGAGGGAAAAATCCTTCTACTAAACTATGGTCTTCAAGTTAAATTTCGGGCAACAAACCAAATAAATTGCTGAATTTATGTTCAGCTTATGCGGTCAGCTGTCAGACCAAAATGAGAAATGCAACGGGAAACTTACCTCAGAATTACCAGGTTCATCTTTAATTTTGTCTAATAGTCCCTGCTGTGGGGCCATAGCTTTATCATATTCGTCATCCAAAGGCTCCTCCTTAATTCTAATATTTGATGCAAAGGAATTCCCCAGCTCTTGTCCAATAGATTCCTTACTAGAAAATAGGTAGCTAGACTCCTGAAACAATAATATGAAAAAGAATTCACCCTCCTGCATCTGCCATGAGGAGTTGGGCTGCTGCCAAGGGGAGTTTGTGGTGCAGACCAAGAGATTTGGGTCCTGCCACTGGAAGGTGGGAGAAATGCTGGGCAGCAGCTGCTGCCTCGACCTCCCTGCAGCCCCCTCTCTCATCCCACCCCCAAGCCTTTCCACTCCTCTGGCCGAAGCAGAAGCCACCCCGCTCTCTAAGTTGGTTGTCTGGGAGCGTCTCCTGTGGATAGAGCTGTTCCCTGGCTCGTGTGGAAAAAAGGCAGCAGGTCAGGTGGATGCATCCAGGTCCAGATTCGGCTCACAGGTCACTCAGACCATGCTGAACAGGAAAGTGGCTACCAAAAGAATCCTCAATCCAAAGAGAGGGTCAGGAAAATGCTACAAAATTACAGGCACTGTTTAAGTTGCACAGATGTCTAAGAGTCAGAAGATCAGTTTCTTTGACACTCAAATTTACACTCAAATACAAAATACGTATTTTGAATTATTCCAGCATATTGCTGCACTTGCAAAAGTGGTTGAAAGATCTATAGCTTACCCTGAAGTTAGTTTCTGGAGTTTGTGGCGCTAACTGCGTCCGTAATGTTTCTTCTACTTGATTATGAACTGAGGAAAACATATACATTAAATAGAAATGAATACAGGTTCCAAGGCATTTCCTTTAAAACTATCAGAGTCTCAGCCTGCTCCCCAACCCCAGAGTCTGACAGAACCTCACCACTATTAAACTACTCCCTTTCTCCTCCCTGCAAGTAAGATGGTAATCCCTAAAGAGAACTGACATTTTTATTATTCTACTGGATCATTATTTTCCCATTCCAGCAAAATGGGTGTAAAATTCCAAGGCGAATTGTTCATTCAGAATTTTCCACGCCCCAGCAGGTTCTGAATTCCCCTGTTTTGACACTGAAATTAAAAAATACTTTTCAGAGCAACATCTTGCAGCTTTTTCTTTGTTGGTCTGATCCTTTGTCTTTTTCCCCCTTCTCATAAAATAGCAGCTTCTGCTTTTTTAGAATATATATTTTTTAAAAACTGGATTTGCCTAGATACTGGATGCTACAACCCATCAACATTTACCATTGTTTCAGCTACGGACTACTCTACCTGTAGAGTATTTTTAACTGTAAGTATTTACAATTTTCTAAATACATTTTTTGTACTGATATATTCTTTCCATGATTTCTAACTGAAGGTAGAAATAAAGAGACATCTCTGACTCTTCTTTATTTTAAAAACATCTCTATTGCTTTTCTCTTGTTGGTCCCACCTCGAAGCACTGAATTTAAGATTCTGTTGCTGAACATATCAAGTGTAAATCTCAGAACTGTAAGCTGTGAACGTGGACAAGCAGCCAGGAAGCTCTCACGTACTGGCTCACCCTCCCTCTGCTGAATAAGATTAAATCACGTGTTCCAGCCTGGTTATTCTTAACTCCTTCATTCACTGGAACTTTCAGAGCTTGGGAAGTCAAAAATAAGCGTGTGGGCAAGGAAGACTACAGTGACTGTCAAATGAGAAGGGGATTCCAGGCATCTCTGTTTCTCTCCATGTTGCCTGGACAAAGTCCAAGACATGAGTATTTGAGGAAGAAGGAGAGCAGTCTCCTGGGAAAAGCAGATCTCAAGCTACACTCTGGCTTAGTTCCTGCAGACACTAATACCTTTCTAGCAAGCCTTTCCCTGATGCTACTGTCACATCCATACTGCTTTAAACAGCTAGACATCAATGAAGAATTGGTACAAAAAAAATCTTTACTGGAATTCAACCTAACCTAAACTTCATCAGCTTTTCTGTGAGGGAGTTCCACGGTCTATAAAAAAAAAACAGTAAGAAAAACCAAAAGGAAGCTTGAATTGTCACCCAGCTTGGTTTAGGAAATGAGACCACCCTTAATGCTTTGCAAATCCTCCACCTAAACAGAGTTCATTGGATTTCAGGGTTCTTCATAAAATGCTCCCCTACACAGAACTTTGCCTGTTCTCTTCAACAAGGTGATGTTTTTAATAACTGGCCCTGTTGCTAATTCCTGTCTAGTTCTTTCTTCCTCTTTGCTGGGCAGCCAAGTCTGTGATGGCAACAGTTACCTGCTTTGTCAACAAAACTGCTTTTCAACCTAGAATCCGTATCTTTAGGGATTTTTTCCAACCGTTTTTCCCGTTCTTGAAAATGTCCTTCTCTCTTCTTATCCTTTGCCGAGAAAGTCTCTTTGCCGTTATCTCGTGTTATGCTAAAATCCTTCCGATGGGATTTAAATACAGGGCCCTGCTCAAAGCGGGAAGGGAGATCCTTCTGGATTGCATTCTGAATCGGGACTTCTTTCTCACTGTCCAGTTCATGTTCTGGAACTCTCTTGCCCTCTTCCAGATGATCTTCATCGTGAATTGCTGAAGAAAGACTGTCTTTTGGAGTGAAATTCTGATCCTCTTCGTTGTCACTCCCAACAACAGGTATGCCTGCAAGATCCCCAGAGTTCAGAAAATAATCATGATCATCACCCTGCAGTGAGTTTTCAGGTCCTGTTTGATTCGATAGTCCGTAAGATAAGCTGTCCAGGGCAGGTGTTAAGTTGTCAGTGTCCTCAGACATTTCTGTATCCAGAATTTCACCACCTAGGGAGAAAAACACACCAGTGAACAGACAGAAAACTGACCAACTTCACGTGTTACAAAGGAGGAGGGTGAGTGTCCTTTGCTAATCTGGCTGATGCTGCAATTTCTTGAATACTCAACCTTCTTGAGCCAGCATTGCTGCTAAAACACTGCTGACACACAGAGACAGTTCAGTCCCCCTCACCACTCTTGAAGCAGAAACTGAACAGAGTAAAACCAACCAAAGAGAGAAAAAACATTAAATTCCACTCATCTCACTTGTAACACTTGTGGAGAAGGCAATGCAAGGGAGGGAATGAGCAGCCAGGGCTGGAAGAAGGGCAAGGTAGTCTTGTTCAGTGGCAACGATGCCTCCAAGAAATGTGTTGTGAAATTATGACCTTACAGAAATAAATAGAAATACTTACATTTTTCTGTAATATCAAATACAGCATCAGATTTATCTTCAAACTGTAAAAAAGGAAAGCACTGTGTCATTATCTTGGTCAGCTGCCACATACTTCGCTAAAAAGTACCTGATCAAAACCAACCAGAAGGATCATAATTCTCCCTCCTTCCTTCCTTGCCCCAGGCAAATTTTTATCAATTAAGACTGTTACATCACCAAGAAGCCACTTTTATCCTAACAAGTTCAGAATACACATAAAAGGCACACAAGTAAAATGCAGAATTAGTGTTGCTTCCCAGAGGAGAGAGGGGAGGGAAGGGAATGGCAATTTTCTGTTCTACATGAGATAGCAGGTCAAGGCCACAGGGCTGCCCTCTCTGATGCTCTACGAGCCTTCCCTCCCTCTGAACGTTGTACGTGGAAAACCAGGAGAACAAGCAGCTTCCACTGCCACGGGCTGCACAGATCCAAGGGCTTCCCCTCCTTTACAGGGAGTATCTCCTTTCCAGGAACAGGGAAGTGTAATGCTTAACTTCCCAACACACACGAGACAACATGTGTCAGTGTGAGTGTAGGCACAGAAGAACCAGATGATGTCTGAGTGGTGCACAAACATCTGTTAGCACCAAACACTCTCTGACAGACGTTAAAGTTGACAGCAGGCTTAGATGCTGCCTGGAGAAGGATAATGAAAGTTTCCTTCAGAATGTCCAACTCATTAACAGCCTTCCTTTCTGCCCAAGAGATAACAGCAATTCATTGAAACCCCTTCTCCTTTCTCTGCCTTGACAGCTCTAACTTTCTTTCCTGGTAGATCCTGCTCACAGTGCGATTCTTAAGCCATCTTAAGGAAAGTAATGGGATTTGATAGCAAAGGGATGAGCCCTAATTTCATTTAACTCAAGTCATGTAGTTGATAAATCCAATATTCCACAGGACTATGATGGGAACTATCAGTTTGGTAGCAGCCAGCTCTGGGAAAGGATGACAAAGGATATGGTCCCAGGGGTCATTCAATAGCAAAAAGCCTGTCAGTGCCTTTCCAATACCACTTGCAGGTCTACAAAGACAAGGTACCTCCTTCAGTTTAACTGGACATAATGCAATAGTGAGGACCTGTCCCGTGTGGTGAGAATCAACTTAATGGGACATTGCACCAAAAGTTTCTAAGTTTCACTGAGCAGATACTTGAGGCTGGAAAAGTGAAATGCAGAACCAGAAATAAAAAAAGAAAGTTACACTTCCACAAGGTTGATACAAGTCTCCCTGTAAGTATCCACAGGAGAAAAAGGGTAAGGAAACACCTCCCAGGACGGTTTGCAAGGCCTGAGCTGTTCCTGCTGTAATGATGCAAGGAGTGCCTCCAGAGATGCAAGTTTAATGTTAATCTAGAAGTCTACTCACAGTCAACTAAGTTTACACTGGTGCAAAATTAATCCCCATAAATATTGGATTTACTCAGTTCTCGTACAACTCAGATCATGGGATGCAAAAACAACAGCTCAGGTCCTTGTCTCTACACTGACCTTCCTGGACCCTTTTCTTCCTTCCTGTCAGTAACGCTCTACCCTCTCCAAAAATGTCACAACAGAATTTGGTGGTAGGATGAAGGAAGTTTTCAGTTGAGATGAATCATGAGCTCATCCTTTCCTCAGAGTAGGTTTGTATCAAAGTAGTTCTTTAACTCCTGAGATCCAGAGCACATGTGGGAAAGTATTCCAGGTCCTACAAAACCCTGATTGCCTTATACATCCAAACCCTATGTATTCCTCCTCCTTCTCTGGAGATAACAAACCTTTTTATCAATAGGTGACAACCCCAGAAGTGCTGCTATTAGGAAAGGATACATTTTGCAGTCTGGATCTCTCTAACTGCTTCATTCAAAGAAACAACAACATGCAAGTCAGCACAAGGCACCACCTGCAAAAGCATTAGGGACTCCCACAAATATTTTGGACAACATTGGAAAACATTTACAATCTACCTGGAAGGAATCCAAGACACTTCCCAAAAACAAGGTCATCCTAGGAGAAAAAAACAACCCTATTACGTTTCTTTTTCTTTTGAGAGGCTATCAAAAGAAAAGATCATCTTAGACATTTTCTTCCTTTAAAAGAAAATGGTACAATGAAAGGTCTGTGTCTACGGTCAAAGGCTTCCCCTGGAAATATTTATAAACCAGGAACTCCAGCATCTGACAATACCAGCAGCTTTAAATAAGCCCCTGTCTAGTTTCTGATGGTGAACAGCATCAGAACTCCCACATAGTGTAAATTCAGAGGGAGGAAATCAGGGGAAGTGTTTGGATGATTGTGTCTGTGTGTATATATATGTACTATATACACCTAAATATATCTATCTATCTATCTATATCTCCCCAATAAATTACTCATTCCATAAGTCTATAACTGGACTACCCCTGGAATGAGAGCTCATTTTTTTTCTGCATTAGTGTGTAGTATTCTCTCAATTACATACACGTGTAATCCCTTCCTCAATCCTACTACAGTCTTGTTTAATGCCATCTCAGGAGGAAATTTTGGATATCTACAGTTATATAAAAATATATCCCTTTAATCAATCCTGTAAGTTGGCTTTCAACTGGATTATGGTCTGGTATTTCACAGAAATATAAGTAAAAATGCCCACCTTGCTATTTCTATATTATTCTATAACAGTTCTGCAAGGAAGTTCCCTCTCTCACATTTCCTCCTTTGATTAGCCATCATCACCCTTTATTCCCTTTATTTCTTCTGCTCAGATTTTTAAAGATTTGGTGAGGAGTGGAGCAAAAATACTCGAGGGGCAAACGTGGAACTGATGGTGTTTCCTCTGGGTCACTTTTGACAGGTATCAGAAGAGGTACCTCCATATCCCACATTAAATCCTTGATAACTACAGAAGGAAAGTATCAGGAACGGTTTTCTGTTAAAATACTGAGGCTTCAACTCCTCAACTCAGTCCTCAAAACACACTTGCAGTTGCAAAACTAAACTCTAGAATATAATACTTTAAAACACCTTCATTCAACTGCTTTGGCCAATATTTTGCCAGAGAATAATAATACTTAATTAATCATACTTAGTGCCTTAAAGCAGTGAGGATTCCCAAAGAGTTTAAGACACAACAGTGTCTTAAGTTTGGTAGTAGTAAAATTAATTGCTTCAGGCTGTATCTTTCTTAGTTATTGTCTCATTAGCTAGCAGTGCATACAAAGCAGTGCTCTGCCTACTCAGGCTGCAAAAACTTAATATACGAACAAAATAAATGAAATGAGAATGCAGAAGTGGTACCAAAACAATGAGGTATTCCTGGAAGCAATGTGAATTGCTTTAAATTAATTGGTTTATACATAAAAACAACATTGCTTTTATTTAAAAAAAAAATTAAAATTCCAGCAAGTAAATTTCTATTTTTTTTACAGATGTACATGAGACTCTTGGAGTGCAGTGTCACAGCCACAGCACCAACCCACCTTTGCTGGGAGCAGGACACTGTTTACACTTCAATACAATGGGATAATTTGAAATAACTAAAAACCTGCTTTACACCTTAACAGTGCTCACTGTTGCTATGGCACCCATAAATCAAACAATTAATAGGTTATTTTGGTGCAATATAAAGACAGAAGCGGCCTATGGCTACAGTGTTGCTTTGTATGCAAAACAGAGAATTTCTTTCAAAAATAAACAATACAGTGTAACTACTTTATATACACAGACACATCTTTCTAGCGAGCCTTCTGAAGTTTGATCCTAGGTTTTCCTGCATCCATAAGCAGACTGTGGAAAGGAGGCAGGTGTTAAGAAAACTGCAATTAAAAACAGAGATGATCCTCAGTTTGCCTGTAGTTTCCCTGTCCCTCTATTCACAGCATAAGCCTGGCTCCAGAATTCATTCAAGTGGTAAGAAGCTGTACAAATCAACAACAGAATAGAGTAATTTAAATTGCAATCGCTCCTCTCGAGGCAGGTGGGGCGAGCTCGGGAAGCATCCCCTGACCTTTCCCACACGATACATCCCTGGCAGGGATGCCAGGCATCCATCCATCCATCCATCCATCCATCCAACCACGCTGCCAGCGCAAACCCGGCGGCAGGCGCGGGCTCGCACGGCGGGGCTCTGCCGGAGCCGCTGCCCACCCAAACACCGCCAGCCCTGCGGGCCCCTACCCTTCGGAGCACCCCGGCAGGGATGAGCAGAGGGTAACAAAGAGCCAGGCTGCTGCAGGTACCTGCCACAGGAAAAGAAGGGCTGCGGCAGGAAGAGAACCCGGCGGGGTCACAGCCATAGAGCAGCGCGCTGCCGGGCCAGAGCCCCCCCTAGCCCCGGGACCCCCGGCACCGCCCGGGGGCGATGGGGACAGGGACACCCTGAGCTGGCCGTGGGGCTCCCCTGAGCCCTGCCCGAGACTTTGAAAGCTTATTTTTAACCTAGTAGGAGGGTAATTCAATGGAGACTGATGGGTGTTTTTAAAGGCAAATCCCAAACAATCTCCAGTAGGTGCAAAAAGACAAAGTAGGCATGTTGCAGCTGCACGTGGCTCCCCAAGAAACTCTCGGTTTTGCCTTGCAACTCACTTACACATCTTCAATTTTTAAGTGTCAGGATAGAACATTTAGGGACATCTCCTTTCATGTGTGCATTTTAAAAATTCTGGACGATTCACCACCAATCACAGGGAGCATTTCAGCATGGAAGTTTAGCATCCCTTTCTGTTCCCGGGTTTTTCTGACATTCACGAGTTTTTGGGCCAATTCCAAACAAATCTTATGGTTTCCATACCCCCCCAACACACACACAGAACCTGCACACCAACCCATACAGGGCCAAGATGAGTCTGAGAAACACACAGAAAGTAACAACAAGCCTTATTTTTTTCTGAAATATTGGTAGATTTAATCTATACCTATAAAAAGTAGAGGGGGATCCAAGCCCTTCTCCCTTTCACCCACAGAATCATGGATCTGGGAAGGAAGCAGCTCCACATGTGAATGGTTTGGGTTGGAAGGGACCTTAAAGATCCTCCAGTCCCACCCCTGCCATGGGCAGGGACACCTTCCACCAGCTCAGGTTGCTCCAAGT
The DNA here is from genome assembly GCA_035583155.1 of Acropternis orthonyx. Classification (NCBI taxonomy): domain Eukaryota; kingdom Metazoa; phylum Chordata; class Aves; order Passeriformes; family Rhinocryptidae; genus Acropternis; species Acropternis orthonyx. The sequence goes on from JAWWEU010000062.1 coordinate 3,564,678, forward strand.
CTCGTCCAACCTGGCCTTGGACACTTCCAGGGCTGGGGCAGCCACAGCTTCTCTTCCCAACCTGTGCCAGGGGCTCCCCACCCTCACAGGGAAGAATTTCTTCCTAATATTAATTAATAATACCCACTTCCTTGCAATGGTCTTTGCAAAGACACCACTGTTTGATGTGCTGATCTTTGGGCATTGCAAAATAGAAGCACACACAGACACAAACCACACAGCAGCAAACCAAGGCATCCACAAGTAAGACTTTCTTTTCAAAACAAAGAACTTCTCCCCTCCAGATCTCACCCTGACTCTGTGCTGAACTTCCCTGCTGCTGGTTAAGACACTACAAACAACTGCTAAGGCTGAGATTTGTGTTACAGTAAATCTGTGAGAGAGCTGAAATAAAGATAATTCCTATTTACCACACCATAAGGCAGAAAAAACCCAACAATATTAGAGCAGATTCCATATCACAAAAATGTACATTTCTGCTGTGATGCTCACAGCAGGTAATTCCTCCAAACCAAGTATTTCAGTTCAGTTACACATTTTAGCGTCCCACAGGCAAAACAGCATTTCCAGATCACACACACGTGCTTTTGGCCAAAGCTTTCAAAAGTATGGCTAGCGAGAAGATTATGTTCTGCAAAGCAGGGAATCCCCTTAATTCCATTTAACTCAGAAGCTGAGCAGCTCATTAAGAGCAAACCATCACTGTGTCTTTCAGGGAAAGCCAGTCCATGCAATACAACTAAGGAGCAACAAGGGTGACAATTCAGGGAGCAGGAGCAGCACTGGAACCTCAGCAGTATCTCTCTACTCAATCCAAGAGGATGATTATGTAGCAATCAGTTGCTACTAGTTATATTACTAACAGGAGGAAAAAAAAAAACCCAGCCCTCTGTAACAAAGTTCTCTCTATTTCAGTGTTTCTGCCCTTAAAGAGACAAAATATCTACTTTATTCTTCAAAGTACCTTCCTAACTCCAATTTCTTTTTCACCTGTTTCACTATTTAAACACTATAAAATCCTGTTAATAGCCTGCATTAGCTGTGTTTCATAAAGCTTTCCTGAGCAAGCAGCACCATTTAAAGATGAATTTCAATAAAAATTTAAGTATTTCCACTTACTTTTGACTGTTTTAACAAATATCAAGATTCAAAAAAGTACACAAATAAGTTATTCCAGAAATAATATAAAAAAACCAAAGTACTTCAAAATGTCTCCTGTAGGAATAACTGTACAGTTGTGCTAATTCTGTCTCAGGTTCTTCTCACCTAAATTTAGACAACTAAACGTTAGTTTATTAGGCTAATGATTCAGATTTCCTCTCTTTCCAATGGAAATTAAGAAATTCTGGCAGCAGCAACTTATCCTGCCCTGGGACTGTGGACCAGCTATCAAAAAGGAAAAGCCCAAATGCAAAATTAAAGTTTCGTGTTTGTTACCAAAAATCTGATGCAATAAATTTTATTAAAAATAATTATTATCATATATTTTTTACTAAAAACTTCAAAGCTATTAGACACAACAGACTTTAAAACTATCTATTTTATAGGTAAGCCCTGTAATACTTCAAGTTACTTTTAAAACTAAACAGTTTTATCCAAAGCAGACAGTCAATATGGTAACCAAAATTAAATACATTACTATCATTCTTCAATCAATATTTACAGAAAGGACAGATACATCACATCATTTTTGGACCAATACCAGTTCAGTAAAGCAAGTTACACTCTCTGAAACGTTTTATTTCCCTTGAAACTTCTGAGGAGCAGTTCCAGACAGCCAAAAGAAAAGCGTGGTGATACAGGCAGAACACAGGCTAAGATGATGGACACTGAGAGCACAGGCCCTTGATAAATATCCTCTGCTGAACAAACCTTATTTTGAAGAGTTTAGATGATCAAAGAGAATATGTGTTACAAGGAGAAGCAGGAGTGAGGTCCAAGAGCTCTTTACAACACTCACAGAAGGGATGCTGCAAATCATCAACCACCTGAACCAACTTAGGCATTGACAGAAAACCCTGAAGTTCATTAGATGAAATGACCTAATCTCCCTACAGGACTAATTTAGGGAAAGGCCAATGGGAATTGCAATGTCTGGAAGGAATGATGAGATACAAGTCACTAATCATAGAATCAAGAGGAGACCTTAAAGATCATCCAGTTCCAACCCCAAATGAGAGAAAACTTCAAGAACTTTGAGAGCGATTTCAGAATTGATATCCACGATCCTAATCATGCAAAGGGCCTTGTAGTGGGTGCAAAGAGCTGAGCTAACCGTCTGTATTTTACACAGCCTGGAAAGTCTTACTGTAAACACCTGAGGTCCATTATGCTTCATTCTAGGAGAATTCAAAGATTATGACAATAAAGCATCCTCAGAGGTGCGTATGCCTTGGCAGAGAAATGTTTTCATGGTCTTTGCACCATTCTGGAGTAATTTGCTGAGATGATCTCCTTCAATTTTTAATTAAAGTCATGCAAAATTAAAAATCTTTTTGCAAACATCTGTTTTATTGATGTGGATGCCCAGGTGTTCACCTGTTCACGTCAAATTAATCTCTGAGAGACCAAGTGTCAAATTTCAGTACAGCCCAAATTGTCCTGTCTAGTCCAAGGGGTTACAGGGAACTGCTGTAAATAAATAAACATTCCAATCAAAATATAAACCGTTTAAGACAATGATATTATATACAAAGCTGAATTGCCACAAATATTTTTATAAACTACATAAAAAACCCATACTAGTAGCCACCTTTCAAGCTTGAAATCTAAGTTTGAAAAGTTAAACATGTTAAATATTTTCCTTAGAATATACAACAGTTTTGATCTGTAGAAATGTAGAAATGAACCTGATCTAAAACAACCTAGCCATAAAAATTTTCCAGATATTATTAAAAATCAAAATTAGACAAACTTCTATGTCAGTCCTAGACTGGCAAAGTTTGTTGCTCATTATTGTGGACTGAGCAGAGTTGGTGACTTCCGATCCATGGGATTTCCAATATGCCAGTTTGATGTATGTTCTTCTGGAATAGTATTTGCAAACAATTTAAATATAGAAAAGAACAAGTCTGAAAACACCAGCACTTACTAAGTTCCTCTCTGAAGAAATCATTGTATTAGTCTTTATTTTTTCCATACAAATGAAAGTAATTTTGCTAAGAAATGCTCACTATACCTTAGGCACAGGACTTGGAACCGAGTCCAACGCCATGACCTCCTGTAGAATGGGAACTGGAGCACTGTGGGGAAGAGCAGTGCTACAATGTTTTTAACAGCTCACAGGAGCCGTTCTGGCACAGTGAAGCACATCCTTGGTGTCAGACTTGGGACTAAAAAGGGAATTGCCATAACCTACAGAGACATGTGGAGCAGTAACTGATGGAGACTTCTCACCTTGGCACCCAGGGAACAATTAGCCAACTGACAGAGACATGATTTTTCCTGAGACCAGTGAAGATGATACTGACTTGATGATAATTTGTTATTCCTTAGTGGATAATTGACAAGTTTGAGAAGAAAAAAAGGCACTTTTCTCTTTTCCTGCTCATGACACCAAGTAACTCAATAGATAAACTGAGCATGCCAAGGCAACAAGCACAAAGAGACCATGAGACCCCAGGACTAACTGCACGACCTCTGAGCAACCTGCTCCAACACTTGACTGTTCCCACGGTGTGAAACTATTTCCTTATGTCCACTGACGCTTCAATTACTGGGAATGCAAGATTTCTTAGGTTATTGTTCTACTTGCAGCCAGCCAAAATCTGATCCCCCAAAGACCTACACGTTTATGTAATGTCTGTGAGCAATTCCACAAAATTCTTGGAGTTTGCCTGTAAATAAGTGCCTGAAACACATAGGTCTGAGACAATCCACTGATGGTGTTCATTTCCACAACCGCAGAGTAATCAGATGTCTACACAACTCACCCAAAGAGACCCTGGGAGGTCAAGTGTTCTGTCCAACAACAATCTGTTTCACTGCAATCACAAGCTGCAAGTTCCCTGAAACAAATTCAGCAAATTAACCTTCCCTCACATACAGCAACGGAAAACTTGAGCCTCTGCTCTTGTCTTTCTTTGTCTTTTTTTCTCAAGGCTCAAGAATGGGAAAAGGTCTTCATCTTTGGGAAAAGGGAACTGGACAGCTCAGAATCTTGTAGCAAACTATGAACTCTTCCACACAAGTACAAGTGTGACTTAACCCCATTCCTAGCAGAAAGCTTTCAACCAAAAGCTACATGTGTGCAGGAAAGAGGCCTGGACTCACTCCAAGATTATTTGATTATTTTCAGCACTCCTTAAAAAGTTACTCTCCCTCAGCTACAAGTGTTGACCACAAAGAACCTTCCACTGGTTTAAATGATGAAGTATTTCTTCAAGTAAGGTTGATGATCTTGGAGGTGTTTTCCAACCTTAACAACTCTAAGTAGACAAGTATGTACAGTGTGCTTACAGACCAAGAGGTGACAATGATGGACCAACCCATGACAATCAAGGACCAAATTCTGGGATCTGCATGGCTAAAGAAACTGGCACAAGAGTTACAGCCAAGAGCTGAGATGGCCATGGCTAATGGAAGCCACCCAGGGGTTACAGCCAAGAGCTGGGATGGCCATGGCTAATGGAGTCACCCAGGGGTTACAGCCAAGAGCTGGGATGGCCATGGCTAATGGAGTCACCCAGGGGTTACATCCTAGAGCTGGGATGGCCATGGCTAATGGAGTCACCCGGGGGTTACAGTCTGGAGTCCCCAAGCACTGGATGGCGCTGCCATCTTGACTCCCAATGTCCTGCACGGGCACCTGAGATAAAGAGCAGCAAGGACATCGTGCTTCAAACAAGGAGACGGCCGGCAGCGACGGCTCCCGCTCAGCGCTAAGTTTATCATTCAAGCGATGCCAAGGCGCTCGCGGCGATGCTGCCCGGACACTGCCCCGGGGGGCGAACCGCGAGGCGGCCGCGGGGCCGGCCAGCTCCGGGGGGCTCCGCCGCCCCCCGCGCCCCCCGGCAGGGCCGCGCCTGGCCCGCCGCCCCCCACCCGCGCCCCCCGCGCCCCCCACTCACCCTGCGGGGGCCGGGCCCCTCCTCCTTGGCCTCCGCCAGGTTGCGCCCCCCCCGCAGCAGTCCCGGCCCCGCCCCCGGGGCCGGGGCGCACCCCCTCTCACCC
>JAWWEU010000062.1:3569949-3632365 GCA_035583155.1 Acropternis orthonyx
GAGGGGCGGGGGGGAGGGTCGGTTCGGTGCCGCCAGGCCGCGGCCGCCGCTCCCGGAGCTGCCCCGACCAGCCCAGCGCGGGGCCGCTGCGCGCATGCGCCGCGCGCCTGCGCGCGCCCGCGCCTGCGCGGCCCGGCGCGGCGGGGACGGAGGGGCGTCCCCTCAGGGTGAGGGGGGTGGGCGGGCAGGGAGAAGCGCGGTGGGAACACCTCCGGGAACGACACGGGAATGACACGGGACTGACACGGGAATGCCGCCGGGATGCCGCGGGAACACCCCGGCGTGGCGGCCGCGGCGGCGGTGGAGGGTGGTCGCGGGTCGGGGTGGGGGGCGCTCCGGGCCCCCGAGGGCCCGCAGGAGGCGTCCGCCAACATGGAACATCCGCAAGCCAAGAGTGACACAGGAGAGAGACACGCACGTGGATTGCTTGTTGTAGAGTTGAGTCCTCGCTGGGTTCCACAAACCGGGCACCCCAACTATCAGAACTTTTTACTATTCAGGTGTTTTAGCGAACCACAAAAGTAATTAGTGTTGATTGGCTGCAGGTTGCATAGTTCTCTGATTAATTTGTGTTCTATTGGTGAATGATGCCCTCCTTTTTCATGCTTAGTCTTTTCTTTTGGGTCGGGGGGTTTCTTGGGTCGCCGGTCGGGATCTCCCCCTGCCAAAATTAACCTTTAGCAAGGCAGTTCTACCCACAAATAATTTACCTTTCCAGCACCTGGACATCACTTGAGCTCGTTGGCTGCTCTCTCTTTTCCCGGATCAAATCTCCCTTCTTGCTGATAAGACTTGAAAGTCTACAAGGATCAAACACCAGTGACTGTCCTTTCCCAAGGGAGTTTTTATATCTTCCACACTTGGCAACGCCGGGGTCTGTGGGTGCCCAGTCATGGCCAGGCCACAGCATCTCCCTCACGTGGCACCCACCTCACCCTTTAGGTTTGTTTTGCCTTTGCTGCGTCACTCATGAATTAATTATTTTGAACTAAGTAATTTTGTTAGTGATTTTAACATTCCAAAATACGGAAGGTGTAAAAATCTTCTTGAGAAAGGGTGTTCTCTGGTGTTTGATCTTTGTAGATTTGCAAGCCTGATACACAGGAAGGGAGGTTTAAATCCGTGAAACAAATAGCAGCCAACAAGCTCTAAGTGATGTCCAGGAGTTGGGAAAACAAATCAAAGTCTGAGTCTTGGTACGCTTCAGTGATCTCAGACCTAGGGGGAGGTTAACAAAGCTTGGGAAAGGAGGATGCCCACTGTGGACACAAAGAATGCAGGATTTATGGGACATCTGGTAGAACTCCCAAAATAAGGAAGAAACTAATAAACCCAACTCAGCAATTGTGCTGAAATCAGCTCTAACTGGTAAAAGGTAATTCTGGGCAGGGGCAGATCCTGACCCAAGAAACCCCCTGACCCAAAAGAAGAGAAAGACTGAGCATGGAGTGAATTAGCACGAGAAGTGAGAAGACAGAACTCTAGTTAATGAGAGAACTATGTAACTTCTGGCAATGAACAGTAATTCCTTTGTTTGCTAAAATGTATAAATAGTAAAAGGTTTTGATAGTTGGGGTGCTTGACTTGTGGAATTCCACCGAGCAACCCATAATAGTCAATGTCTCTCTCAAGTGTGTCATTCTTGGCTTCTTGCACAGCAAATCTGATTTTTGTAGACAACAGCATCACACCTCCACAGCACCCACCTCACCAACTGTGTTTGTTGTGCCTCTGCTGATCACTCATGAATGAACATTAAGTAATTTTTTTAGTGAATTTGACATTTGTTGGTACAACGTCAACCCCGTCATGTTTTGATGTTGCAACGGATGGTTTGTGTTTGACAATGTTTTTGCTCACCTGGTCTTGATCAAAAGTTCATCTATGGCTCTGAGGACTTAATCCACAAAGACTTGCCTATCTGTTTAACCTGAAATACCCGAGAGGTCACATTTCTCTCTAACCTTTCAAGGTTAAAACCTGAATATTTAAAGCTCAGGATCATTGACTCTCATTTTTCTTCTTTCCAATAATTAGCACACTCAAAGCTTTAGCAGGGCATAAGCTTGTTAAGAAAACATTTGAAACTATGTGAAAGATACAGATTATTGAGTTTTTTATTGTGACCAGTGTCAGACATTCCCAGCACCCACCAGCTGATAAGGACAATGTGTTCCTGTCTCTTTAATTATTAAATAATCTACTTGCTAATTAAAACTTTGTCTTAAAGGGAAATCTCCACTTCCCACTTTATCTGATTTGCCCAATTAAAGGGTGGTGTTGAACAGCAGCTGCATTTCAGTGGTGACTGAAGTGATGCCTATGTAAACACTGCTGGCCTGAAATACTAAATACAGAATAGTGGGATTCATTTAGGAAATCCTGTCAGGTCTCTCTTTAGAAATCGTGGCATTTCAGGGACAGAGAGATAATTAATGTGATAATTTAATAGTCTTTTCACTTCTACAATAATCCTCATCCTGAAGTCTAAATTAAAATAATCCTTATCCTGAAGTCTAAAATAAATTGAGTTGTTTTGTGAAATTCTTGAAGAATTTGGGATTTTCTAAGGGCAAAAGATGTTATATGTGAACTGTGAGCTTGACGTGAAACTTCATCTTTATTTTAAAAATAATTTTATCTTTAGATAGCTAAAAATGAAAAGAATGAATATTTAAGTCTTTTGAATGGGCATAAAATACAGTAACAATAAAAAAATTAATAGAATTTTTTTTAAGAGTTAGAAATTCTAATATAGTTTAAATATAGGGCTGCACATGTCAGGGTTCCCTCAGCACGTCCACCAGTGCCCTGAGCAGTGGGTGTTGAGGACAAAAGGCCACTGTGCACACACAGATGTCCCAAAAACCTGTGGGTCACAGCACAGATGTACTGTACGTGTCTGGAACTGCTGAAAATGCACAGATTTCTGAATGGGCTTTTCTAGGGAGAGAGAAAATAGAGAAATATACGAAATAATATAATTAATAAACAATAAACATAAATATATATAATAAATAGTAAATATTTGTAAATTTAATGAAAATTATGAGAAGTTCAAGTGTTCAGAAGTCAGGAGGAAGGTCTTAAAAGATGAGTTTGGTTTAGGAATTAAGATATTAAGGAAAATGAGCTTGCTTTTTCTTTTTGCTCTCTGGTTTTTGAGGTATTACAGAGACTGCCTTCATGTTTTCAGGCTGAAGTTCAGAAAGTGTATGTGTTTGTGTTGATTAAACCTATATTTTCATGAAACCCAGTGCCAAATGCTCAGGCATTCAGGGTAACCTCAAATACCACAAGAATTCCAGTGGCGTCAGAAGACTTGAGAAATCTGCTGTAACTTCTTGGGGCTACGTTGTAAATAGTACTGGATAAAATGAAAAGTTTATATAACTTGTTCAAGCATTCTAATGGGAACACACATCTTCCTTTCATCACGTGGTTCTCCTCAGTAAGTTAGGGAGTGCTGGAAATATCTGAACTTTCAACACGCAACTGAAAATGCTTTCAGACCACTACAGAAAATATTTTGTTAGAAATAGATCCTGTCACTGAAATGGGTCATAAATCAACCCTGTGCTGTTGAAGTCTCTGCCTGATGAAGGTTTGCTGAAATTGAAGCTACCATGGGCAGACAAGGGGGTGACAATGAGAGTCAACATTCCAAACAAGCTCCACCCTGGTGTGGTCTGAGACATCTCAGCCTGTTCTCTGTAGAGTGTTGGAACTAGGGCAGGATTTTCTCCAGTTTGTTCAGACCTGGCTTACTCTTGACTCTTCTTGTTGTCTTGTTTAGCCTGGAGAAGAGAAGCTTTGGGGTGACCTGATTGTGGCCTTCGGAATGCAGCGACAAGAAGGATGGAGAGAAACTATTTCCAAGGGCTTGGAGGGACAGGACACAGGGAATGGCTTCCCACTGACAGAGGGCAGGGTGAGATGGCATATTGGGAAGGAATTGTTTCCTGTGAGGGTGGGCAGGCCCTGGCACAGGTTGGGCAGACAAGCTGTGGCTGCCCCATCCCTGGAGGTGTTCCAGGCCAGGTTGGACGGGGCTTGGAGCACCCTGGTGCAGTGGGAGGTGTCCCTGCCCATGGCAGGGGTTGAACTGAATGATTTTTAAGGTCCCTTCCAGCCTAAATCACTCTGGGATTCTGTTATTCTAAGTGAACTGTCTATGTACTAATGTGTCGAAAAAAGACACTGCAGAATATGCAGATAATGTGGCGATGGCTGGTGCAGAACAGAACGAGATAAATGCCTGGATAAGGGAAGGAGAAGATAAGATTGTTCCATAGTACTGTTTTCCAATTGCTTTTTAATTCACCCCTGGAGTGCCCATATTCCAATCTGCTTCACCATCCAGCATTCCTCTTTAAACCAGTGACATTTAAAAAAGGAGCCACGAAACTCCCTCCACATGCAGGCTGCAGTTCAGTGAACTGGATGAATGATCTTTCCACATCCCCAGGGGCATGCACAGCTGAATATAGATCACCCTGAAAACCTGCCAGCCATAGGATTGGCGCTGGGCATTCCTGCCTCTGCCACTGCAGAGAATTCCAGCTGCAGGTAGAACAGTCCTGCTGCATGTTTTGGGCCAAACTCAAATTAATAGCAACAAATAATCTCATGTCCTTTCCAGTGAGCATCCAAACAGGACAGCTCTGGGAGGCGGGCTGAGGAACATGGCTGTTGCAGATGTATCCACACAGAATCCTGGAATCATTAAGTTTGGAATAGACTTTTAAGATCACCAAGTCCAACCATCAACCAGCAGCACCACCACATTCACCACTGAACCATGTGGTGCTTTGGGCACTTCTTTGTCTTTGGCATTGTGAAGGACTGAGACTGGATGTGGAGATGAGCAGCCAGTGGCCTTTTCTGTCCCAGAGATGGGCAAAACTGTGGAAACCTCCTAGTTTTGGGTGGCCCTATACTGCAGACACTCCCAAGGCAGGGTCATAATGTCTTAAGAAAAAATAGTGAGTATTTCAATGGAAAACCCATTGCAGTGGAGTCTCCTCTGAGGGCCTGAGCAATAGGAGGGATGAGCAGCCCCGTGGGGGAAGCGAGGACGTGGGTTTGTCTCCCCCGCTCGGGGGCTGCTCTGGCTTTGTCCCTCCACGTGCTGGGAGGGATTTGCATTTCCCTGGCCCTACTGATCTCAGGGGCTGCCCCTGCGAGGTCCCCCGGGGCTGCCAGGACAAAGAGGAGCAGGAGGCTTGGAAATTGCAAGGATCAAGGAAAGAGAAAGCCAAGTTCTTAGCATGCTTAGTCATAGAGACACAGACGCAGGAGGGCTGGCAGAGGCCTATTTTCATCCTGAAACTCCCCCTCACGTCCCAGACTTGCTCTGGCTGTGTTTGCTGTTGAGATAACATCCCCTTCCCCCACCACCCACAGATAACTGAAGGAGCAGCCGTTGAAAAAGGAAAAAAAAAAAAGGCAGTTGCCTTGCTCTGCCTGCAGGAGAAATGTCAGGAAGTGTCTGGTGGTGGGTGGGATGAAAGGAGGAAGCTGAACTCTACAGAGAATATTCCAGCCCTGCTCGTGCAAACAAATGCCCCTCTGTGTTCTGCTTGATAAGGACATCCAGGAGCAGGTCCTTTTGCGTGCGGGAGAGCAGAGTCACTTCCACACCTCTGAGGGGTTTATTTGTACACGCTGCATTACCCCCAGCATGCCATGAACTGGAGGGGAAGAGACGGAAAGAGCCAGGAAAAAGCACAAGCATCATCAATAATTAATAGTGCCTTTTTGTAATGGGAATGATCCAGTATTAATTATGAAGTTAATTTCTTTTTGGATGGTTTGTGTGTGTGTATGAAATTTGGACCAGGATTTAAGTTCAGTGCAATCATGCTTTTATTCTAATTACAATAATTATAAATCTATTCTGCATCCTCTTTTTAAGTTTCAATAACACTGGCTTTTGTTTCCAAACATGCCAGACAGCAGTTTTTGCACACCAAATATGGCAGCTCTCAGCTTCCCAAAGTGAATCTGGTTATAAATACAAAGGAAATTGTTTTCATTCGTTGTCACTGTGCAAATGTGAAAATAAGCCCAGAACGTGGGTCAGGATAAGTACTTTGGATTTCTAAAATCCCAGAGTCAACAGTGAGGAAGGAACTTAATTGCACACACCATGAAATATTTAAACAGACAGTGACCAACATGCAGATGTGGGATCCAGACTCTTACAGATAAATCTGTGTTACAAACAGCTGATGCTGCTCTGCATCAGGGACTTACTCTGGAGCCTTGAAAATAGCCAGTGCACCATTTTGAGGCTTATTTTTTCTACTGACTGATCTATTGGGGAAAAAAAAAAATCTATGGGAGAAACACAAAACCCAGAGGGAGAACTGAGTTTCTTGTTTAACTGTAGGCCATCAGCTCAATACCCCCTTAGGACATGGGTGCATCTCATCTGTAGCAGGTTGAGGATGAAGGTTGGCATAAGAGCAAGCAGAAAACTCATCTTTGCTGCAGTCAGTTTTCTTACACTGTCATTAACTATTTCCGAGCTGTATTCATGCCTTGCTTGTGCTACCAGGATAGATTTACTGGAAAGTTTTCCTGGTGAAAATCCAGTTTATAGTAACATAAGTTTTGTACCAGGCTCATGGCAGATTGTTGTGTTGAAGCACAAGAGAGGAAATGTGAATTTTCTCCTTTGCATCTTGCCTTTTGTTTTTCCATCTGCTCTTCTCCCCCTGCTGAAAACCCAAACTCCCACCCCACATAAACCTCCTCCCTGTGACAGCCCTGTGTTCCCTTGATCAGCAGTGGGAGAGTTAGTGCTGGCAAAAAGCTGTCACCTCTGAGCACCTGCAATAAACCAGGGTGGGATCAGTAAATCCTCCATGAGACCTCTCAGAGAGCTTGCATGCTTTGCTAAGCATTGTGAGACCATGATGTTTAGAGAGTATTATTTGCCATAATAAGATGCCAAAACTAATTTTTAAAAAGCAAACTGTTAAGACTTTTCCAAAATCTGAGTGTGTTCGAGGTCCCAGGGTTTGCCTGGGTTAGGTGTCAGGTTGTCAGACCTGTAATTCCCTGGCAAATTTCTTCAACTGCCTGATTAATTAACATCAGGATTACTTTTTTTCTTTGGCCACTTGTATTGTTTTGCCCACTCACAAACTCTGGTTGCTGCTATTTAACATCATCCTGAACTTTGTGCTGTGACTACATCACTTCTTCTGAACGCAGAATGAAACTATTTGTTTTAATACTTCCACCATTTTCTTGTTCTGGAAAAAAAAGTTTTTCTTATGGTTCTGTATGTTCCCACTGTTCCCCCTTTTGTGTGAGTTTATCTTTTGGAAATAGCAGTGGATTAAAATATCTCTGTACAGAGAAGACATTGCCAGTCTTTAGATTTTTAAGAAAGTCATGGCAACCTGATGAAATACAGCACTGTGAGTCTACTCCCTTCTGCCCCACTGACATTCCTTGCATAGCCAAACATTAACTAGGACTGCTGGGATTTTGCAGAGCTGTTGTATCAGTTTCCTGTACAGTGCTTGTCTCGTCTTTGAGATGGAAGAACAGGATTCTGTAACAATTAACTCCTGTTCTTGTCACATTATTTACTGTCATAGAATCGCAGACTGGTTTGAGTTGGAAGGGACCTTAATGATCACTTTGTTCCACTCTGCTGCCATGGGCAGGGACACCTTCCACTAGCCCAGGTTGCTCCAGCCTGGCCTTGGACACTTCCAGGGATGGGACAGCCACAGATTCTCTGCCCAACCTGTGCCTGGACCTCACCACCCTCACAGGGAGGATTTCTTCTCTCTATCTGACCTAAATTTCCCCTATTTCAGTTTGAACCCATTCCCCCTTGTTCTGCTAGTCCAGTTCCTGATGGAGAGTCTCTCTCCAGCCTGGAAGGTGCTGCAAGATCTCCACACAACCTCCTCTTCTCCAGGCTGGACAGCCCCAACTCCCTCAGCCCATCTGCAGCCCCAGGGAATGCCCAGGGAGTGCAGACATGGCATCTCCTCACAACATTCAATTGCTGCTTGAGTGGTGGTACATGTTACTGGGATTCATGTTTGTTTGTACCTGGGACACTTAGAGAACCTCATGGGGTAATTACTCCTAATTAGCTGCTTGGACACACGCTGCTCTTTCCTCTTGAAATCTGCAATTAATAATACAGAGAAAATGCGGATTTCTCCTTGTCAGCCTTGTGTTTATGTTTATAGGAGGAGGAAACAGTTTAGGAAAAAAAATTATCTAAATCAACAACCTGCTGAGCTCCAAGCATGGATTACCTGAGGATTGCTCTGTGTTTGTGGCATCTGAGACATTCAGAACTTTGGGCACCTCAGTGTCAGCCTGATTCCGTCTGTCTTATTTCTCTAAGGCTGCTACAGGTCTTTTTCCCATTAGTCATGGACTGCTTCTTACCACGGCTTAATTCAATTTGTAGATCAGTTGTACAGTGTGAAAAACCTTCAGAAGTAATAACACTGGTATTATTTTTTTAAAATAGATTAATATTTTGGAGGAGAGAAGGGTCTTGAGTTCTCTTTCCTTTTTTGCTTCTCCCAGCAGCTCTTATTAAACTAAACTAATGTAGGTGTGCACTGAACATCCAAATCAGATCAGTGTAAAGGATGGAGAAATACTTCAGCTATTATCCCAGTTGTCATAGAGAATTTCCACTCTCAGATATGTTTATTTACAGTGGAACATACTAGGGAGAACATCCCAAGGTTTGGTTTTTTTTTGTATGAAACCAGCAAGTTGCCAAGTGTGAATATTTACAAAATAGGTGATTGTTACCAGAGGTCAATTTCATTTCAAATCCTCCTCAGACATCAATGTTCCTTTGATTTGAAGCCCAGAAATAAATCTTCATGTTGCAGCTGCAAAACATAGAATCTTATCCTGGCTTCTATTAGGTCTGTGGAAATTCAGCTCCAGCCGTTCCCTCAGGTCCTATCACTGGTCACCAGAGAGCAGAGATAGTGCCTGCCCCTCCCTTTTTTATTTGGTTGTGCTGATTTTTGTTGTACAGATTTTTGCAGGATTAGGAGCAGATTTATGCTTTTTATGTCTTTCAAAGGATGCTAAAAACTAGTAGCTCCATAAAAGCCAGTTCTCTCATACTTGGGATACAACAAAGGCAAAACCAACCCTTTTGCACTCAGTATTTTTTGTCCCCTGAGCAGACAGAACCAGGTGTGACAGCGAGGCGATGCCAGTTGTATGTGTGTGATAAGAACCAGTCCCAAAGTTGTTCTTCCAGTGTTTTAACCTCTGAGACACCTCGTGGTGGAAACACTCACTGCTGGCAGCGGGGCCGACATGGCTGAGGATCCATTTTGCAACAACTTGGGGCTTCCATTCTGCAGAGCTTGGAGGTGGCCAAAGTCCTACAGCAACACTGATTTGGGGACGGAATCGACCTATGGCTCGTTTTTATTTAAAAAATGTAAAGCCACGGGGAAATTAATTTTCTTCCTCCCCTGTAAGGAAAGGCTGAGAGAATTGGGATTGTTCAGGCTGGAGAAGAGAAGGCTCTGGGGTGACCTAATTGTGGCTTTCCAGGACCTGAAGGGAGATACAAGAGAACTGGAGAGGGACTTTGGACAAGGGCCTGGAGTGACAGGACAAGGGGAATGGCTTCCCACTGCCAGAGGGTGGGGTTAAATGGGATACTGGGAGGAAATTCCTCCCTGTGAGGGTGGGCAGGCCGTGGCACAGGTTGGCTGCCACATCCCTGGAAGTGTTCCCTTCCATCACAAACCATCCCACGACCCTATGGAGGACGAGGCCGGCCTTTGGCCTTTATGAGATCGATAATGTTATATCACAGCATCACAACAATTAACACACAAATAGCATATAACTTTGGTTTGGGTTTCATACGGGGTTTGGTTTTGGTTCTCCAGACCTGAAATGTGAAATGTCCGTGGGAGGTCAAGAGTGCGATGGATTGAAAACCTCATAAAAATATCGAGTTGGTGTCACGTTGTGTCTCCAGCACGGTACCACTGAAACCAGGGACATTAAAGAGACAGAATGGACTTCTGGCCAGTTTTCTGTATTAAGAGCGTGGAATAGCAGGACCGTGACAACTACGGGCTTGTACAGCTGCTTTATTTTTCCACTCTGTAGGTTTTGGGGAATTCGTACCTACTTTTTATCAGCACCAAGCCGTGCCCTGCATTCCCAAGGCGTCTGGAAGCCGCGGATTGCTCTCCACAGCTCAGGGTTCATTTTTGGCGCTTCCCTGCCTGTCTTTTCACACAAAACACAGCAAACGTAACTCCCTGCATTTCGACTGGGGTTCCATTACCACAGTTGAATGGATAAATAACCAGACATTTTTTTTTTATCTCAGACTGGCTCTCAGAGCAGAAGCGCAGGTCGAAGCGGCCAACTATAATTCCAAATACCTTTATCTGACGTTTCCCCAGCCCCGCCGCGGCTGAGCGCTCCCTGAGGGCCCGCGGGGGCGGGGCCGGGCCGCGGGGCCCCGCCTGACTGACAGCCGAGCCAGCCAATCACGGCCCGCGCCCGCTCCTCCCTCTTCTCAAACCGCCCAATCAGCGCGCGGGAGGGTAACGGTCCGTCCGGTGCCAACGTCGGCGGGCAAGCGCGCCAATGGGCAGAGCGCAGGCTCACCACCAATGAGATCAACGAGCTACCGGAGCGGCGGCGTGCTATTGGTTAGCGCGCCTGTCGATCATCCCCACCTGCGCGGGTGATTGGCTGTCGGGGAGGAGGGAGCGGTTTCCGGGGGCGGAGACACTATATTAGGGGCGGACAAAGGCGGCGGCGAGGCCCTCCATCCCGCCGCCATTTTGCGCAGTGTACGCTGAGCAGCAGCAGCCGCCGCGGCCGGAGCGCGCTCTCTCCTCTCCATTCCTCCTCCCTCCGCGCCATCATGTCGCGGGATCGCTTCCGTAGCCGTGGCGGCGGCGGCGGCGGCTTCCACCGGCGCGGTGGCGGCGGCGGCCGCGGCGGCCCGAACCACGATTTCCGCTCTCCGCCGCCCGGCATGGGCATGGGGCAGAACCGCGGCCCCATGGCCGGCGGCCCGCAGGGTCCGGGCGGCCCGCCGGGCGGCGGCCCGAAGCCCGAACCACCGAAGCCTCCCACGTCCACCTCCGCTCCGCCTTCTTCGTCCTCTTCAGCCTCCGCCACCACCGCGGGACCCACCGGCAGCCAGGCGGGAGCGCCTCCATCCTCCGCGCTGCCCGCGGGGCAGCAGCCGCAGCAGCAGCCGCCGGTGTCGGCGCCCTCCTCGTCTCCGTCCGGGCCGCAGCCGCAGTCCAAGCCCAGCCCCAGCCCCACGCCGGCCGGCGGCCCTAAGAAAGGACAAGGACAGTCTCCCGGCGGCGGCCCCAAGGGGCCGGGCGGCCCGCAGCAAGGGCCGCACAAGGGCGGCCCGGGGCACCGCGGCGGGCCGGGCGGGGAGCCGCGGGGCCGCGGGCAGCAGCACCAGGGCCAGCAGAGCCTCGGGGCGCAGCAGGGCTCGGCAGAGAGGAGCGAGAAGCTCTCGGACGAGGTGAGTCACGGCCCCCCCCTCACGCCTCCCTCAGGCACAAGATGGCGGCGGCTCTGCGCGCCCGCGCCGCCATCTTGAGGGGAGGAGCGGGAGGGGGCGGCGGCGGCGGGGACCGAGCGGGCCCGGGCCGCGGTGTGTGTCCCCCCCCCGGGCGGTCCCCGGGTCCGCGGTGTGTGTCCCCCCCGGGCGGTCCCCGGGTCCGCGGTGTGTGTCCCCTCTGGGCGGTCCCCGGGTCCGCGGTGTGTGTCCCCTCTGGGCGGTCCCCGGACCGTGGTTTGTGTTCCCTCTGGGCGGTCCCCGGACCGTGGTTTGTGGTCCCTCGTAGGTGCCTGGGCGGTCCCGGTGCTGTGGCTCGTGTCCCGGGGCTGTGGTTTGTGTCCCCTTTGGGCCGCCTCGGGGCTGTGGTTTATGTTCCTGGGCGGTCCCGGCGCTGTTCTTTGTGTCCCCTCGCGGCTCTGCGGGCAGTTCGATGTGCAGCCCTCAGTGATGGCTCGAACCCTCTGCTTCTTTGTAGGGGTTTAAAGCGAACCTCTCTCTTCTGAGGCGGCCTGGGGAGAAGACTTACACGCAGCGCTGCCGGTTGTTTGTTGGGAATTTGCCTGCTGATATCACAGACGAAGACTTTAAAAGACTGTTCGCCAAATATGGGGAGCCAGGAGAGGTTTTTATCAACAAGGGGAAAGGCTTTGGATTCATTAAATTGGTAGGCGTTCATGCTGTGTGTCCGTCCGTTTAGTTAGTTCTCACGAAGTAGCGATGTAGAACTTAGTTTTCTAAAACCGGGTTTCAAACTTCCCTCAGGAATCTAGAGCTCTCGCAGAAATCGCGAAGGCAGAGTTGGACGATACCCCGATGAGGGGCCGGCAGCTCCGCGTTCGCTTTGCCACACACGCCGCTGCCCTGTCGGTGCGGAACCTCTCGCCCTACGTGTCCAACGAGTTGCTGGAGGAAGCTTTTTCCCAGTTCGGTCCTGTGGAAAGAGCTGTTGTGATTGTAGATGATCGAGGCAGATCAACAGGAAAAGGCATTGTTGAGTTTGCATCAAAGCCAGCTGCAAGGAAAGCCTTTGAACGGTGTACTGAGGGGGTGTTTTTGTTGACAACGTAAGTACTTCCGCAGGATTTTTGTTTGAAGCTGAATAAAGTTTGTAGGCTTCTAGTTTTTCGGAATGGAAGTTCTTACAGAGAAGTAAAATGGGTATTTTCTGTTCAGCACTCCCAGGCCAGTTATTGTGGAACCATTGGAACAATTGGATGATGAAGACGGTCTTCCAGAAAAGCTTGCTCAGAAGAATCCAATGTATCAAAAGTAGGCACTATCTTTTGTTATAAACAGGATCTAGTTGATGTTTTATGTAGTATTGTCCCAGACTCTGAGGGTGATGGAGTAATTTTTCAGAAACAGGCTTTGAATTTTGAGTTGTAGTTCCAGTTCTTCTTTTTTGTTCATAATTTTATATAAAGTAGCATACTGATTAGTTTAGTATGTTCACCAAGTGTTACACAAGCAGCTTTCTACAAAGAAATAGCAGCCCAGTAACAGATGGTTTTGGTGTATGTGGAAACTTGAAAATCAGACTTGAACTGTTTCATCCTATTGTTGAGAGCTGTCATCTCCCTCAAGGCGTGTCTTGTGTTGATGATCCCATGGGGAACTTGGAAATAGATGTTCATGCTTTGAAATGAGACATGAAGTAAAATTTTAACTGATTCTATGATTAATAGAAACTTGTTGCCTTTGTATTTGCTTTATGAGCTGACCACTGGCATAAAGGAAAGTTGGAGTCTAAAGGAGTCTTAAAGAATCTAGAGGAGTCCTTTTCCAAAGTAGAAGTTTTAGGTTAGAATCTGTGTATTAAAGGTGTTTGTTGTAAGAATGTTGTAGTTTCCCAGATAACACAAAGAGAGAGCAGGGAGGGGAATCCAGTCAGTCTTGTTTGGCTGAGAAAGTGCTCAAGATTCCTTGCTTTGATCAAAAACTATAAGAGGTTTAGAGGCAGCTTTGAAAAAATTGTGGATTAATACAGTGTTCCTAAAATGTTGAAATACTTCATATTGCTAATGTATAGAAGGCTTTGAACTTCTATGCTTTTGTGTCCTTAATTACTGAATGTTAGTCTCCAGTTTCTTTATATGACAAAATAAACTGTTGGCCCTCAGGGATTTTGAGAACTATTTAAGGGAAGGCTGTTATTTGCCTTTGACACACAGTGTTTTGGCACTGGAAAAATCCACCTCTGTGTGTGCTGCTGCTCTGAGTGGCTGTGCCTATTTGGGCAAAGGCCTGTCTTGTTTGAGGTTTTTGCCCCTGGAATTGCCAGCAGTGGAGAGCGTAAAGACAATTAAGAAAGAGCTAAACAAACAGTAGCACTCTAAAGATTTGCCTGGCTGTGATAGTGCAGAAGTCTCCATGTTTGCTGTGATAATTGTTTGTATGAAGTGCTGCTGTTTAAGTGCGTAAAATGCTGCACTCCCATCACAGCAAATTCCCTATCCTATTGTTGTCAGGTGTTTTTCAGGGCTCCCTTGATGTTCCCTGATAACTCAGTTATTCTGCGCATGATCTTGTTTTGACCTTGACTTTCCACATTTGCCCACACTGAGCATTTTTCCTTTCTGCAGAGAGAGAGAGACTCCTCCCCGTTTTGCTCAGCCTGGCAGTTTTGAATTTGAGTATTCCCAGAGATGGAAATCTTTAGATGAAATGGAAAAACAGCAGAGAGAGCAAGTGGCAAAAAACATGAAAGATGCCAAGGACAAACTTGAAAGTGAGATGGAAGATGCTTATCATGAGCATCAGGCAAACCTCCTGCGTCAAGGTAATTGGCTCTGAATGCTGTATTATGTTCTTGCTTTAAATGCTGGGTTTAAATATATGCCTGTGTAATGGATTAGTGAGTAAATTTGTTTCCTACTGTGAACTTGAGAATTTCAGGGTTAAAAGAGCAACTGGTAGGGGTTTTTTATTTCAATGGGGTATTTTTAAGAACAGTGACATTGGAAGGTACCGGTCTGCCACAGTGCAGCTGAGGTGGAACTAATTGAAATCTGACTAAAATCTGACATGGTTCTGTGAAAAAGCTGCTCACAAGGCTTCATTCCTGCAGACCTCATGAGGCGCCAGGAGGAGCTGAGGCGTATGGAAGAACTCCATAATCAGGAAATGCAAAAGCGCAAGGAAATTCAGCTGAGGTTGGTTTGACTTTCATGGGATTTCAGTTACATTTGTGGGTTGTTTGGTGTGCTTTTTATTTTTCATTTACTTACCTGTGGAAGTTTCTGTTTTTCAAGAAACACCATTGCTGCTTCACTTTGTGTATGCGAAATTGAACTGCAGTGTAAGTTTCTCCTCAAATATTTGAGCATTATAGAGTATGTTTTTTTGCCCAAGTGTAATCATTCAGTGCCTTTAAAATTCCTGATACAGATGATAGTAATAAGTGTTAAATGTGTTCTGCTGCTGGGATTTAACAGTCTGCTTTGGGGTGACCAGGCAGGAGGAGGAGCGTCGTCGGCGGGAAGAGGAGATGATGATCCGTCAGCGGGAGATGGAAGAACAGATGAGAAGACAGAGGGAAGAGAATTATAGTAGAATGGGTTATATGGATCCAGTAAGTGAAATCATGGCAGTTTTTTGGATGCATTACCATGTTGAGGAATTCTGTTGGTGTATTTTCAAGGTTGCTGTGTTTTTGCTTCCTTTGGGTTTGCTACTGCACTATTCATGTAGTGGCAGTGGCAGTAGTTGGCTGTAGGTGTGCTTTATCTCCTGAAAAGTCTGGATTTTGGTGGTTTATTAGCCATGCTAAAAGTTGTTTCTTCTATGCAGAGGGAGCGAGACATGAGAATGGGTGGTGCTGCCACAATGAACATGGGAGGTAAAGAATCTTTAAGTAATTCCTTCATGTGGTTAACTTAGAAATTGTCAGAATATGATTATATATTTCTCTTTCTTAGATCCTTATGCTTCAGCAGCCCAGAAATTCCCACCTCTGGGAGGTGGTGGCGGCATAGGTTATGAAGCTAATCCAGGAGTTGGCCAAGCAGCCATGAGTGGTTCTATGATGGGAAGTGACATGGTAACGTATCCTGTGGTGGCATTAGGTTAGCACAAGGGAATTGTTGTGGTTGGGAATGAGTTCTCTCCAGTGTTTGGATGGATGTGGAAATGTCACTGTTAACTGCTGACTCTGGTGAGGTGTTTAACACAGACAGTGTGGCAGTGTGTAGCACTAGAGTAATTGTTAACCTTTATGGTAGCTTACACACTTGGAAGTTGTTTGTAAGTGAATTCAAATGTGCTGTTAAGCATATTTGCAATTAACTCAGACTTCATTGGACTTTGGAAATTCTGCGTCACTGTTAGGCTTGGAAGGATTTTTTTATAAATTGTACAGCATCTTCACAAATTTCATCAAAATACGTAATGTGGTAGCTTTTCAGTAAAATGATGTTCTGTATTGATGGACAAGATGAGATTTTTGTTCTCCTTCCCAACGTGTAATGCTGTTTCTTTTGGCCCTTCCAAGCCTAGGTAGGCTGGATGCATGTTGGTCTGGGTATGCTGTTGAGTCCAAAATCTGCGCTCAGGTCTGTTTCAGCAGCAGATTAATTTAAGTGATCAATGGTAAACAGCATATCCCTTAGTCTGTGCTGATGTTGCTGTAGAAGAGCAGAAATGCTGGTTTTTAGCTTCAGGCATGTTCCAGCCAGTCTGGACTGTAGCCATATGTGGTTCCTGTGTCCCAGAGGAATGATAACCTGGTGTGTGTTCCCATGTTGGGCATGACAAAAAGATAGAGCCTGTTAAAGCTACATCATATCTCTTGATTTGAGGTATGTTTCCAAACTACTATTTTTAGCACACTACATGTGTGACTGGGCTTGGAGCCTGCCTGGTGTTCCCACACTGAAGCACCATGAATGTAAATTAAAGAAATGCTTAATGGGCAGGATGGGAATCTGTTGGCTTAGGTGGCAATACAGTACAAGCTGAACTAAGGGATTTTTGGGTGGGTTTAGGCCTTGGGCTTAACATGCTGAACTACCATAGTAGCTTGTCAGATATCTTCCGTTTTATTTTTTTTGGGAACCATATCTTTGGAATGGAAACTTTGCAGAGTATCATTGATTCAGTAGACAGTGCCGTTGGCCTTAAGGTATCTTGATAATCTGCTGATATTTAAGCAGTTCCTGAGCTTTCTGTGAGCAGTTAGGCATTGTGTGGTGGATGCTGTGTACATTTTTCTCCTGAAAACCATGGTACAGGTGCATGTTGAATGTGTGTAATACCTGAAATGTGATCTTGTCAAAAGGTGTGACAGTGAGGTGGATTAACTGCCTGGAGTTTCTTAGGCTGGGGGTCTCTGCCACACAGTGCTGTCACAGTTCCTGTACTGATACCTTTAAACAGAATTGGAGATGAGCTGGAGCTGCCGTGAATTAGGCAGAAATAACCTAAATAATGTTTGTGAAACTCCTTTCTCGGAAGAGTTGACAATGACTTTCAGAAGTCAGAACTCGAAGTGTGAATTTTCAGTTGCAGATACGTTTTGTAACAAACCACCTACCATTGTTCTGTGACTCAGTAGTGGAAAACTTGGTTGAAATGAAAGTTTAAAGCTCTCTTTGACCTCATAATGTGTAAGTTCTTTAGGCTGAATGCTGATCACACCTACTAATACAGTAACTGAATGAAGTACATGCAACTAGAGGTACTAGTAAAAATACCTGAAGTCTCTGCTTTATTGCAGAGTAACTTAGCTGTTACACCTTGGTGTGAAACCTTTCAATGCTGTGAAGTTGTGAATTTCCCAAGAGCTTGTGGTGAAGGTGGGGTGGGAAGGGAGGTACTGCCTGGATGCACACAACCCTCTGTGCATAGCTCTAACTGGAAACACACCGAGCACTTGGAACACGTTTTGCATCTGATGCAGCAGCAGCTCTGGAGTATGTGGGGTTTGAACAAATGCCAGTCTCTGCAGTTGCGTTGGTTTAGGTAAAGCACTGGTCAGTAGCTTTTTTTCACTTTTTTTTTCTTCTTGCAATGCAGTAGTGCTCACAATGAGTTTTGGTACTGCCTAAGGCCTCTGCAGTTTTAGTCAGCAGACCGTAGTCTTAACCCCATCTTGAAAAGCACATGGTCTCTAGACAGCACATGCCAGTCCTGGTGAGTAGGCATTCTGTTACATTTGATGAATGTCAGCTCCTGCTTCAGCCAACTGGAGCTGCGTTCTCTGATTAGGCTTATTTGGAAATGACAGTGATATAATCTGAGCTTTTACTGCACTAAAGGTGAGAAGTTTGCAAGCTATTTGCATTAACTTGGTTGAAAATTTTGCTAGAGCTCATTTGGAAAAGTTTTTAATTCACATCTGCACTAATGCTTACATTTCTAGCACTGCAGGGAGGATCTGTTCTTTGTAACAGATGTATGAGAATGCATCAAGTGGGAACATACCTCAAGGCATGTATTACAATAAACTAATTTTTAAATTACCCTTTTTTCCTTTCTATGTTCCCGGTACCTGTGGATCGACTCAATGGTGATTGTATCGACGAACCTTGACTACGGAACCTTCTAAAAATATATACTTAACACACATGGACATCAACTACCTATAATGAACTGTTAATTCTGTTCCAATAGCGTCCTGAACGCTTTGGGCAGGGAGGTGCGGGGCCCGTGGGTGGCCAGGGTCCTAGAGGAATGGGGCCTGGAACACCAGCAGGATATGGTAGAGGGAGAGAAGAATATGAAGCCCCAAACAAAAAGCCCCGATTTTAGATGTGACCTGTAGTTTCATTCCAGTTTGTTTTTGTCTGTCTTGTTTAGACACCAACTTCTTAATTCTTGCATTTTAGTAAGAAAGCTACGTTTTTATGGATGTTAGAAACTTACTGACCTAATATTTGTAAGTGGTCTGTTTGGGCGAGTACAATTTAATTATGTAATGCAGTGTTTCAAAATCAAATTTAGCTGTTTTTTTGATGTATAACGTCCCTAACTTGATGGCAGTGTACCTTGTGCCACTGAATTCCCAAAGTGTACCAACCTTTTTTTTACTGTGCTTCAAATAAATAGAAAACTACATGTAGTAACTCTTCTTGCCAGTCGTGGTTAAACAATTGAGGCAGAATACCACACCTGCCGCAGTAACCTGAGAGCCTTGAGTCAAGGTTGGACTAGACCAGGGTGTGGAACTGCAGTGAAGAGCGAGATCTCTTCCCACGATGCCTCTCTAGCTAAAGATTGGGTTAAATTGTAGCCTAACTTTGCAGTAGGCGAAGATTTTTTTTTTTAGCAGTAATTATGCTGCAATAATGAAGCAAATTGAAACTTTGCAAGTGCTGTAAGATACAATATTTAAAGCTCCACTACAAGCAGTGCAGTAACAAATTTCATATTTTAGCTATGGCTGATGGGTGGTGGGATGGTAGCACTTGCCACCCTGGCAGTCACTGCTTGGAATCTTTTAAAAACTTTAAGCGGAAGACTAGCAGTGGTTATTTTAAAATAAATTCATAGAATGTCTTGCATTGGCTGACTTCCTAACTAAAAGATTGTTAATGTGATATTTATATGCTCTTAAGCTGTCTTGAGATTACAGGATCTGGCCTTTGCTCAGTGTTGTACACCTGCCTGAAATTGCTTGGCAAAAAGACCAGAAGTGTTACTCGAGTGATTAAGGTTAACTTGCTTATGTCCTCATGCTAACAGTGGACTAATTTGCCTAGTTCAGAATTACAATCATTTGTATTATGGGGACTGCAGGAACTATTCTTAAATCGTGTAGCTGGTGGGCAAATCCTAAAATCCTGTATGTAAAACACAGCAATCAGCTTGCTTGCATGATGGTTATCGCTCTTTTATTATTGATGTTTGGAGATAATGCTTCAAAAGTAGTATCTGAATCTGGAGTTCAAGAGTTAATACTACACACTGCAAATAAACTCCCTTTAAGGTTCTTTTTGTAGAAGATCTGATGAATTCGTTAGCTCACTGTTCATTGTGTTAAGCCCCAGAAGAATTTCAAAGCATTCTGGACTCATTGGTAAGGTAGTTGCTTTGCTTATTATTACATTGTACCAGGTGAGCTGGGAACGTGACTTCCCAGTGTCAAATACCTCAGTGTTAATGCAGGATACATCAACCTGCTTGGCACAAAGTAGGTAAACTTAGCTTGGCTGTACCTTCATATGATCCCCAGCCACCAGTGTTCTGTGAGTAGCGTTAATCTTCCCAGTATCTTTCCATTCTGTGTGCTAAGCATTGGCTAATTCTAAATTCTCTGCTAATTTTTTTCTGTGGTTAAAACTTTAGTGTCAGATCGCAGTGTTTGAGAGTGCAGTTGATTGATCCCTCTTGAAGTACTGCTGCCCCTTAAATGACAGAATAGCAAGTTGGGAAATACTGATCTACAGGTAACACTGACTTGGGAACATAAAGCTCACTAAGGAGTGACTCAGCTTGTTTGGTGAATGCTTCTTACTTACCCAGAAAAGTTTGGGGGTTGATAACATGCTACAAAAATTCCAAATTGGCAGTTTGTAAACTGCAGACCAATTACTTGGGAGTGCTTGTATTGGATAGTTCACAAATGAGCCAGTACTGATGCAATTTGCGTTACTGAAGCAGTTTTAAACCATGTGTTTGCTGGAGGGTGTTCGTGGGACACCCACAGAAGCTGAAGGTGTCCGAGGTGGGGAATTCTGAACGTGAACATTAAATTAATTTTTTCAGTTTATTTTTCAGATTACATGTCATTCTTTATTAAAAGAGATGCTGGTGCATATCCTAAAGTATGTTCTTTTGTAGTTCTGTAACTTGGAAGAGTGAAGGATGCTGCTGTCCTTGTACCTTACAGAGCTTGTCTTTGGGTACCCCTGTTTTGTACGTAAACTACTGTTAGGTATTAAAATAGCTGAGTTGAAAAACCATGATTAGTAAATATATTTGAAAGATTTGGCAGTTTTCAAAACATCTGAAAGTTTGGTTAAATCTGGCTTTGTTGTAGCTGCATAAGCAGAATTTCTAAAACAAGTTCTGCTTTGAGTTGCATGTACTAAACAGGTGTATGATGAATTAGCCAACTTCACTTCAAGACCTTTTAAAGGTAGTGTCTTAAAAGCTGGCAAACATGTCAACTTTCAAATCTGATAAAGTTACTAAATGTGGGAGGCGAGAAAGTGACGTTCCTTTGATCTGTTCCTGTGAGGTTTTGGACTTTTTTCATGAACTCAGATTTATGTTAATTGAATCTTTAAAACCATAAGAGTGGTTTGCTGGACAGACCTGGTTTTGGATGGTCTGAATCACATAACACATTTTTGTACTGGACTTGGAGGACATTGGCTGTTGCAATTTAGTTTGTTTTATCAAAATTGAGCCCATTTTGACACTTAGAGCACTGAAAACTGCAGCAAGTAGAAACTGGTATCGTTACACAGATGTCTTTGCACTTTCTCAGAAATTAATACAGAATAATTCTACCTTTTGATGTAGACACATTACACTAATCATTTATACAGCTGATGAGAAACTGAAACTTCTTTTGAGATTTTGTGGTGTTTTTGTGGTAGATAAATTCTTGGCTTCTCCTTGGCAACAATTTACTGTGGCAGCAAGTTCTTGCTGGAGTTTTGAGACTGCAATTTACACTTTAAAACTAGTGGCCTGCTACATAACTGCACTTAGCCAGCATTTCTGCAGTTCATAACTGTGAGGAACGTAGTACCACAAATGGCAATGGACATTAGGACCCGGATGTAGTATTCCTGCTTGCTCCAAGATTCTCATTGCCGACTGCGTACAGGTAGGTAACAAGCAATATAATATAACTTGGTGACTTTCTATGTAATCTTATACTGTGGGTATTCTGACATCACACTTCTGACTGTGGAATTACAGTGCAGCACTCCATACCTGTATGTTGAGCTTGCATCAAAGCTGTGTGGTTTTTGGTTTGAAGCTTTGTCTCGTTCAGAGACAACAAGCAACTTACTGTGGTTCTTAGCTGAGGATTTCCAGACCCGATTCCTCTGTACATAAGACTTGGCTTGGGTGGATTTTTCTTAGTTCTGATGTAATGAAGATATTCTTAGATGAGCACTGTGGGGAAGAGGGATTGTGATCTTAAACTCACTTGACTAGTCGACTGGGTGCTCTCTGTGCCTAGAAAAGAACTTGTTTAAACTTTCTGTAGTGACAAAGTAGCCCATCTGCAGGTCATCCCTGTGTAGAGTCTTGGCTTGGTAGGAATGTGTTAATAACTGCTGCTCTTCCCTCGTGTGCACTTCGTGAGACTCACCTCAGACAACTGGTACAGGCAGCTCTGAGACTGATCTGGAATATTTTTGAGGACGTAAATGAGTGCTTGAATGAATATCCCATGAGTAGTTTCATAGACCTTATGCTAGGTATTGCAGTTGTTTTTATTTTAGCCGTTGATTGACAAGCCTGATAAATTCCTCTGCTTTAATTGACAGCGATGCGATTCTGTTACTTCTGCCTTGTAGAGTCATCCTGGTAGTGTAATGCTCAATTTCATTTTTTATCAGTCTTGGGGATGTAATTCTAAATTCTTCATTACTAGAACTACTGACTTCAGTGTTCCAGGATTAACGTGCTTACCTTGCCAGACATCCAGACGTGCTGATCTCCAGCTCTTCTGCATTACTCTTGAATGTGAATTTCAAGGTCCCTTGTTCTTGCACGTGATCTGGCTCTTGTCTGATACTGAGTTTGTTCCACAGGTGTTGTAATGTGTTCTCCCACTTGTTCTGCAAAGTTGTGCTTTGCATACTGCTTCTTGTATTACTGTCACTTTTGGACCCTTCTGTGTTACCTTCCAGGGGGGACTCTTCCTGGTGAACAGGGATCTGCTGGACAGCCTTGCCATCTGCTGTAGCCACCTTTCCATGGTCCACTGAACACTTGAAGTAGCAGCTGCACCTTAAGATCATGACAACAGGTCTTTGGTTACACCGCAGTGAGTGTAGCCAACACCAGCTGGTCACACAGTGATGCACCTTGTCACGAAGTCACTTTAACTTCCTGTGATGGCTTACCTTTCTTTACCTGTGACTGGGATCCATTCTGTGATGGCTCACCCTTACCTGGGGCTGGGATCCGCTGGCAGCTGGTGTGCTGTCCTGTAGCAAAACTGAATTAGCGATCTTAAACCAGTGCTCAGATCTGACGTCAGCTTTTCTAGTTATCCAGGTCTGGATACTTGACTTTCAGGAATGTTGTGGAGGGGTGATTGACACATCTGCCTCATTCTATGTACTTGAACTAAGCACGTTTTTGACACTCTTGGAGCGAGCAACCTGTGACTGAACCGTGGGGCTCAGACCAGCTCTGGCTGCAGTAATGAAACTTGGTGTGGTAGCAAACTTTAAATAGTCATGTCTGCTCTAGGTCAGTCTGTAACAAGTGGGTACGAGAAATGACATTCAAGTGCTTGCATTGTGTTTCATCTTGGTTTTATCTGTGTGTGAAAAACACTTTTTCTCAAAAGCTTACCTGAAGCTCAGAAGTGTGGTGTCAGAATACATTGTACTGCTAGGCCCTCCGAGCAGACCTGGTGCTGGCAGGAGAGCACAGCACAGCGTGGATGGGGCTTTACTGTAACATTAAGCATACAAAGTGTTGATTTGCTTGCAGTTCTCCCCATAGCTAAACACTGAGGCCTGTGAGTAGTTTAGGACTCGAGCAGTAATGGGGTTGCATGTCTCTGTTAATCATTGCCAGCTGCAGTGACATGATCAGGAGGGCCAGTGTTCAGTTCCATTATGTTCAGTGAGGCTGAGCATGTTGGGAAGGATGCATCCAAGTATACTGCTCTGGGGAATCAGTTGGCTTCTTCCACTACTAGCAAGTTTGGAATCAGCTAATTAGCTTCAGATTTTTTTTTTTCTCTCTCCATACCAGCTAGTGGGGCTGTTAAATAGCTGCTGCCTGGCAAAGGAAAAAACGGGAGGATTGGCCTTCTCCCACCTGTGTCATTGCTGCTAGGTAATGATTGACACGTTAGGACTTGGCTGTGCAATCCCGCAGTGGTCTGTGAATAATACCCCATCTCTATACATGTTGCTTCTGAACACCAGTACTGAAGAGCTAACTGGGGAGGGCTGGGAGGAGCGTGGCCAGTAGGGAATCTGCAGTGTTCAAAGGATGCACAAAGATATAGTATCCCTTATGCATGGGGTTTGTTCCTATGGCAGAGAAAACAAAATGTGCATAACTCTCCTTCTCCTGAGGGCAATGAGAAGACCCAGGTAGTGGGTTGGACACTAATCCTGAACTTGTCCCTGCCTGGTCAGATCATGCTGTGCCCGAGGTGTGGTCTGTCTCCCAACTGGAGCTGTACAGAGTCTTGGACCACATCCCCAGCTCTCACCATTGCAGGCTGCCCTCAGCTATAGTAAAGGAGGGTCTTGAGAAGGGAAGAACCTTGCTGAGGATAAAAGCAGTGACAGTGCCAATCTTAGTGTCTGCATTTGGCTCCTGAAGCACTTGTAGGACTATTGAACCCAAGGGCTACTACAACAGTCCAGGGCCACTGCAGTCCCTCATGAAGGGGAATAGAGGAGGGCATTGCTGCAGGACACAATTAGGGTCGAATAGTTGAAGTAGCTGACAAAATTAATGCCTTCACATAAGGGATAATATACCTCTGGCTGCAATCAGACCTCACTGTGCTCAGACTGGGGGTTACGGTTTGTGCTCAGACAAGGTGCAGTTCTTCAGGCAACTACCTGCATATTCCTTCAGCTTTTGATGAGTGTTAAGGCTAGCCTATCTCTGCCCCTTACTCTTCCACTTAATGGTTTGGAATAATTGATAAATTCCCCCTCATAACTAATCAGTCCATGTATCTTAAAACTTTGTTAGTTTTGAAATGGTCCAAATTTCCTGTGTGTGACTCTAATAACTTCAGTTGTTATCCTTTAGGTGAAGATGAAAGCTGAGTGACACCGGAGTGCTCATCCATAGGAAGTAAGTATCACTTTTGGTTTTAATGGATAAAATAATAAAGGTTTCTGGACACTTGATGTTCAATCACTGAGTACCTTTGAATTGGGGAATACTGAGAAATTGGAAAGAGTGAATAAATTAAATGTGTAGGGTGGAACTTAGTGTGTGCTGTCATGCCGTGGGCTTGAGCACCCTGACTCCATCTGGGCTTCATATCTTGACAGCAGTGGTTAAAAATACCTTTTTAGACGTGGGTTTGTACAAAAGATTTCAAAATCACTGTGAGTGTAACAGCTTGGGAATTGTTTTTCCAGTTGAGGAGCCGAGCATGAGCACATCCAGCACAGTGCCCAGTGGTGTGTGGAAGGGACCAAGGGAACAGGTGGACAAGTGAGTAGCTGCTGTCCTTACAATGCTGTGAGAGTTCAGTAGCCCATCACCCTGTGGTGGGTTATGTAGTTCCTGCTTGAAACTTGTGATTAATTTCAATCTTGCATAAAGTTTCTGAATCTTGCTTTTGTAGTGCCAAGTTTCTGAATCTTGCTTTTATAGTGCCAAAGTGTAACCATTGTCTGAGGCCTTTCAGCCTTGCAGCAGCAAATAAACTCTGTTCTCTTGAGTGCTGCAGGTGGTCAAACAAGAAATTACCATTCCTGCACTCAGACTGGAGAGAGTGGAGTTGGGTGGTTATCAGCACGGAAAAAAGGAGACTAGAGCAGCTGCCTCTCAGATGTTAACCCAACTAAACTTGGCTGAAAAGCTACTTGGCTGAAATATTTTAACAGTGAACTTAAAAAAAAAGTACCTGGAGTATAAATCAGCATGTACAGGACCACAAGCAAATAGCAATTCAGGGAAATAAACCAACTTGCAGAGCTGGAATGAATGGCATTTTCCCTCTAATTTGCCACTAAACTACAAGAGGGAACTTCAGGTGTTTAAAATCCCGCGTGAGGAGCAACATGCCGAGTACCTTAACTCAGAAGTCACTGGTAATTAACAGCTTAGATACACAACTGAACCAGCAAGAGGTGAAGCCAGTGGGATTCTGGGTGCATTCCTGTGGAGTTCGGTGTGGTTTGTCACTGCTGCTCTTGTCCCTGGGATAGGAAAACAAAGAAAGCTGTTTCAGATCTGAGAAATACATGTATTCTGTTCTTTTAATCTCACATCTGATGTGATAAAGTCCTAGATAATACTTGACAAGCGTGTGGCCTGTTACACTTGTTCCATGTCATGACATGTAGTTTCTGCTGGTGTTTTCAGTCTTTCTAATCATGTGCTTTGTTCTTGCAGAAGAAGAAGTCTGATTGCAGTGAAGAGGAGCCAGGAACATAGAAATTTTAAAAATAAAACATTTGACTATTTTTATAAATGGCTTGTGTTTTATTCCAGTGTATTTAGTGAGTAAGCAATCTGTCCAGTGTTGTATGGCTGGGTCTGAGAAACAGCAACTTCTGAATGTTTCACCTATTCTTACCCCTGGTTTGAGTCTTGTGTGCTTTTATATCATAGAATTCCAAATGTGCCTGCTTAGGTTTTAGTAGCTTTCTTGGTGATGACTGTAGCAATTAAGCCTGAGATGGAAAAGTTTAAGAGTCTTTTGGAAGCTGGGAAAGTGCTGGGTTTAGCTCTTGCAGCACAAATTGCCCTGCTTCGTGCTGCTTCACTTGGTGCTTTGACAGCTGTGCTGTGCACATACGTGGTTCATGCTGTCACTCATTAAACATAATCCTTTGTTTAAATACCAAGTTGATATGTTAAAATACACCAGTGGTAGCTCTGCTCCTTGTAGCAGGGTTTCCTGCTGCAGTGGCATGAGGAGTTGTGAACATTTGCCTGGGACCTGCTTTGCGCAGATCAGAAAGAGCAAAGTAAATTGAATTTTATGTGGAAATGTGGTGTGAAACACTTGAGATGTGTCTGGCTGCCTGGAGTTGCTTGTGGTGGGGAAGGCTGGGGCTGCTCTGGAGACTGCTGCTGTTCTCTCTCGGGCAGTCAGGTGCTGGGCAAGGGCAGTCTTGAGGCGTTTCACTCGGATGTGTGACTGTGTGGTATTGTCTGGATCCTGAAAAGGCCTTTAGTGAGGTTTGTGGCTCCTCAGTAGCTGTGATGCGGGGCCTGGGCTTTTGTGTCTTTGTTTCCACAGCTACTGCAGCTTGTGCAGCCTTTTTTTTTTTCTTCAGATTCTGTTATTTTCCAGTAACTTGTCCTCGTTTCCACTGTTGCAGCACTGGCTGCTTCCAGTGTGAGACTGTTCCAGCATTCCATGTGCTGAACTTCACTTTAACTCCCTTCATGAGCAAACCACAGTCTGTCCTGTAGGGAGAGGGGATGGGTTTTCTCTGGTGCTCGTGTTGGCTGTTATTGTCCATTAAGTAGCTCCTGTAATTAATTAAAAAATCAGAGACTGTGAGGTACACTTGAACAATACCCTGGGAGCAGTGGCAGCTGCCCTGATGCCACAGCGCTGTGGGTCTGCTGAGCTGCTGCAATCCCTTGTTCATGGTTTGCTGTTTTTTAAATTCCTTTTCTCCCGAGGAGCTTTCCAAGCCACCAGGGGCTGGAGCCTGCCCTGGCCTGTTGCTGTCTGTCATTCCACACGTGCCAGCTGGAGCAGGGAGAGCTCCAAATCATGGCAAGCAGCTCCTTGGCCGCAGCTCTCCGAGCAGAGAGCTGGGGAAATCATGTGCTGCCAGGAGTAAAAATAGTGTGGCTGCCCCTGCCCGCAGTGGAACCCGTGCCTGTGGCACGTGGTGGCTGAGCCGGGGTCGCTACAGCTCCGGCCTGGGCTGTGCTCTCTGTCCCCAGCGCTGGTGCCCGGAAAACACTACCTGCTCTCATGATTTATTGGCGTTAATAAAGTATTTCCACTTGACTTACATAAGCGTCAGTGCCCGCGGCTCGCCTGGGCCCCTCGCCAGGGCCGGGCTGCCTTTCCCGGGAGCTCGGCGGTGACGCAGGACCGGGGAGCGCGGGGGCCACCCCTGTCGCCCCGAACCGGCCTCCCTGGGGTCGGCAGAGCCTTCCCTGCCGCTGCTCCGCCAGCTCCTGCCTGGCCCTGGAGCCCTGGGCAGCACCGACCGTGTCCCGCCTGACCCCCAGAGCCGCGGGCATCGCTCGCTGCCCGTGCGCCCTGCCCGACCCCCGGTCCCCGCAGCCCCTCGCACCACCGGCCCGCGGGTGCTGCCGTGGATCACACCCTGCCCAGGGAGCCCACTAAGCTGTAGGATTTCGGGTGGCATTTTCCCCCTTTCCCATTTTTTCCCACACCCTGCCCAGGGAGCCCACTAAGCCGTACGATTTCGGGCGGCGTTTTGCCCCTTTTTCCCTTTTTTTCCCCCACCCCCAGCTCTGTTTTGGTGGAAGGATGGTGCTGCTTGGGGGAGTGAAGCTGCAGATCTGAGCACCCCCTTCCCCGGCAGCGCCCCGGGGCTGGGGGTCCCTGTCCGTGCGGGGCCGGCGCCGGGGCTTGGTCCATCCCCGGGGCCGCTCCATCCCCGGGGCCGGGGGTTGGTCCATCCCCGGGGCCGGGGCTTGGTCCAGCCCCGGGGCCGCTCCAGCCCCGGGGCCGCGGCTGGTCCATCCCCGGGGCCGGGGCTTGGTCCATCCCCGGGGCCGCTCCATCCCCGCCCCGCTCCGCCCCCGGGCCCGCCCGTCCCGCCATGGCGGCGGCCTTCACCGCCCTCCGCGTCCTGCTCGGGCTCTTTTTCCTCCTGACGGGCGCCCTGAAGCTCTCGGACCGGCTCTCGGCCGACCTGCACCGGCACATGGTGAGCGGCTCGGGGGGCGCGGGGCCGTGACCGGGGGCAGCGAGAAGGTGGGGGTGCAGGACTGAGCCCTTTGGGGTGAATGAGTAAATTGGGCTGCAGGGCAGAGCCCCGGAGGAGAATGAGCAGGTTGGGGTGCTGGAGGTCAGGGTGGGGCACTTCGGGGTGCAGGGCTGAGCCCCTTGGAGCGTGGGACTGGTCTCCTTGGGGTGCAGGGCTGATCTCCTTGGGGTGCAGGGCTGAGCCCCTTGGGGTGCAGAGCAAAGCAACCCCCCTGCAGGGGCTGTACCCCCAACCCCAGGCTCAGGGGCTGCCCTGCTCCCCTCCCGCCCTTCCCAGGCATTGGAGTTCGTGCGCTTTGCCAAGGTGTTTCCCCTGAAGGAGCTGGGGTTTGTGCCGGAGCCGGGCGAGTACCTGGCGGCCGTGGGCTGGGTGGAGGCGATGGCCGGGCTGCTGCTGGCATTTGGACCCCAACTGCTGCAGGAGATCAGCAACTTCATCCTCAGTGTCATCATGATCGGTGAGAGCCGGTGGGCACCCACCGCCCTGCGTGGCGTCTCGGGGGACTCTCAGCTGGAGACCCCCATTCCCACGCTCTGCTCCTCGGCCAGGTGCCATCTACACGCTGCTGGCACTGCGGGAGCCACTGGCCATGTGTGCCCCTGCCACCCTCTGCCTCGGCCTCCTCCTGCTGCTCAACATCCGCGGGTACCCGGCTGCCCCCCGGCCCAAGTTTGAGTGACCGGAGGCAGGAAGGACGGACAGCTTGGACGGCAGGAAGCGGTGCCCTTGTGGTATTTTCAGGGATGGCATCGCATCCTGCGAGGTAATTTGCTGCTGAGACATGGTGTGTCCTCTCCTGCCTCTGCCAGGGACCCTGGTGCTGGTTGTCCCCACGCTGTGGGACCCGGGCTGGTGCTGTGGGATGGTGGCTGTGGCACCACTGTGACACTGCCGTGGCACTGCCACCGCTCCGGCAGCTCCGTTGCTAAACTTGCACAAGGTGTCCGGCTCTTCCCGGTGTTTGGCCGTGCCGAGCAGGGCCTGGCTCTGCTCTCCTGGGGGCTTTCTTGTTTTGGAATAAACCCTCTTGTTTTTCACGTTTCGCCTCCCTGTTTATTTGTGCCTCCTCCTACGCTGAGCTGTGGCAGCTGAGGGGACATCCTGGAGATCCCAGTCCCCAGGAGCAGTGCCTGGGATGAGGCCTGGGGACAGGCAGGAGCTGGTGGCAGCTGGTCTGGAGACAGACAGACAGCGAGGAGAGCCCATGTGGGGGTGGGACCCTCCCAGCTGCCTGGAGTCACCGGGCAGTGTGCCAGGCCACTTGCTGCACATCCAGGGTGTGACAGCAGCACCACGACCCCCCAAACGGTGTGCCCGGGCAGGCACATGTTTTTTGGGGATCTTGCTCCTACAAGGACTCTCAGCCACTCCAGATGGGCACAGCCAACTTGGGAATAACCCCAAGGTCACAGAAGAGGGCTGGGATGCCTGTGGGGGGAGATTGGGATGATCACAGGGGGTACAACACCCCTGCAACCCCAGTAAGATCTGAAATGAACACCGACAAACTGCAGGGTCACACAAAGTAGTGAGTTGGATGCTCACAGAGCTTGGGGGGTGCTGCTCCCCCTAAATCCAGCTTTGAAGCCAACAAAAGCACTAAGAGCCCCGAGGAGGCAGATTCCTGCTTTGATCCCTTTGGGACATCCCTTTTTTCCCTCAGCTGCCGGGTGCAGAAACTTGACCCTCCGCTGCTTTCATCCAGGCGTGGGTGGGAGAAGGGCCCTGGGAAATGGTATTGGATGTGGCTGGGGGCACGCAAGGGGGTCAGCCGTGCCAGTGCTGGCCACCCCCACACGCCCCCAGCCCCGGCAGCCGGCGCGGGGGGTCTTAGCGTGGCTCCAGCAGGGAATCCCCCGTTACATACACACACAGGTGGTCTCCACACTCCTGCTGCTGTCCCACAGAGGGCCTTGGGATGGCCCCTGCCCTCCCCAGTGCTTAAAGACTTCCCCAGCCGGGCTGGATCAGACAGTGAGGAGCAGCCAGAGCGGACACAGCCTGTCCAGCCTGACCTGGTGGGGTAAGTAACCATTGCGGTGTGGGTGAGATAGAGCATCCCCTGTGCTGGGGGGGGGGGAAGGAGAAGAAAAGGGAGGGATCTGAGGGATCGTGGGGCCCTTGGGGACCCAACTGAAGCCCTGAACTGCCCCCCTCCCAGGCTCAGCAGCTCATACCCTCTGTGCCTCAGCGTGGTGCTGGGAGCTGCATGTGCCGAATCCAGCCCTGCCATGCTGGAAAACACCGGCTGGTGACTCAGTGCCGTGGGCAGGGTGGTGATGGGAGGTGAAATAGCTGCAGCCCTGGATACAGCCACTGCGGCACAACGCGGTTTTCCATGGCTAAAACCGGAGGCAAACGTGCCTGTGCAGGGCTGGGGGGCACAGGGGGCTGCTGGCCCTGTGCTCATACCTCCTGTCCATGCCTGGGTCTCTCCACTCCAACACACGCTGAGCCAGTGCGTGACTTCCTGGGGGGATTTGGGGTGCTGGGAGAGGGCTAGGGTAGGTGGTCCTGCAGGCACATGGGAGGTGTTAAGCCCCACAGCTGCCGGCTGGAGCCAGCACAGCACCTCTGGGTGCCTCCAGCCACAGCTCTGTCCCTTGGCCGTGGTGCAGCTGCCCCTGCTGCTCCCTGGGGAGCCCTGGCTGGGTGGCTGATGGTGACTTCTGGGCTCCCTCGTGGTGTGGGGGGACATAACTGGGGTCTCCTCATCTCCTGTGAGGTCTAAACATCTCCAGCACACAGTGGCATCCCCGTGGGGGCTCCGCCTTTGGCACCCTGCAGGTGCCAGCCAGCGAGGTTGTCCTGTGCAGGTCAACACCCCTTCCCTATCCCCAAGGGCTGTGACACTGACTGTCCCCCCATGTTTGCAGGAGCCTGGGATGAACGGCTCAGCACCGGGGCCGCTGCCGACGGGACACACCGAGGAGTGTCTGCCCAATGACCCGGTGCAGTTCGTGCTGGTGCCCGTCGTCTATTGCCTGGTGCTGTGCGTGGGGCTGCCGGGCAACCTGGTGGCCTTGCTGGTCTTCCTGCAGAGCGGCAAGGTGAGGAAGGCCATCCGCATCTACCTCATCAACCTCACGCTGGCCGACATCCTCTTCAACCTCACCCTGCCCCTCTGGATCCACTACTACCTGTCCGGGGGGGACTGGCTGCTGTCGGAGGCCGCCTGTCGCCTGGCCGGGGCCGCCTATTACCTGGCGACCTACAGCGCCGTCACCTTCATGGCACTCATCAGCTTCAACCGGTTCTGCGCGGTGCGGGCGGCGCGGCGGGCGCTGCCGCTCACGGGGCCCCGCGGTGCCGCCCTGGCCTGCGCCCTG
Source organism: Acropternis orthonyx (assembly GCA_035583155.1). Lineage (NCBI taxonomy): Eukaryota > Metazoa > Chordata > Aves > Passeriformes > Rhinocryptidae > Acropternis > Acropternis orthonyx. The sequence goes on from JAWWEU010000062.1 coordinate 3,601,635, forward strand.
GCCTGGCTGCTGGGGCTGGGCTGTGCCGTGCCCACCCTGGCCGCCCGACAGACCTTCCCCGCCCGTGCCGGGACCACCGCCTGCTTCGAGCAGCACGGGCGGCACCGGGCCTACGCCTACGCCATGGTGGGCTTCTTTGCCGCCGCCTTCCTGGTGGTGCTGGGCACCTACGCCTCCATCGCCCGGGTGCTCTCGGTGCCCGCCGCCGCCGCCTCGCCGGGCTCCCACCGGCAGCAGGCGCGTGCCATGGTGCTGGGCATGCTGCTGGTCTTCGTGATCTGCGTGGCCCCCTACCACCTGACGCTGGCCCCCTGGGTGGGCAGCCAGCCCCCCGCGCCGCTCTGTGGGCCCCCCGACACCCTGGATGTGCTGCACGCACTGAGCGTGGCCCTGCTCAGCCTCAACAGCTGCCTGGACCCCCTCGTGTACTGCTTCTCCATCCGGCGCTTCCGCGCTGACCTGGGGCGGACCCTGCGCAAGCTCGGCCGGTGCCTCCCGCTGCCCCCTCCGGGACCCCCCGGGCCCGTGCCCGCTGCCCACGCGTCCTCCTTCGCCTCCTCGTAGCGAGGTGGGCACTGGCGTCCTGCCCCCGGCTGCCCCAGGGCCACAGTCCCAGCGGGATGGGATCCCCGGGGCCAGGTCAGGGATGGGGAGCAGCGTGGGGGGGAGTTCTGACTTCACGCGCTCCCTTCCTCCTCCCTCCCCGCTCTGTTCTCTGCATATCTCCACGTGCCCACAGTTTCTGCTGATGCATGGATCCTGCCCCCGGCTTTGCAGGCACTGGGAGGGTGGCACTGGCACTGTGAAGGGGGGCACTGGCACTGGAAGAGGGGGCTCGCCCAGCAAGGGGCTGCTGAGCCATGATGGGACGTGGAGAGACAGGATGGGGAGGGATGCCCAAGGGTTGCTGTCCTTTCCCGGGATCTCCACCCCGCAGAGACTTGCATGACCAAAGACCCCCGTGGGCTCTCCGGGGGTTTTCTGGGAGGGGCTTTCTGGCATTCCTCAGCCGGTCCCATCCCGCAGCGTTCCCGAGCCTCGCGCCCGTGTCCCTCCTGCTCTCGCCCAGGATTAAAAATGAATGAGCTAAAGGCTTCCCCCGTGTCTTAGCCGGCGGGTGCCCGTGCAGATCCTGCGCCCCGGGGACGGCTGGGTGCGGGGCAACCCCCGGCCCCCCCCATGGGGCAAGACCCTTCCCCGGGACGGCTCTTGCCCGGGGGGCTGCTGAGCCCCGCGCCCCGCCCCGTCCCCTGCCCTGCCCGCTGGTGGGCGGCCGCGGTGGGCGCAGCGCAGCCCCAGCCCCGCGCCTGCCGCCCCCTCCGTGCGAGCCCCGTGGGCGGCTGCGGGGGCGGGAGATGGTGTTTTCCCAGCCCTGGCTCGCTCCCGCTGCCAGCTCAGCTCCCGGTGCTGCACCGACGGGTGCTGAGCAGTCACGCGGGTTCTGGGCATGGTGCGGGGCCCGGGGTGCAGCGGCTGCCCCCGGAATGGGGGTCTCGCTCCCCCAGCACAGGGCTGCTCTCCAGCACGCTCCCACCCACCGGTGCATGGAAGGGCAGGAGGCGGTGGGCTGCGTGGGGCACTGCTGGCACGGGACAGGCAGGGTGGCAGCGGGCACTGGGACTGGTGGGTGACGCTGTGCCTGCCGGTGGGGGGTTATTACGGGCCCCCTGGTTGCCAGCTGGAGGCAAAAGTGAGGGGCAAGACCAGACCCTGGAGGATGGAGTGTCACTCTGGCATGGGAATCGTGCATCATGACCCAGGCAGACCACAGCCCAGTTAACTCGGCGTGGGCTCACGGGACATCTGTGGTGCCCGTGGTGCCCGGGCACTTTGCTCTGGCCCCATGGACGGGGCTGGATGGAGCAGGTCTCCATGTGATGCAGTGCTGCTTCTCAGCAGAGCTGGGACATGTCCCAAGGTGCCTCTGCTTCACACCCGGCCCCGGGCCAGCCGCCTTCGACCACCCGGTTCTTCCCCTTTTGAAGTTCATATTAAATTTTAATCCTTTTATATAACTGCTGAGGGAGGGGGCAGAGCTCTGCTCCCCGCATGCAGCAGGAGCAGCTGTGTCAGCAGTGCAGGGTGCTGCGGGCCTGGTGGGGTCTGGGACTAGGGACCCTCCTCTCAAGGGCAGCAGGACTTTTGGGGGGCTCTCTGCATGCCAGGGTGGGGGCTGCCTGACCTCTGGCCCTGGCAGGGTGTCCTGTTCAGGGGGAAGGTTTGGGGACATGGCCAGCCTGGCTAAGGCCCACAGCACAGGGACACGACTGCTTAAAAACCCTCTCGGGGCACTTTCCTGGGTTGTGTCCCCCAACACATGGGGCAGGCGTTCCCACGTGGGGTGCTGAGGGGCTCCAGGGCCAGCCTGGCACCAAGACAGAGCATGTGCCACCTTGCTGCTCCTGCCACCACGCACCAAGGCGTTACCCAGGTTATTGTTCCTGCACTTCCAGCCCACGCACGCTGTAATTATTATTATAATAATTATGGTCAAATTACAGGGTGTGGTGCGAGGGGCTCGGCAGGCAGGCGGCCTCCGGGGCTGCCCGTGTCCGGGGCTAACCCAGCACCCTGGGGCTATCCTGGCACCTCGACGCTGTCCTGACACCCCAGGGCTATCCCAGCACCTCAGGGTTATCCTGACACCCCAGGGCTGTCCTGGCACCTGAGGCTATCACAACACCCCGAGGATATCCCGACACCCCAGGGCTGTCCCAGCATCTCATCCCCTCCCAGGCAGGTTTTGTGCCGACGGGCAGGGTCGGGTGATGGTTCCGGGGTGCCCCAGGGGCTGCCCACAGGTGAGTACCCCCTGTCTCGGTGCCGTGGGTTGCCCCAGGGGATGCCCACGGGCGAATTACCCCTATCCCGATGCCGTGGGGTGCCCCAAAGGATACCCACGTGTGGGTTCCCCCTGTCCCGGTGCCAGCCCGGCTCCGCGGGGCACAGCCCGCACCTCTCTGCCCGCCGGCGGCATCTCCCCGGCCCCACGCGCGGCTCCCCCCGCTGCCCACGCCGGGGGTCCCGGGGCGCCGGGAGGCGGCGGCAGAGCCGCACCGGAGCCATTTTGCGCCGCCGCCGCCCGCTCTGGCTCCCGGGGAAAATCCACCGCCGTGTCTTGGCGGTGCCGCGGCGGCCCCGGCCCCGCTCCGCTCCCGCCGCTCCGCGCCCGCCCGCGCTGCACTGCGGGGCCGCCGCCACTCGCATGCTGCCGCCCGCGGGGCGCCGGCCCGGGCCGAGCCGGGACCAGCCGAGCCCACCCGAGCCGGGCCGGGACCAGCCGGGCCGGGGGCGGCCGCGCCGGGCCGTCGGGGAACCGCCCGGGAGCCGCCAGAGGATGTCGGCAGCGGGAGCGCGGGGTAAGAGCGGCGGGGCGGCTCCGGTCCCGGGGGTCTGCGGTGCCCGGCGCGGGAGGGGGGCTCTGCCCTGCGGGGCACCGGACACTGCTGGAGCGGCCCCGCGGGGATGGGACGGGTCAGCTGCGGACCCATCCAGCCCCGCCGAGAGGGTGTCCGGGGACAGCTGCGGGGATGGCCGGGGATGGAGCCGGGGAGAGCCGGGAGATGGCTGGTGATGGAGTCGGACAGAACCGGGGGGATGGATGGTGACGGAGCCGGCGAGAGCCGGGGGGATGGCCGGGGTTGGAGCCGGAGAGAACTGGGATGTTGGCCAGGGATGGAGCTGGTGGGTGCCCGGGATCGTCTCACTGGTACCGCGGTGCTGAGCTTGGCCAGGATCCCCCGGTGGGTGCGGGAGACGCGGTTGCGGGCATCCCCATCTCCTGCCCCCCGAGGCTTTGGGGAGGGGGCCACAGCCCCCAGCCCCTCCAGCCCTTCCCTGAAAGGCGACACCAGCCATCCTCCTCTCTGCCCCTGCGGAGGGCTCGGGGCAGGCCGAGCTCGGTGGGCTCCCCATCCCCATCCTGCCGTGGGGGCAGCGCTGGGTGCCAGGGCCATGCCCGGCCGGGTGCTGGGAGCTGGCGCGGGGCAGGAGCCGAGCTGTGCCATCCCCGTGCTTCCAGGCTCCATCGTCCAGCCCAGCCTGGCAGGCAAGGAGAGCTTCGGGTCTGGGTTCTCCCTCCTCCTGTCGTCCTCCTCCCTCCGGACGGTTGGGTTTTGTTGGAGGAGCCGGTCTGGTCCCTCCATCCTGTGCCAAACCTGCAGAGCAAGTTGGTGCTGGGACCGCTGGTCTCTCTCCATCCCGTGACATCCAGCCCTGCACATCACCTCCACTGTGGGGTGCAGGACTCTGCTGCCCACGGCGGGTCCCTGCCTGTCCCCTGGGCCAGGCAGGAGGGGACAGAGCCAGGCTGGTGTGTGCTGGCTGTCCCCGTGGGAGCAGGAGGCCTCCCTTGGTGTAAACTGGGGCAGGATCTGGCCAGCAGCGCAGATTCTCCTTTAGGAAATGGATGTCATTTTTTGTCTATCTCAGTTCCTCACCCCCCTGCTCCTACTGTCCCCTGCATGCATCCATGGCTCCCAGCCCTCCAGGACCCTGTCTGCAGGGGGATGGAGCAGGGGGGAAGGCGATGGGGAGGTGGGCACGTCTAGAAGGAACATGTCAGCCCTTTCAAAGCTTTATTTCAGTGCCGGCAGGGCTGGGAATGCAAAAATAGCCATCAAAGTGGCAGTGAAGCATCTGAGCTGGAGGGGTCCCTCTTGGTTGTGGGAGTGGTGAGAGCAGTGGGCTGGGGGGGTGGCACCGGCACAGGCACGAGCTGTGTTTGGGGCTGCCTTGGGCATGGTTATGTCACCAAGCCTGGGCACCAGGACCAGCTCTGGGCATTCTTGCTGCAGGGAACAGGGTGACACAACCATGGTGTCCCCATCCAGCCTGGGCGAGTTGGTGCTGAGCCTGCAGTGTCCAAATCTCCCTCCTGAGTGCCAAGGCTTGTGCCATGTGGGCTGGAGGAGCAGACCCCAGCCCTCCAAGCTCTCCCGTTGGGCCTAGCTCCCAGCAGCCTGGGCAAGGCATGGGAGGAAGGGAAGGTGTCTGGCAGCCCAGGCTGGGGGTCCCTGGTGGGGGCTCTTGCTTCAGCTTCCCCATCACTAGCTCCGAGGCAAAGCCATGCCAGGATCTGCGGGACACACAGCCTGTGCAGGTGGCTGGTGACTGTGCTTGTGTCTGTCTCCCCAGCTCTGCCCACTCATGAGGGCAGGATGAGGCCCAGCACCAGGGCCTTGTGCCCGGGTGGTGCTGCTGCGGTGGGGGCTGGGGCTCCAGATCCAGGTTTTGTGGCTGCTCGCACCTCTCCAACAAGCTGATCCAAAACCCTGGATCCCACCCAACCAGAAATTTGGATCTGGAGCCAAAGGTGACTCTTGGCCCTTATTGCCATTATGGGCGAAGCTAAAATCTGGATCTGAGTGGTGAAGTGAGGAGCCTGGATCCAGCACAGGGGTTGAATGTGTGGCTTGTGCTCCTTCTGTCCCTCACATTGGATTTCCTGAAATAGCCTGTTGAGGACCAGAACCCGGCAGGGACCAAATGACAGGTCACCAGGGGTGTGGAAGCCCCATCACAATCCTGGCTGCCTGCTCCAAGACGTTGGCAGCCAGCAATAATAGTAATATACGGTGCCATTGCTGGGAGACCGCAGCGCTGGAGAGCTAAGAATAGCAGGCGAGACGTGCCAGCAGTGGGGGACTTGCAGGGCGGGCAGGGGGTGCGGCTGGACATGTCCCGGGGGACATCCCGGTGATGGGGTGGATGGAGGTGACAGCTCCCATCCTTGCAGAGGGCAGGACACCCCTGAGGGGCAGGTGGCACGGGGCACGGCAGGTGCTGGGGGAAGGCGAGGGGAGGGGGATGCGCAGAGCAGTGCCCGGTGCTGTAGGTCCTGTGTAGGGCCCTTCAGCCTGGCCTGGGGGCTTTGCTGTCCCTGAGAACTGGGTGTGAAGCCTGTGCTGACAAAGTGGCCTCCAGACTGTGGCTGTCGTGATGGCCCTGTGATGCCCAGTCCCTCTATGACCAGCAGCACAGGGGGGCCAGCCACCCTGAGAGCCATGCAGGGGGCAGGCTGAGCTCACCACTCCACACTCACCTTGCCCAAACTGAGCAGGATTGAGCCCCTTCTTCTCCTCCTGCCCTGCCCAGCAGCTCATCCCCAGGGCTCTATGGCATCACCTATGGGGGAACATGGCCACCACGGCCCACAAGCCGAGCTGCGGGGAGGCCAGGCTGCTCTCTGCCCACAGCCATGGCACGTGGCAGTGGAGCAAATGCCCATCAGATTAAGGAGAATTAATTTGTGCTTTCCTCGTTTCCCCGGGGCCGGGGGTGCTGTGGCACCTGATGTCCCCTCCCGCAAGCAGCTGTGCCCCCGCAGCGCCCATGTCAGTGCCTCTGCAACCTGTCTTCAATCCTAATTAGCTTTTCCACATCGCCCCCCCAGCTCACTCCTCCCCAAATGCTGGAGCAGGAAGGAGCCATGACATGGTTTCTAATCAGCTTCTGAATTCAGATTCCTCTTGGCTGTTGTTGGAAGCTCCTCGCAGTCTTTGTCTGGTGCTTCCTGAGCAGGGTCTGCTCCACGTCTACCCTCGTGCAGAGGCAGCTGGGAGACCCTACAGAAACACAGAGGTGTTTGGAGACAGGGACTGGAAGAGCATCACCAGGGCTCACCAACCTGCCATGCCAAAGCAGGCAGCCTGCCCGCTGCAACCCGGGTCTGGCGGGCACTGGGGCTGTGCGGGCAGCTCCGGCAGCCCCTGCCAAGCACCAGGCACTGCTGCTGCTGCCTTCCTGGGGCTCATTCTGCACTGCTCCCGGGTGCCCGTGCGGCTGGTGCGGGAGCTGGGCACCGTGCCCCCCGGCCGGTCCCGGTGCGGCTCCACTGCGGCCGGTGCATTGCTGGGTTTGGCTCCGGCCCCGGCACCCAGACCTTGTCGGCAGCGAGTTGTGGCTCTGAGCGAAGCCAGGGGATGCAAACAGTTCCCAGCGCTGCCAAGCCCCAATTAATAGCCTGTGAATCACGATGCCGTTGGAAGAGCAGATGTTTGCGGCGGGGTTGCCAGCGCTCAGCATTTCACCAGGAGTCTGGTTGGCCTGAAACCGGCAGCTCCAGGCAGTGAGCAGAGATGGGGGCCTCACTGCCTGCCCAGCCCCTCCCGCTGCAGGACCAGGAGCCATTTGGGTTGGGAATTAGCTGAAGTTTTTGGTGGGCAGAGTGGAGGGGGAGAACAGCCTGTCTGTGGGCGTGTGGGGGTGCCATGTTGGAGCAAGACTACAAAATCTGAAGATACTGAATCCTGGCATAATGGGACCTGCAAGTGTCCCATCCCTGGCACTGTGGCCTTGGCCCTGGGCACCCCTTGTCTCCGCAAGGGGCTGGAGGGGCTGTGGTGGCACTGGGGATCCTGGGTCATTTGGTTTGGGACTAGTGAACTGGTAGTTACTGGGGAAATGCCATGTGTCTTGGAGTTGGCTGTCTCTGCTGTGGGTGCTGTGATGACCCCAGATGGGGTCAAAGTGAGACCCTGTGGTGGTTGATGCACCCCAGGTCCGTGCCATTGGTGCCATCAGTGCGGCTGAGCTGAGGGATGGTCTCCGTGTTTCATGTTTTGTGTCACAACACGCATCTGCCCCGGGCTGCCTCGGGCCCTCTCTGGGTCGGGGGGCATGACAAGCCCACAGTGAGGGAACCACAGCGGGTTCCAGTGGGTGTGGGTGTGAGGGGAGCTGATGGGGGTGAGGGCTGCTGGTGGGTGGCTGTGGGGTGCAGAGGAGTGCATGGGTGGGGAGTGTGGGACACTGTAGGTGGGAGCAGTGGGGGTGGGCGCACAGCCCTGCAGCGGCACAGGAGCAGCCGGGGGCACGTGGCCATGTGGCCATGTGGGTGCACGGGGGTGCAGTGTGCCGTGTGTCTGTCCAGGCATGTGGGGCCGTGTGTCTGTCCTTCCTCTGGTGTGCGGGGCTGCATGTCCATCTGGGCGTGCAGGACTCTGTGTCTGTGTGTCCATCCTGGCATGCTCCAGGTGTGCAGGGCTGTGTGACCGTCCATCCCTCGGCGTGCACGGCTGTGTGTCCCTCAGGCTGTGTGGGGCCATGTGTCTGTGTGCCATCCGTGTGTGGGGCTGCTTGTTCATTCAAGTGCAGGGCTGCATGTCTGTCCAGATGGAGGGCTGCATGTCCGTCCATGTGTGGGGCTGCATGTCCATCCATGTGTGGGGCTGTGTGTCCATCCATGTGTGGGGCTGCATGTCCATCCATGTGTGGGGCTGTGTGTCCATCCATGTGTGGGGCTGCGTGTCCATCCATGTGTGGGGCTGCGTGTCCATCTACGTGTGGGGCTGCGTGTCCGTTCAGGTGTGGGTCTGCCTGTCCCTCCAGGTGTGTGGGGCTGCATGTCCGCGCTGTCCACCTGTCCCTGCGGGGGCTGCCCGTCTGTCGCGGGGTGCGGGGGGCTGCGTGCCGGTCCGCCGGCACGGGTGATGCAGCGGGGCGGTGCGTGCGGGGCGGTGCGTGGGCGTGCGGCGCTGCCGGCGTGGGCAGCCCCTTCCCGGGGGGTGCGTGTCGGTGCGCGGGGGTGGCCGAGCGCGCCGGGGAGCGCGCGTGGGTGTGTCCCCAGCGCGCGGGGGCGACCGCTCCGCCACCGCCTCTCGCCGCCGGGAAGGTGCCGGTGTCGGCACCGGGAGCGTGGCCGCCGCCGCCGTGGGTGGCCGTGACCCCACCAGGGACGCCTTCGGCCTGGCATGGGCATCCCGCAGGGATTCCACAGGAACAGAGGGAATCCAGCCGCTGTGCCGCGTCCGTCCGCCGGCGCCCGCCGAGCCCAGGCCGGCAACTTCATGGCTTAGCAGCGGCGGCCGGGTGAGTGGGGCGGCGGGTGGGAGGGGAGCGGGGCCCGGCTCCGTGCAAGGGGGGGCCGTGCCTTGCAGAGCCCCAGGGCCGGGAGAGCCCCGCTTTGTGCCCAGCCGTGCGGGTTCAGCGAGCCCTCCCAGCCCGAGCCCCCCAGGCTGCCCGCAGCCCTAACCCTTTCCTGTCCGAGTCCTCCCCCCTGACGTGCAGGGAGTGCAGCGTGTGGCTCCCGGCCAGCCCTCGCCCAGACAAGCCTCGGCACAACCGGGAAGCTCAGCCAGCTCACCCGGCCGGGATGGGGAGCTCCCAGCCCCGAGGTCTCCGCTCCTGCTCTCTGCAGAGCTGGCCTGGGGGCTGTGTCTGCTGGGCCGGGGAGGTGTGCCTTGGGTGGGGGTGTACTGGGGTTGGGGGCTGCGTGTGTTGGGAGGTGAACTGGGGGCTCTGTGCACTGGGGGGTGTCCGCTGGGTCTGTAGGCTGGGGACTGTGTGCACTGGGGTGTGTGTTCTGAGGGTGGGGGCTGCACACTGGGGGTGTGGGGAGCAGGGCTGTGTTACACCTCCGTGAGTACGAGGGACGGGGTCCCCTCTGCGGTGTCTGTGTCTTGGCCCATGGATGGAACTGGGGAGCCCCAGCTCTGCCTGCCAGACGGCCCCGCTGCCGGGGAGCGGCACAGCCGGTGCCGACATCTGTGCTTCGAGCCCTGCCTGTCTTCACTTGGCTCCTTGGCACAGTCACAGTGGCAGTTGGGTCCCTCTGCACCTCTCCGTGGTTTCCCCCCACCACCCTGTCTCTCCACAACATGAACCTGTGTTCTCAGGTGTGTTTTCTTGGAGGGGAAATTGAGGCAGAAGGGAGAGAGTCAGCAGGGCCCTCTCCCCATCCCTGTCATCCTCAGAGTTCAACCCACGCCTCACCCTGGGTTGTTTTTTCCTACCAAGTGATGCCAAGAGCTGGGGGGAAGTGAGGGCGTCCCAGGACACAGCTCTTGGCTGTGTCTGCCCGGGCCCCTGGAGCCGCCCTGCTGCTCCTGCTGCCGTCTGGGGCATCCTTGGCCTGGGGCTGAGAGCGGGGCTGCCGGTGGGGCCACAGCGTGGCCGTCTGTGGCACATGTTGCCAGGCACTGTGGCGGCAGTGGTAGCCGTGGTGGCTGTGGTGGCAATGGTGACAAATCATGGTCATGGTGGCAGTTTGTACTGGTGGCCATGGTCGCAGCAGTGCCATGGCAGTGGCAGTGGTGGCCATAGTGACGGTGGTGGTCGTGGTGGTTGTAGCCATGGTGGTGGCCATAGTGACAGTGGTGGCCACAGCGGTGACAGTGGTGGCCACGGCGGCGGTGCTGGCGCTGGCCATGGTGGCGATGGAGGCGGCGGGCGCTGTCCGCGGTCCTGATCGCCCGCCGATGTCCCCTCCGGCTCCACGCCCCGAGTCCGGATGGCAGGAGGGGCATCGCGGCGTGTCCCGACCCCTGCTCCCCTCGGGGATGCCCACGGGGCGCGCTGGGGCTCGGGGTGTCCCCGCTCCCCACCTGGGGACGTCCCGCCCTACCCTTGGCCTTTGATGTGGGGCAGCTCCAGACAGGGCTTGTGGACGGGCAGCCACCCACGGCTGTGCCCGTCACCCCACGCCCTGCCACCCCTCAAGGTGTGCCCGTCACCCCACGCCCTGCCCGCCGGGCTGGACACACCCTGCCCGCCACCGGGCTCTGCTGATCGTCCCGACGGGCAGGTTAGACGGGGACTTGTGTCTTGAGTCGGGCTGGAGAGAGGGGCAGGGCAGAGCAGGGCACCTGGGGACACGGGCCACCACAGCTCCTGGGGACATCGGCCACCGAGGTTCCGTCACGCCCTGCCGGGTTTGGGACAGCCAGAGAGGGGCTGTCGGCCCTGCTCGGTGGTCCTGGGTGTGCACAGGGTGGTTGATGTGAAGTGCCCTGGGCGGCACTGCTGGCTGGGGACACTTGTGCCCACCTCAGCCCCCCGGGGCTGTGTCCCCAGCCGCGGTGCTGGTGTCACTTCTCCCAGAACAAAATGTCAACCCATGCAAATGAGACTGCGGGAGCGGCTGATTGAAGGGCCCTGCCCCGCCCCGGAGTTGCAATCAAATATGCAAATGGCTCCCGAGGAGGCTAGTGAGGGCTATTAATAGCGGGGATGAGCCTGGGAGAAAGCGTGGCGTTCCTGAGGGGATGAGCCTGGGGATGAGCTGGTTCTGCTTGTCCCTATGCCTGGCATGTCCCTCTCTGTGATGCCCTGGGTGGGTGGCAGGTGGTCCCTGCAGGGAGCCCATGGGCACCAGGTATCACTTTGGCCACCATCACCCTTTGCAGGGCAGGACCTGCCCATGTGCCCACTCTCCTGCCTGGTGTCCAGAGCGTGTCTCAGTGCTGAACAGCTGGAAAACCCTGTGGGAAAGTCACAGGCACTGAAAACACCAGGTTGAGATTTCCCCCCTGGGAGTCAAACTGGGAGGGATGAGATATCCGGGGGTCCCGGGGGCTGCTGGGGGTTCCTGTGGCTCGGTCTGTGCAGGGAGCTCAGCCTGAGGCAGGCGTCACCATGTTGGGGCAGGGAGGGAGGACGGGGCTCCTTCCCAAACCCCACCCTTCACCCTGTGCTTCCATCTCCCCTTCTCCTCCTGGTTTCCCTCCATTGTCACCGAGACAGAGGATGACCCTTTTCTTCCAGCTCCAGGGTGAGCACGAGGCATGTTGCCACCATGGTACCGGTGGGGATTGTGCTGTCCCCAGTGTCCCCAGCCCGTGCAGAGGTCTCGGTGCACTTGGCCCCTGCCACAGCCCCTCCACCCGATCTCTCGGGTTTTGGAAGCTGGGAACCATCTGACCTTTTTTAGAAAATTGCGGAAGTCGGGCTGGAGTCAACAGTAACTAATTATTTAAAATCTGAAACTGGAATAATTAGGCCAATTAACAGTCTCAGGTGACGTCTGATTCCATCTGATAAAGGCCCGAGGAAGAGGGAAATTAATTAACCTGTCAGCCTGACGTTTGTAGGTCACCGCTGGTTCCTTGTGCTGTCCAGGTGGGAACAGGAGTGGTTTTGGGGGGGGCTGTCACTCTTGGTGAAAAGGGTCCATGGCTTTTGGGGGTCTCAGTGCAGGGAGGGGGCTGTGGGTGAGCCCAGGCAGCAGCTGAGAGAGATGGACTGAGGGCTGGCTGGTGGGGGGACAGGGTTGTGTGTACCAAGGTGAGGGTGATGGGCAGGGGGACAGGCTCGGTGTGCCCCAGGAGCGGCACCAACCAGGTTAGTGAGGAGGCAGCGGTGGGCCTTTAAGGTTGCTGTGGAAACGGTGCTGCTCGTTACCGGGAGGAGCCTTCTGCTTTCCAGGCAGGGTCCCCCATCCCTGCAGGAGGGGGACACCCACCCCGGGCACGTGGGACCCCACAGACCCCTGTGCCTGGGGAGGGGCATGGTGAGGGCACTGTTGTGCACACGCAGGTGGGTGGTCTTGGGTGTGTAGCCCCCTTCATGCCCCTTCCAGCATGAACCCCTCATCCCAGCTCCTCCTTGGCATGGTTGGTGATGCCAGGCAGGGCTGTGCGTGCATGGACATTCATGGACACGTGTGCATCCCAGTGTGCACACCTTCCCCGGGCAGCCCAGCCGTGCCCTCACACCCCCTCGGGACCCCATCCTCTCACCTCTGCTGGCACACGGCTGTGCCCACAGCCAGCACATGGACCTACCTGTGTCACGGCCTGACACCGGGGCCACGGGGCTGTGCTGGCCCACCCCAGCATGGCACGGAGCCCACGGGGGGCAGAGTGTGCCGAGGCAGAGCCTCTGGCCACAGCCCGGTGCCGCGCTCAGCTCTTGGAGTTTTAATGAGGTAAATTGTATAAAAAGCTCCGTTTGCCCTAAATGCCCATCCCTGCGTGAAGCTGCTGCGGCGCAGCCCGGGCCCACCCCGGGAGCTGGGCAGGGGGCTACGGCGCTGGGCACGCGCTCCCAGGCTGGGCACGTGGCAGCAGCAGGAGTAGGAGGAAGAGGAGGAGGACGAAGGCGGTTTAGCACATTTGCAATCATTTCCCTCCAACTCCCCCCCCCCAGGTTTACAGCTTACCTCAGCGGCTTATCAGCCTCCAATCTCATTAAATCAGGCAAATTGTAGCATCTGATATTTTATGGAGATTAAGGTGTGCTCCTGGACTCTATAATTATCAGCAAAGATGTATTTACAATACCTTGTTGCTAGTAAACAAAAAATAACTTCAGATCAAAGCTCTTTTACAGGGGAATAAATCTGCCCATCGAGCCCTGCTGCGGCGCATGGCAGGGAGACACCGGAGGTGCCCGGGGCGGGTGGGCACCACGGGGGGACACGTAGGAGGCATTTCGGGGATGTCCCCAGTCCCACGTGGCCACTGCAAGTCCCATGTGCTGGATCTACCCCCAGGCTGGTGTGCTGTGCCTGGCTCTCCCTTGGCACCTCTCACGGGTTTCCAGTGGCACCCACTCCCTCCAGCCACGGTTCTGCCGGGAATTTCCACCCCAGGAACCTCCCTGCTGACACAGGACCGGGATTTATCGGCACGAGCGCGTTGCCCCTGGATTTCTCCCAGCGGTGGGAGTGCTGGGATTACCGATGCGGTGATGCTGGTTTATTGCTGCCTGAAGTGGATTTATCCGTGCGGCAGGGCCTGGGCTCGCTGCCGGTGTAAATCACCACGGCAAGACCGACATGAGCCTCGGCGCTGCTGCTGCATCCCCCAGGCCTTGGCATTCCAGCCTCCCAGGGGTTTTTTTGGCCGGGATCCCTGCGGGACTGGGTGCTCCACACCCCGGCTCAGCTGCCTGGCACGGCTGCCCCTTCTTCATCTCAGTCTTGTGCCCACTGAAACGAGAATAAAATGGTGATAATGCTGCAGACGTCCTCTGGAAAGGGCTCTGAGGCAGATGAAAAGCCCTAGTTAAGAGTGAGGCCATTATTATTAATAACTCGGAGTGAGGCTGTAAATTCAGCCGACACAGCTATTATGGGAAATGAACCTGCTCCTGTGCCAGATCCCAGGCATGGCCAGGTGTGGGATGGGGATGGGGACAGGGATGGGGACAGGAGAGCGGGGCTGGGTGGCCCCATGGCTGCTGGCAGGATCATGTCTGGGGCAGCATGGCCAGAGGGGGCAAAACCTCCTGTCAGACACTGGCTCCATCTGGGCTCATTGGGATTATTTTTGGGCTTTTCTGGGAAAATTGGAGGTCTGAGGGAGGGGACCTGGAGCACAGGTCTCCTCCCAGCAGGAAAGGAGGTGGCTGAGCTTTACAAGAAGGCTGAGATGTGGCTGGAGCTCAGGACAGGAGTGATGCAGGATGTGAGGAATGTGGCCAGGGCTGGGTGCAGGGAGAAGGGCCACGGTGCCACAGTTGGCACTGGGCTGGGCTGAGCATGACCTGCCGTGGGCATCCTGGGCTGACTGTGCCTGTCTGGGGAGCATCCAAGGCAATATCACACCTTGGCAAGGGTTGCATTAAAGTAAAAATAACCTGGTGACATTCGGTGCCTGGCACCTGCAGCCAGGTCAGCAAAAGGCAAAGAGCTGCCATGGCTCCCATTCCATCAGGATAAATTTACCTCTGGCATTGCCACCCCCCGAGTGGGGCAGCCCTGAGGCTCTCCAGGGTGGCAGAGCTGAGTGTGGGGCTGGTCAGGAGGTGCCACGGGGGTGTGGGGTGCCACAGGGTGCCAGGCCCATGGTCACAGGCTTGTGGTGCTGCCTGCACCCAGCTCAGGAGCTTCTGCGGGGGAACGAGCTTTGATATAAATATCTTTTTGCTCAGCACACGACCTACTTTCCAGACAATGCCATTAGCCTCCCGACTCCCTCATTCATCTTCTGCCATCCTCCCCCAGCCCGCCCCGCAGTGGCATCCATGCCAGGGCGACCATGGAGAGGTGAGGCAGGACAGGCACCTGGCTCGGTGGCACTGTGGGGACCCCCGTGCTGGGCTCGGGGCTGGCTAGCCCCTGCTGCCTCCAGCCCCATTCCCTGCACAGTCTGTGCCCTGCCTGGCAAACGGCCTCATCCAGGCACATCCTCGCCTTGTTGGGGGGGGGGGTGGTGGTGGTGAGGCACAGTGAGGCAGCCACACATCGCCTCAGGGCTGGCCCGTGGGCAGTGTGCGGGGACAGAGCCCCTCCCGAGCCTCTCCAAAGCATCCCTGGCACTGGGGCCACACACGTGGCTCTTCCAAGGATGATCCCGCAGGAGCTCCCACGTGCTGGCAGAGGCTGTGCCACGCAGTTGGCAGCTGGAGAGTGGCTGGTGGGATTAGGGACAGGTTGGGCAGAGGGTGGCCAGCCCCACTGCCGTGGCACTGCCCAGTGCTACCAGCCCCTGGGGACAGCCCTGGCATCAGTTTTCTCCCAAGATCTGGAAATGCCTCCCCAAAGGCAGGACAGCCCCGGTCCCACCTCCACACGTCCCCAGGTTGAGCCCCCAGTCCTCCCCTGCAGCTAAAATTAAATATTCAATTTGTATTGCTGGTAAATCCTGCAAATCTCTTTTATCTCTAAGCTGTTGTAGCAGGAATATTGGTGGTGTAATCTCCACAGAGGCCCATCCTGCTGCCCTTCACAGCTCCCAGGCTTGGACCACACTCCCTTTTCCCCACGTCTCCCTGTGGGACACTTCTGGTGGTGGATCAGGACTCGGATGCCAGCGGCAGAGCGCTCCTCGCCAGAGCACCCCATGGCACCCCCCCTGTGGGTGCTGCACACTGCAGGGTCGAGGGCGTGCGTGGTCCCCACGCTGTGTGTGATGGGGATACCAGTGCCCAGGTGATCCACGTGCTCTTGCCAGAGTGTCCCCATCGCTGCCATGTCTCTCCTCACCAGCTGTGCCCCCCCTCGCTCCATCCCTGCGCTAAGAGCATTGTGCAGAATTATGTATTTAAATATTTAGGTTTTCATCAGCTTTGCAAATTAAGCCCATCCATTAAAGTGGCAGTTTGGGTCCTCCACTGGTGAGCTGGGCTGTGCCATGCCTCGGGCTTGCTGTGCACATCCCAGCCCTGGCCCCAAGGGATTCAGCCTGGGAATGGGACGTGATGGCCTGGAGCATCCCTGCTGGCACAGGGACCAAAGGGCTCCGCTTCCTCCTTATTCCTGGAAACCCTGGCCTCTGCAGCCATGCTGTGGGAAGAGCCATGGGATGGGGTGGTGTTGCAAAGGGAACTGGTTGGGATGGGTGTTATTTGAGGTTGGAGTCGAAGGTGCCTCGTGGCAGGGAAAGCGGGACGAGGAGCAATGTTGGTGGCAGGTGAGAACCCCGGCACAGCCGAGCACCTGGGGGAGCAGAGTGGGGGTGGAAGGGCCAGACCACCCTGGGGCTTGGCAGGGTTGGGCAGGGGTTGGCCAGAGATTGTTGCTGCTGCCACACTCAGCACTAAGACCGTGCTGCCCTGAGCTCACCAAAGAGGCTTTGGAGTGATCCCTGGCTTAAGTCATTACACTGTGTGGCTGGGGTTGTAAGTGGCTTTTTAAGCCCTGGCAGTGTGGCCTGTCCTGTGGCTCTATATGGGTGGAAGGGAAAAATGGGGATGATGGGGAAATGGGGCTCATCCTGCACCACTGCCACAGCTGGCAGTGTCTCGGGGGCTGCCATGGCCCCCAGAGCCTGAAAAGTTCTTCTGACTCAGTGTTGCTGAAACCAGGACACTCAGGCAGGTCTAACCCTTTGGGGATACTGGAGTGAGGTGCCCAGGTGGGACCCGGGCGGAGCCCCCAGGGTGAGTGTGGCACACAGGGATGTCCCTATTTGTCCCTTCCCTTTGCTGCAGGTGAACATCAGTCTGTTGGTCTCTCCATCCCTCTGGGTGCCCCAGTGTCACCTGCACGTGCCCCCTTCCCACCAAACCCTGGGGGCACTGGGGGGCTGTGCTGGCTGCTGCTGGCCCCAGGCAGTGTGGGCAGATGTCGAGTGTGTCCGTGGGAGGGAAGCTGCCCGTCGGCATCACTGCTGATGGTGTTCATCCGTGCGGCGCAGCGCCCCTGAACCCTGTGCCAGCTGGCATGGGCTGGGGTCCCCGGGGCCCCACCTGGCCTGGGGGTCCCTCCAGTGTGGTTTCCTGACTCATCTGTGTTCCTGGCCGCGAGGTCCCACCTCTGGCAGTCCCTGTGTGCCGTGTCCTGGCTCCCGTGAGCAGGATGAGCATCACTGTGGGGCCGAGGGGGCTGGAGGTGCCTGTGCCATGGGGCTTCCCGCCCCTGCCTGCACCCACTCAAGGGTGCTGCCATGGCCCATTCCCTGTGCCATCTCTTTCCTTCTCAGCCAACTTCCTGGGCTCTGGCTGCCAGCCCTGGCTGCTCCTCTTTGTACAGGCCCTTTGAAGTTGTGGCTCTTCCACCAAGATCCAAGGAAGAGCTTTGCAGGGATGGAGTGCCAGGCTCCCTTTTCAGCTGGCTTTGCCTTGCCAGCTCCAGGATTCTCTGGCTCCCTCACCCACCCTGACACAGCAGCGTGGCTCTTGTCCCCAGGGACAACTCCGGGAACCAGGGTGCCCAGGTGGGTGGCTCTGGGCTGCGTGTGCTGTGCAGGGCAGGGGCTCCTGCTCCCCCGTCCTTGGTGGCAGCACCCAGAAGGCACTGGTGTTGTGATGGGGAGTCCCAGTGCTGGTGGCCATGCTGGGATCCCTGGCAGCTGGGCGCGTCATGGCCGTATTTCCTCGCTCTGCTCCACGAATAATTGCTCAGACGGGGACTTGGGGCAACTCCCATCCCTCTCCCGGCATGGTAATGAGTGAAGAAGACTCAAAGACAAATGGCTCATTAAGAAGCAGTGCTGCATTGCAGGATTTTTCATCCCACCAACCGCTGCATCAGCAGAGGCAGCACCTCTCGCGCTCGCTCTCCCAGCCCTGGAGAAGGAGCTGTCAGGCAGCTGGGGCTGGTGCCAAAATTAATCATCTGCTTAATAACGTGCCCAGCCCGTCGAACTGCCTGTCCTCAGCCTCCCAGCATGTGGAGCGGGACGGCCACGCTGGGCTGGAGCCCTGGGGCACCATGGATTTGGGTTTGGTGCTGGGAAACACCAGTGCTCAGTGAGGAGGGATGTGCCAGGGCAGGGCTGAGCCAGAGGAGATGCCCCTGGCATCGGGGTGCCAGCCAGCTGTGCTGGGCAGCACAACACTGCCAGCCCTTCTCAGAGGCCTCAGCAAACATTTCTTCCTCAGCTCACATTTGCAATTCTTCAGCTGGTGTTTGCCTTCCATGACTTTTTAAAAATCTTGCCTCATCTCGTTTTTCCAGCAGTGCCCAGATGGATCCTGCCCCTCACAGCCCTCTGCAAACAGTGCCCACCTGCAGCTGCTCTGTCTTCTTCTATTAACAGTAATTGGGTTTGACTTCCTGGTTGTACCGAGCACGTTTGCTGTGATTTTGCATCTTACTCACACCCCTTTCCTCTTGCCCTTTTCGTCTTTCCCTTTTCCTCTTTCTGTTCACACTTTCTTCTTTCCCTTTCCTTTCCCCTTCCCCTTCCCTTTTCCCTTTCTGTGCTAAATTAGGTGATCTCTTACTAAACCCCTCTCTTTTTTTACCTCCAGGCTGAGTAAATTTTACTAATTCAGCCTCATAAAATAACAGAGCAATTAGTAATAAAATAAAATGTTTGCTTTCCACAATCCTCCTCACTCACAATGAATTGGGAAAGAGTAAATAGATTAAAAGCACGGCGGAATCCGACCTGGCGGTATTCCATATTTATTTTCTTCCGACGACGGCAGATCAAATTTGTTCAGCCCCTAAGTGGGAAAACCACTTTATTTTATGTTTTTTGCCCAGCTCCAGCTCGCACAGTGCCAGGCGCTCACGCTGCGTGTTTGTTCTCTCCCGCTTTCATCCCGAGCCATAAAGGTCCCCAGCAGGACCCGCGCCGGCAGAACCCGGAGCTAATTTGCAGAGCAGAGCGGGCCGAGCTCCCGGGCTGGAGGCTGGAAAAGAGTCCCTTTGCTGATGCTGGAAAGCCGGGGTGGAGGGAGGAGGCTTTGTGGAGTGTAAGGCTGGATCTGGAGCAAATCAAAGGCGATGGCGAGGTGGCCGCTGGGTTGGCTCTGGCACCCGCTAGAGGGGAATTGCATAACAGGATGGGGCTGGGGATGGTTTTTGGGCTAAACTGGGTGAAACACGTGGCCGTGGCCGTGCAGAGCTGTCCCTGTCACTGCTGGTATGGGCAACACTGGTGTGGAGTGGCCTCAGGGCAGGAGGGGAGGCTGGGCTGATAAAAAACACACAAGGAGGTGGGTCAGGCTGGTTTTTGGGGAGGAACACTCTGGCTTTTCCTCCCTGGGCATCGTCCCCCTCGTGTTCCTCCCCCAGAGCCTGCTGCCCCCCGGAGAGCCAGCGTGGAGGAGCTGCTGCCGGTCGGGGCCATGAGGACAGCATCCCCCTGAGCGCCAGGCAGTGAGTGACGTGCCAGGACGCCAGCACGTGCTGCCCGTGGCAGGGGCTGCTTGGGAAGGGTGGGAGGCCAGGACCCCCCGCGTGAGGGGCCATCAACCCCAGCTCTAGGGGTTTGATTTGGGAATGTTGGAAAACCCAGCCTTGCCCTGCATCAAGGCAATTTCCAGACCCAGACATTGTGGTGGGGATTTGCCGTCCTGTCACCTCCCTGCTGGTGGGCCCAAAGCTGGAGAGAGCCTGGGTGCCACAGGGTCCAAGGGAAGCTCTAGCTCCTGAATCCCCACAGCCTTGGGCCGTGGCACGGCGCTGCCTCCAAGCAGGAATCTCATGGGGCGGCTGCTGGGAAGTGGAACCGCCTCTGCCAAGTGTTCCTATGGGAAATTAAGCAGGAGGCTGAATTTTGGGGTGGCTCAGAGCACTGGGGACTACGAGCCCTTCTCCTCCTTGTGCCGACCCTCGTGGCGAGGAGACATGTCAGAGGGAGGGTGGCAATGAGGAGTTGCCGGTGGGAGTTTCTCGAGGCTCTGGAAGCAATAAAGGCAAGGAGTGAGTTATTTGTAATGGTAATTATGCTCTTCCAGTTTATCCTAGCACATAATTGTGTGGGCGGTAGGTTCCCACTGGTGGTAATTACCCTGGTGTTAAATGGCACAAAATTCAGCCGGGCCGGGTTTTTCCCCCTTGATTTGAGTCTGTGGTTTGGTGGAACAAATCCTTCCATCCTGAGGGCTGTGGAGTTGAGCAGCCTTTGGTGGGACACGGCTCCAGCTCTCAGCCATCAGCCTATGAGCCACAGCCTGTCCAGCTCCCCCAGCTCCTCCTGCCCACAGTGCCCGCCTGGGACAGAGCAGAGGAGCAGGCTCGGCAGCTTCTCCCATCCTTTGTGCGTGGTCATCCCCACTGGGACACGTGGATGGGGATCCTGCTTTGCTCTGCTTGCACTGAACCCCACAGGATCGCTCCTGACCCCTCCCCCATCCCCAGGGTGCCCACGGGGGGACCGCCTGGTCCCTGGGCAGGATGCAGGTGCTGCCATGGCTTTGGTGAGCTGGAAAGTGCATCCTTCACCATGGCACGTCCCCATGTGCTGCTGCTCCACTCGGCAGGTGCGGGGGAGCCGTGGCGCTGCCTCGCCGGCGCGTTCCGGCGTTGTTGAATTCCTGCACCTGCTGAGCACAAAAGCCCGGCGGGCTCGTGGTGACGGGCTCCACAGCTATTTTGACTCCTTCTTCCCGCTGCAGCAGCAATATTTGGATCAGCTGATAGTTCCCTCCCCAAACAGAAGATGATAGCTCAGCCTGTGGAGGCAGAGCTGGGCAGGGGGCCTGTCTGTCTGTCCATCCATCCTGCTGCTCGATCCAGGGGCAGGGTGGCAGCTCCATCCCGCCCTGCCACTCCCGCTCCTTGCAACAGCTCTCCTGAGAGGGGAGAGGCATCTTTTCTACCAGCTGCAGCATCTTTCTGTTCAGACACTGCAATTAGGGAGCCTCGTTAGAGCAGGAGCACAATGGTGAGGGAAATGGGAAAGCCATTCAGCCCTGAAACTGGGAAGGGAGGTGGTGGCAGTGGCTTAGTAGGTGCCTGTCTGCCACTCATGGCCAACGAGCCGTCACTGCTCATCCCCGCACCCTCTGGGGACCCCCAGCCACTCTCTCTTCTGGGGTCCCTCAGGGCACACAACCCCATCCCACCCAGCCCTGACCCTCCCAGTGCCCCTCGTTTCCAGTCCCCATGGTCTAACGGGCCCCGTGTGCCGCAGGGAACATCCCACGGTCACCTTTCCCTGCAGCCAGTCTTGGAGACGTGCTGCCTGCAGCACCCTGCCCAAATATGATAACAAGACCATTAACGATGCCTGTTAATTAGCTGAGATACTCTGGAGAATAAGTAATTTCCTCATTTACAGTCCAACCAAAGGCAGAGCCTTTGAGGGACCGTAAGGAACGCAAACCTCCATGGGTGCGGGCGGCTCCGGCGGCTGGCACGGGCTCAGCCTGGCTCGAAGCCATCCATCCTCCTGTTTTAGTGGGCTGCCCCACACACAGCACAGCCACCTCTGCTCCTGGACCCCCATCCGGGGGGCTGGCTGGGTTGTGGGGGTCGGGGTTGTGGGTCTCCATCAGCCTTTGGGTGCTCCATGTGTGGAGGAAGAGCTGGATGGAGACATCAGAGCGTGGCCCCCCCGCGCCCCGCGGCAGCTCATTAGCGGTGCTGTGAATCGCAACGGCTGAAAAACTCAGCCAGAACCGTTTTCCTAATGGAGAAACACTTCATAATATTTGGTGTCGGGGAAGAAAACAAGGATCTGCTGATGGCAGTGTGTCCTTCCTCGCCGTCTGCAGGCCCTGCTGCCTGCATCACTGCCGGCAGTGTCTTCTCCTTCCCACTGCCCTCTCCAAGCAACCGAGCTGGAGGCAACCCTGGTTGCCCAGCCCTGGCACTATGATTCCCTCACCCCATGGTTGCCCAGCCCTGGCACTATGATTCCCTCACCCCATGATTCTGGCACTTCACAGGGGCTCAACCAGGGCTGAATCCTGACCTGGGAGCTTCCCAGCCCCCTCAATTGGTTCCTGTGGGGCAGCCCCAATGTTTTGCTGGTGGTGGGCTGCAGAGGGGAGCTGACACTGTGCCTGTCCCTCTCCCCGCAGATGAGCCTGCAGGGACATCCCTGCAGGATGCCGAGGCTATGGGGAGGATGCTGACACCATGAAGGGCTACCATGGGGAGCGTAGCCAGACACAGCCCTCCTCCGGCCACCGCTGCCGCTGCATCCCAGAGGACTGCAAGCATCCCGCCGACTACATCCCGCACGGCCCCGAGGGCCGGCCGCCCTACCTGCTCAGCCCCAGCGAGCCGTGTTCCCTGGAGCATCCCTACTGCCCTGCGCGGAGCCCCGGCGCGGCCAGCGAGTGCCCGGGCGGGCCCCTGAGCGAGCCGCCCTCCGCCAGCGCCAGCAGCACCTTCCCGAGGATGCACCACGCGCAGCAGCAGCCCTACGACTCCTGCGACGAATGCATGGCGACCGCCCACCCCTCCAGCAAGATCAACCGCCTGCCCCCCACGCTGCTGGACCAGTTCGAGAAGCAGCTGCCGCTGCACCACGACGGCTTCCACACGCTGCAGTACCCGCGGGCCGGCGGCGCCGAGCCCCGCAGCGAGAGCCCCAGCCGCATCCGCCACCTCGTCCACTCCGTCCAGAAGCTCTTCGCCAAGTCCCACTCCCTGGAGGCGCCGGCCAAGCGGGACTACAACGGCGCCAAGATGGACGGCCGCGGGGACGGCTACCACCACCACCACCACCACCATCACCACCACCACCACCAGTCCCGCCACGGCAAGCGCAGCAAGAGCAAGGACCGTAAGGTGGACTCCCGGCACCGGTCCAAGATGCTGGGCTGGTGGAGCTCCGACGACAACCTGGACAGCGACAGCAGCTACATGGTGTCCGGTCGGCATGCCGCCGACCAGGGCACCCAGTACTGCGTGGACGCTCCCGAAAGTGCCTTCAGAGACTTGACCTTGAAGAGTCTAAAGGGTGGCGGGGAAGGAAAATGCCTGGCCTGCGCCGGCATGTCCATGTCTCTGGACGGCCAGACGCTCAAGAGGAGCGCCTGGCACACCATGACCGTCAGCCAGGCCCGGGAAGCCTATCCCAGCGCTGGTGGCACCGAGAAGACCTTGATGCTTCAGGAAGCAAAGGCCAAAGACCGAGCATACCAGTACCTGCAGGTGAGGGGTCAGGCAGGGTGAGGGGACCAACCTGGGGTGCTGGGGGGATGCTCCAGCTCTGCGTCATGTCCCCAGTGCCTGCATCCTGTCCCCCAGGGTCCTGTTCTGCTCCCCACTGTCCTCCTGAAGCCCATCTGCTGCCCCCTGCCCTGTGCAGGCTGCATTTGGGGTCAGACCAGCTCTGTCAGCTCTGGGCCACCAGCAACCCTGCACCCACTCCCTCCCCTTGGCTTTTATCTTGCCTGTGCGCCTGGCTGGGTGCCACCGCCCGCCTTGTCACTGGGCTCCCTTCTAGGTCACCCCCCTTCCAATTAAAAACTAATTAACTCTTCTCTCCCTTTCCTGGGGGAAGGAGACAGGGAACAGCGATGCCGTGCTGGCCGGGAGTGGGGGTGGCTGGGACCCATCTCTGCCGGCAGCAGAGGCATCGGGGCAGGGTGCTGGCCCCACTGCCCTCCCCGTGGGCCCCAGGGGTTACCGTCCCCCTGCCACAGCCTGGTAAGGACCCCGTGGTGCTGACATCAGCGGCACGTGGCGGGACTGCTGCCTGCTACGTCAGGTGGGCGCTGCGCTGGCATGGGTGGGATTTGGCCCAGACGCTCCTGCCAGAGGGGCTGTGAGGTGGGACCTGCTGCTCTGCCCCGTGTTTTGGGAGCAGGGAACTGTGGCTGTTAGGATGGGTCACTTCTCCTGGATTTAGGGGCTTTACCAGGGGATCTGAGCCCCCAGGGTCTGTCCTTGCAGCTCTGGGGTGTGTGGGGAGGGCAGGGGAGCTGGACACATGTGCTGGATTTGGCATGGGCTTGGGCTGGCACGTGGCTCGGCTCCGTGTCCTGCCTGCGGTGCCCCGGCCACCGCATCCTTCCACACTTGCTTCTGCTCCAGGTGCCACAGGACGAGTGGAGTGGGTACCCAGCGGGCAAGGATGGGGAGATCCCGTGCCGGCGGATGCGCAGTGGCAGCTACATCAAGGCCATGGGTGACGAGGACAGTGCCGACTCGGACATCAGCGCCAAAGTGCTGCCCAGGGCGGCCACGCGGAGAGACAGCTACCGCCGCTCCTCCAGCGCCGACCAGGCCAGGACCAAGTAAGGGTTGTTGCCTCCTGGCCCCGTCCCAGCACTGCAGGCAGCAGCGGGGCCACAGGCTGGGGCTCCCTGCGAGGATGGGTGGCATCATCCCTGCTCATGGCATCATCCCACGCTCCCCAGTGCAGCAACACTGAGCCCGGACTCTGAGCTGTGTCAGGGCACTGGGGGGCAGACATGGCTGTGCCGGGCTTTGGGGGGGACCTGCTGCTGCAGCCACGTGCAGAGTGTGGGGAGAAGAGGCATGTACAAAGGGGGATGACTGGGACGTGCTCCGGTCTCAGTGGGTGACAGTTTTTGGGGCAGGTAGGAGTGGGGACAGCAGTGGTGCCCAGTGGGAGCATCTCTGCGGCTGCGTTTCCAAGTGCTCTGCTGGAATGTGTTGCTTTTGGTGCGATCCCTTCTATTCCCACTGTCTCTCATTAGGTTTGCAAGTAGGCACTATTCTGATTCATATATCTGTAACTGTCCCAGCTGCTGCACGCCACCACGAATGCTCCCGCGGGGACAGAGCTACGGGCGCTCCTTCACCACCGGCCAGGTGGGTCCCACGGCACGGGTGCCACGGGGCAGGATGGGGCAGAAGGGTGGTGGATGTCCCTCTGAGCGTCTCCTGCCCCTGCTCGCCACCCCCAGCCTCACCCGCCGCTCTCCCCAGATCAATGACGAGCTCAACCACCAGTTTGAGGCCGTCTGCGAGTCGGTTTTTGGCGAGGTGGAGTCGCAGGCCGTGGAGGCTCTGGATCTGCCCGGCTGCTTCCGCATGCGGAGCCACAGCTACCTGCGGGCCATCCAGGCGGGATGCTCCCAGGACGACGACTGCCTCTCGCTCTTCTCCATGTCGGCCCCGCCCGGGCCGCCCATCACCAGCAGCATCCTGAAGCCCAGCACTTGTGAGTCCCTCGGGGTGGTGAGGGCTCTGCCGCGTGAGGGACCCCCACATCTCCCTGCCTGCTCACCCGGGCATCTGCCAAGGTGTGCTGCTGCCCCCTTCCCCTGGTGCCCTGCAGCCCATGGCATAGGGTGTGAGCATCCTGCTGGTGGCTCAGTCTCAGTCAGGGGGCTGCTCTGTGTCCCCAGCACCCATTTACCATCCTCTCCTTCCCTTCGTTTCTGTCCCCATCTCTGCCACTTGCTGGGTGCTGCAGTGGTGTGGCCAGTGTGGGTCTGGGGTTGTTTCTGGTCCCAAAAACCGGCCAAACAGCCCATCTGAGCTCCAGTTTGGATTTCAGCCTGATGAGAGGCAAACCCCATGAGGCTGAGAGCCCTGTGCTGTGGGAGGAGGTGGGCACCATTCTCCGGGGCCCCTGTTCGTGGCGGAAAATGAGCAAGTGTCTGTGTTTTCACGTGCCTTTTCATCCTGCGCCTCTCCCACAACAGCCTTCAGTTACAGAAAAGCTCCACCTCCCATCCCTCCAGGAACCAAAGCCAAACCCCTCATCTCTGTCACGGCGCAGAGCAGCACCGAGTCCACCCACGAGAGTTACCTGCCCAGCGAAGTTTCCCGCGGCCCCGCCTGGTCCAAAGATGCCACGGCCCGCTGCAACTCCGCCGAGAGCCTGGAGAGCTCCAAGGTGACGGCCGTGGCCCTTGACCTGCCCCCGGTGCAGCCCCGCGCCGCTCCCAAGCCCTCCACCCTCATCATCAAGGCCATCCCCGGCCGGGAGGAGCTGCGGAGCTTGGCGAGGCAGCGGAAGTGGCGCCCATCCATCGGTGTCCAGGTGGGCTCCGCTCCTCCCCGTGGGCTGCCCCAGTGGTGTGGGTGATGCTGAGTCACCCTGCCACATCTTGGGGCTGCCCTTCCAGCGCTGTCCCTCTGCCCCTTGGCAGGTTGAGGCCGTCTCCGACTCGGATACAGAGAGCCGGAGCCAGAGGGAGTTCCACTCCATCGGCGTGCAGGTGGAGGAGGACAAAAGGTACCGCATGGCTGGACTGGGCTGAGACCTGAACCAGGGGGTCCCTGAGCTCCACACACCACCACAGCCCTGCAGGATCTTTTCCCTCTCTCCTCTGGCTGAGCTCTCAGACCTTGGCACCATCCCCATCCCAGGCCAGTTGCCTCCACCTGGGGCAGAATCTGGCCTTCCTTTTGCCCTTGCCGCTGCCCAGGGAAGGGTCTGCCCTGTTTCCACCCTGTGCCAGGTCTCCTCCACTGGGCTCAGCCCTGGGCTTTGAGCCTGTGCCAGGTGCAGATCAATCTTTGGGTGTTTCTGCAGCTAACCATGACATTTTGGCTGGGGTGGGAATGCCAGGTGTGCCAGGACCTGCATAGCCTGCGGGAGGGGAACCCAGGCACTGTGCCCACGCAGCCCGTGCAGCTCCTCTCCATCCTCGGTCCAGCGCCGGTAGCCATGGAAACGGGCTAAGAGCAGAAAAGATGAGGGACTGGCGGGTTGCAGCTGCTCAGGGTTGTCCCCAAGGGCCCTGAACGCCCCGGGATCCACACCGGCATTCCCAGCCCCACCCTGCGTGCGGGCATCCCCTCACCCTGCTCCTGCCCACCATGGTACCCAGCAGGGGAACCGGGACAACGGGGGCGTCCCCGGTGGCCTTGAGGGTCCCCACACGCTCTCGCTCTCCGCAGGCGGGCTCGCTTCAAGCGCTCCAACAGCGTGACCGCGGGTGTGCAGGCGGACCTGGAGCTGGAGGGTTTCACCGGCCTGGCCGTGGCCACCGAGGACAAAGCGCTGCAGTTCGGGCGCCCCTTCCAGCGGCACTCCTCGGAGCCCGAGTCCGGCCGGCAGTACGCCGTGTACAAGACGGTGCACACGCAGGGGCAGTGGGCGTACCGGGAGGATTACCAGCTGCAGTACGACACGGTGGAGGTGCCCCGGAGGGATGCCTGGATAGAGCGGGGCTCCCGCAGCCTCCCCGACTCCGGCCGAGCCTCCCCCTGCCACCGCGACGGGGAGTGGTTCATCAAACTGCTGCAGGCGGAGGTGGAGAAGATGGAGGGCTGGTGCCAGCAGATGGAGAGGGAGGCGGAGGACTATGACCTGCCCGAGGAGAGTGAGTCGGGGGGGCCTGCCGGGTCGAGAGGGACTGGAGGTCCTGCAGAGCTGGAGGGGCACAGTCAGGGTGCTGTGATGCTGCCACTTTAGAACATCTCCCTTGCCAAGGCTAAAGAGGTCGGGGGACGGCAAGAAACAGGGGGAAACCCTCTGGGGCTAGAGAGCCGTGGAGGAGGGAGGAGACATGACACGTTGGAGGGGTCTGAGCTGCTCGTGCTGTCTTGGTACCCTGGGGGCACAGGTCCCCACCATGCAGGGGAGAGTCTCCGTGCCCTCCCAGAGTGCTGAGTGTCTGCTCTCCTCCCCCAGTTCTGGAGAAGATCCGGAGTGCGGTGGGCAGTGCCCAGCTCCTCATGTCCCAGAAGGTGCAGCAGTTCTACCGCCTCTGCCAGCAGAACATGGTGAGTGTGGGCAGTGGTGCTGGGGGTCAGCTGTGGTGGGTGGGGGGTCCCATACCCTCAGCCAGTGAAAAACAGATTTTGTGCCACCGTGGAGGAGAGCTGGACATAGATCCCCACCTCCCACCCCAGCACTGGGGGATGGGATGGTCACATGGCCAGCAGAGCTTATGTCCCACTGGTGGAGATGGATGACACTGTGTCCCTCTGTCCCCACAGGACCCCAATGCATTCCCTGTGCCCACCTTCCAAGACCTGGCCGGCTTCTGGGACCTCCTGCAGCTCTCCATTGAGGACGTCAGCATGAAGTTTGCAGAGCTCCAACAGCTCAAGGCCAATGGTTGGAAGATCGTGGAGCCCAAGGTACGGGCAGGGCTCTGCCACTGGCACTCACCCCTGTCACTTCTTCCTCTCTCCTCCTTCCCAAACACATCTGCACCCAAACCACTGCTGGGCTGTCACTGGCAACTGCTTTTAGCAGTGGAAAAACCAACATGGTAAAAAGTGAGGCAAAAGAAGGGTTGTTCTCGCACTGAGGTATCCCAGCTGCCTGCAAAGGGCTGGGCAGGGTCCTGGCACAGGATGGATGAGGGGATGAGCAGTCCTGCCTTACAACTGGGCACACGTGGGAGGGTATGTGGAGCCTCTCCCCACGGCTTTGGCATGCACGGCAGTGCTGTTTCAGTCCTGGGAGGTCCCAGCCTGAAGCCCCTGTTGTCTCGTACAGGAGGAGAAGAAGGTGCCTCCCCCGATACCAAAGAAGCCGCCGCGCTCCAAGGTGCACCCGGTGAAGGAGCGCTCCCTGGACTCGGTGGACCGGCAGCGGCAGGAGGCTAGAAAGCGGCTCCTAGCAGCCAAGAGAGCCGCCTCCTTCCGCCAGAGCTCGGCCACCGAGAGCGCGGACAGCATCGAGATCTACATCCCCGAGGCACAGACCCGGCTGTGACAGCAGCCTCCGCTTTTCTACCCGGACTGCACGGCACAGCCGTAGCTCACTGTGATGGGGGGCCGCGGGGACACCCTGGGGCAGCTCTTGGCCCCACTCACAGCTTCTCTCTTTTCTATCTTAGACCTTTCGTGGATCCGACGGCGGGTGAACGCAAGCCCGGTTCTGCCCCGTCCCCTTGCCCCCCGCCCGCATGCCCCTGCCAGCCTCTCCTGGGGTCCGGGGCTCTCCTCCCTCTGCCCTCCCTGGGGCTGTGTCCCAGCTCTCTGTCCCTTTCTCACCCCCCAGCCCTTCTGCACACCCTCCCCGCATCCCAACCCAAAGAGAGGTGACCCTCAGCGCCCGGTCCCTCCGGGCTGGAGGGGAGGGGGCTGCAGGCAGGCCCCCCCCGTCTCTCTGTACTCAGTGCAATCCCCCGGCGTGCAGCAGGGACTGACTCCCCGGCCCCTGCTCGGCCAGAGCCCCCCAGCCCTGCTCCCCAGCCCCGCTGGGACACAGCAGGGACAAGGTCCCCTCGCTGCTCCACCCGCCTGCGGCTCAGGTGCCACGGGGACCCAGGGCTCCTTCCCCTATATACATATATAAATATAACCCGAGGAATAAACCAGAAACTACACGTGACCAGCGCTGTGTCCTGCCTGGTGGGACGGACCAGCGCAGCAGAGACCCCCCCGGTCACGGCGAGCCGCCCCGCTTCCCTCGCACGGAGCATCGCCACGCGCTTCTCCCCTTCCCGCTCAGCCCTCCTTCCCCTCAGTCCATCCCTCATCTGTCTGTCCTTCCCTCCTGCCATCCTGGAGTCTGGGAGCACCTCTGCAGCGTGGCACTAGTCAGGAACAGGGACAGTACAGTCCCCCTGTGCCTCGCTGCAAGTGGGAGACACTTCCCTGGTGTGTGAGCAAGGTGGTAGCAATGGGGAGAACCGCCTGCAGACCATTCCCACCTGAGGTGCCAGGGACCACGGCTGGGTTTGGCACCACCAGGTGGGACAGGAGCGTGGACATGGCCAGCAGCTGCTCCTTGAGTGTGGGGCTGCTAGAGATCCCCCCTGGCAGGTCCTTCCTTCTCCCCGAGGTGCCGGTGCCCTGCAGGATGGGACAACACAAGATGGGGCTGTCACGTACCTGGTGCCCCCTGGGGCCAAGGGACACCCCGCGATGTGGCTGCTCCCAGCTCCCCCATCGCTGTGCACAGAGCCCGGAACAGGGTGGGGGGTCCCCAGTCGTCCTCTCCCGGGCAGAGCAGTGTGGCGGGGCAGGAAGCTGCATCTGCTCCATCCATGTCCTTTTCCCCATTCCCAGTCCTTTCTCCAAGCATCCTGTGCCCCGCAGTGTCCCTTTAGGTGGCAGAAGGGGGGAGAACCCCACCTCTGTCCCTCACCCCGCCACGCCAGCAGCCCCACGCAGCATCACCAGCCACCCGCAAGGCAGGGCCGGTGGGTTTCAGGTAGCTCCCGAAATCCGGGGCCAAACCTCACCCAGGCCCTCGGGCAGGGTGGTGGGACAGGGGCCAAGCAGGAGGACGCCTCGCTGGGGTCCCTCGCTCCAGGGGGTCCGTCGGTGCTAAACACCTCCGTGACGGCAGCGCCCACTCAGCCACCCAAAGCCCTTTCCCACCCCTCTCCCGCTGCACCCCGGATTTAGGGATGTGCCTGGGAAGGGCCCCCGCCCCGGCCAGCGCCGTGCAGTGACCGTGACACGTGGCTCCCTTTTTATTGTAACGAACCGCCGCAATTAATAAAGATGACTTTGGTTACTCCGGGCCAGCAGCCGCCTCCCCGTGGGGACACGGCCGGCGCCGGGCTCGCCTTTCGCCCGTCTCCTGTGCCTTTGGGTCCGTGGGGTGGGAGAGGGGTCGTCGGAGGGGTGGGAAATGCGTGGCCGTGGGGTGAGAGAGGGGCTCTCTCTGGAATAGGAGCAGATCTCCCCCGTTGGTATCTCCTCATGGCTGTCCCCCCATGACAACCCCGTGGGTGTCTCCTTATGGCTCTCCCGGTGGTTCTCCCACAAGGAATCCCCCCGTGACACGCCCGTGGGTGTCCCTCCGTGGCTCTTCCCCCGTGACACTCCTGTGGGTGTCTCCCTATGGCTCTCCCCGTGGTTCTCCCCCCGTGATTCCCCCCGTGACACCTCCGTGGGTGTCTCCCCGTGGCTCTCCCCGTGACTCCCCTGGGGGTGTCTTCCCATGACTCATCCCCTCCATGACACCCGTGATCCCCTCCATGTCTCCCCCCAGTGTCCCCCTCCGTGTCCACCCGTGTCGTATTGTGTGTCCTCCCTGTGTCCCCCTCGTAACCTTCCCGTGATTCACCGTGTCCCTCCGTGTCCCCCATGTCCCCGT
>JAWWEU010000062.1:3632609-3656597 GCA_035583155.1 Acropternis orthonyx
ATGTCCCCCCAGCCGCGCCGCTCCTCCAGCCCCGCAGTTCCCCCCGTGTCCGCCAGGCGGCGCTGCCCGCCCCGCCTCGCTGTGCTGACCGGAACGGGCGGGGCCGGGGCCGGGGCCGGGCTGGGGGTCCCCGAGGGCCCGTGCGGGGGTCCCGGCGCGGCCCAGGCGGTGTGCGCAGCCATGTGGTCCGTGGTGTGGGCGGCCGTGCGCTCCAAGGCTCCGTACGTCACCTTCCCGGTGGCCTTCGTGGTGGGGCTGGTGGGCTCGCAGCTGGAGCGGCTCCTGCGCGGGGACCCCCCGGCCGCGGCCCACGACGAGAAGAGCATCTCGGAGCAGCGGGAGGACCGCAAGCTGCAGGAGATCGCGGGCGAGGACCTGACCAAGGTGGTGAGCCTGAAGGACAAGCTGGAGTTCGCCCCTCGGGCCGTGCTCAACAGGAACCGCCCCGAGAAGAGCTAACGAAGGCCCGCCGGGCCCCGAGGCCGGGCCCCGCTGCTGGACACTGCCCTGCAGCACCTCTGCACGGCCCCCAGGCCGGCCTGGCTCCCAGACATGCTGCCCCTCGCCCTGCCGGGCCCTCCGGAGGGTCAGGCTTGCCCACCCCGGGGATGTGAAGCCCCCAGGCCGCGGTGCGCGGAGCTGGAGCGGGGCTGGAACTCATCAGCTCTGTGAGCCCAGCCTGGTGCCTGGGAACTCATCAACCCTCAGCCCAGCCTGGCCCCCGAGCCACCGAACCCTCTCGGCCTCGCCCCGCCTCTGGCTCCTCACTCAGCTTTGGTTTCCTCCACGGTGTGAATGCAAAAGAAAGCCGGGACCTGAGTGCCCCGGGATGGGGTCTGGCCGAGCGCCGGCACCAGGAGGAGCTGCTGCCCTGCTTGCACATCCCCCGTGGCTCGTGGTGAAGCCCACGTTACACCCACGGGAGACTGAGCAGTGGTGCAGATCTCTGGGCACCCCTCTCTGCACTCTCCCCACGAGGGGGAGGTGAAAGTCCTGGCCCTGCTCTGTCGTGGCACTCTGAGTGTGACAGTGTGTGGGGAATGGGGATCTCTGCCCTCCACAACAATAAACTTGTGTCAGTCCTTGGCCCTCTGTGTCTTCTGCATCAGCAGGGCCCCTGCCCTGGCCCAGGGAGTGTCTCTGCTCCTTGTGTGTTTAAGAAGTGACTCCTGCAGTGGGACAAATGCCACTGCTGTCCCCACCTGGGCACGGACCTCAGGGCCTGGCACAGCAGGGCGGTGGGCAGGAAGGAGGGGGAGGCACCAAAATCCCAGCCCGTGCTGTGTGTGCCTCCCTCCCAGCTCCCCCAGCCACGTCATCTCCGTCCCTTCCACCTCCTTGTTGCCAGGAGAAGTGCTGTGGCAGTGCTGGGTGGGGGGCTGGGGGGTCCCGCTGGGGTGCTGGCCAGGGAGAGGCTGACAGCGAGCGCTGGTGGCTGATGTCCCGGTGTCCCCTCCAGCCTTGTCATTGCCGGCAGAGCAGGGACAAACCCCGGCCAGGGCTGTTGAGCAGGGACCCGTGCCGGGGCCACGGCCGGGGTTATCGCTGCCTCCTGGCTTGTTTTTTCCCGTGGTGCCTGAGCAAGGCCCCGGCGCTGCCCCGGCCCGGCCTTCCCCTCCCGGGGACGATAAATCTGCCGTGCCTGGTGCGGAGCCCCGAGCCAGCAGCCGGTCAGCGTTTCACACACGCTGTCCCGCAG
Organism: Acropternis orthonyx; assembly: GCA_035583155.1. Taxonomy (NCBI): domain Eukaryota; kingdom Metazoa; phylum Chordata; class Aves; order Passeriformes; family Rhinocryptidae; genus Acropternis; species Acropternis orthonyx. The sequence continues at coordinate 3,634,309 of JAWWEU010000062.1, forward strand.
CCCCAGGGCCAGCTCCTGCCCCGCTGACAGCTTTACTGCCCTGCTCCCGGCTCTGTTTGCCTCCCCAGCTGCAGTCCTGGGCTGGATCGCTGCCCTTGGCTGGGCTTACGGCCTGGGAATGCTCTGGCCTGGGGGAGAAGGTGCAGGAGGAGTCTGGGGGTGATGCAAAGGCTGTCCCAGCCCTGTGGCGATGCCACCTCCTGCCCTGGGGCTCACAGTGCTGCTGCCTCATCCCCCTGCCAGGCTGGCACCATCCCCTGAAGTAACCCCTGCCCTTGGCCTCCTGCTTTCCCAGCCTGGCTGTGGGGTGACAGGCTGTTCCCTATTGTGTGCCGGGGTGGGAACAGTCCTGCCCCTTCCCCTAGCTGGGACCAGCTCGGAAACGGCTCCAAAATGCCTTTGTTCCCCCTGCGCCAGAGTGGCTCCCCCGGCTGTTTATAGCCCATTGATCTGCCTGTTCCCAGGGCTGGCCGGGCACAATTGGGCTTTGGGGGGGCCTCGCTGCCCCGTTTCCTCTCCCAGGCCCATGCAGTGTGGGTCGGGGGGGGCTGCTCCTGCTGTGGTGGTGAAGTGATGCCCTTGGGGAGGACTGAACCCTGGTGGTGACAGTTTGGGCACCGGTGGCATTCGGCTGGGCAGACCCTGCCCTGCTCCCTGCCTGTCGTGCTTCGAGCTGTCTTCTGTGTGTCCAGGGATTCCGGTGTGTCCCCCTGGCTGTGGGGCTGCAGATTCCAGCAGGCGCTGGGATAGGCATGAAGCCGCTTCCCAGAGACCCGGCGCCTTTCTCCTGAGCCTTCATGCTGTAAACCCACCCTTCCTCCCATTGAATCCCAACAATGTGCTGCCTGGGAAGCGCCAGCAGGATAAGAATAGGAGCCGGCAGGCACTCAGAGCTGGGGTGAGCAGCCACAGTGGCTCACCAAGAGCCAGAGGAAGCTTTGCTGAATAAACCATTATGGTAAGAACCTGCCCTCCTGTGCCTGCCCTCAGCTGCTCACACACAGGTCCTTGGGCTGTTCCAGAGGGTTTGTAATCCAGCTGTTCCCAGCACAGCCCAGCTGGGCACTGCAGTGGGAGCATGGCAAGAAGCTGTTGCAGCAGCCAGCCTGTCCCCAGGCAGGGAGTCCCATGCCTGGCCTGGAGGCCGGCATTCCGTGGCAGAGCATCCTCCAAGGCTTGTCTAGCTTCAGGAATAACCCTGCATCCAGAGCCAGCTGTGGCTGCACAGTGCCATGGAGTAGGGATTGAACCCAGCAGCCACAAGTGCTCCCTGTCCCTGCCCAGCCCATGGTGTGTCTCAGGCTCAGAGGGCTGGCTGCATTGCTCTTGGCAGGGCCCTGGTGCCTTGGCGGCTTTGAGAGTGTCTCTAGCTTCTGGACAGACCCTCTGCCCTGCCCAGGGCTGGGTTTGCTCACAGGGTCCATAGTGAACAGCTCATGAGAGGAGCAGGTGGCGGTTTCCGGAGGCAGGATGCCGGGAGCGAGCTGTGCCCCAGCTCTCTGGGGTGGCTCAGGGGACTGGGACAGCTGCTGTGCAGGATGGGGGACAGTGAGACCCCCCCCAGCCACTCGGCACAGCTCGGCACACCTGGATGGCCACAGCGGATGTCCGGTTAGATCAGAGCAGGGATGTACCAGCTGTGCTGGGGATGCTGTGACCGTGCAACGTCACGGGGATGGTTCAGGGCCATCCATCCCCTTCCCCAGAAGGCCTGGAGTGATGATGCTTTGGGAGAGAGGAGCAGTGTGGGAGCTGGCAGGAGGAGCTGGGGTGTGCAGGGACTCCTGTGTCCCATCCTGACGCAGCACGGTGACCCCGGGACACCCCAGCCCTGCCCGTGGCACGGTGTCCCCAAGGCCCCAGGACACAGAGGGTGCTCACCCTGCCTGCACGGGAGATCAAATGGCTCGTCCCTTCAGTGCGTCCCCCACAGCCCCTGGGGACATCTGCTCTCTCCCAGTCGAGGCTTTTCCCAGGCTCCAACTTTGCCCTTTTCTGGAGAGCAGCCAAGCCCTTTCCCAGCATCCACATCTCACTTGACTCTTCCTGCCACGACTCCCTCCAGGCAGTGTCTGGTGGCTCCTTCTGTGGCCGGCAAAAGCCCTGAAGTGCCGTGGGAGAGGAGCAGTCACATCTCTTGAGCCCTTACTGGGGACAGCTACCGTGGGATGTGTTCCATTCCCACTTGGCATTGCCTTTTCCTGCAGCCCCAGCCCAGGGCTGATCTGCATCCCCAGCACCCCAGGACCACCGAAGCTCCTTGGTTTTAGACCACATCGACCTTCCTATGCCAGGAAAAGCCCCAGGCTCTGCAGGCAGCAGCCCCTGCCCACCCAGCATCACATCAGGACGATGCCCTGAGCTGCTGGCAGGGGTAGGACCCATTCCAGGGTGGGCATGGGGTGCTGGGCACTGGGGTCCTGGTGCCTCCACACAAGGAAGCGGCCAGGGGGGACCGACAATGTCAGGATGCGGGAAGTTGTCAGGGCTATTGAGCGCGTTTCCTCCTGCCCGCAGTTCTCACATGGGGCGCATTGTCTGCCATGCCTGCGCGTGGAGGGCTGGCTAAATATAACCCCGGGGAGGAGGGGAGCTCCGTGGGGTCTGCTTTTCCTTCTCTGTGCAATGCTGGCAGCGGCTGGAAGGGGCAGGATTGTGCCTGGTTTGGGTTTGCCCTGATGGGGAGTGCTGCTGTGGTCAGTGCCTGGCCCAGGAGGATGCTCCTGCCTGCTCCTGCTCCCTCTGAAGGGGTGTGGGACATGGGGTGCTGGGAAGCTGCGGGCAGAGCCCTGGCATGCCCCTGCCCTCCCCCTCAGCTGTGACTCTGCTCCTGCTGCGGCTCTTCCTGTGAGCAGGTCAGATTTAGACACTTGCTGTATGCTGGGAAAGCTTAAAAATAAACTCCTTGGTGCTCAGCCAGCGCCTTTGACAGAGCTTTTCAGGCAGGACAGCCCTCTGCCCCAGACTGCAGCACAACTGGGCAGGGAGAGCCCAGCACAGAATGGTTCTAACTGGAAAGAGGGCAGAAACCTTGCAGAGGAGCCACAGGTCTCCTGGGGGCTGTGACTGTTGTTAGACCAACACCCCCAGAGGGAATTGGGGTCCCAGGGAATGTGTGGCCCCTCCAGGACTGACGAAGCTGCCCCAAAGTGTTCCCTAACTCAGAGGGTGCCCATGGGGAGCCCCCTTAGAGCAGCCCCAAGGCTGCCTGTGCCAGCACAGGGCTCAGCATCATAGTACAGGGGGGAGTGAGTGCCATTCCCAGAAAGGGACTGGAGGGGCCTGTTGACTCAGGAGGGAGTGCAGAGGTGTGAGAAAGGCCATGCATGTCTCTATCTGTCCCTGTGCTATTCCAAAGGGCTGGCCACTATCTGTCCCTGTGCTGTGCCAAAGGGCCAGCCCGGGCCCTTATCAGCTCCAAACTTTTATTTGCCCAAGGGCTGCCCTCCCACCTTCTGTGGGGGCTGCTGCCCCCTCCCTGTCCCCGCTGCCCCCTGTCCCCCACAGGTGAGCCCCTGGCTGTTGTTGTTGGCGTGTGCCGCGGCGGGTCCCGGCGGCGCGGGGTCACTCCGGCTGCCCCGAGCCCCTTTGTCACAACACGGGAACAATAGCGGGACAGGGAGCCGTGTTTGCGCAGCGCCCGTGGCTGGGCGCCCTGTCCAGGGGCTCGGCCGTCTTGTTTTCCACCTTCCAGGGTCGCTGGGAAAAGCGTGATGTTTGCCCCCGTGCCAACAAAAATAGGGAGTCCCGGAGCGGGGAGGTGAGCAGGGGAGACGGCGGTGGGTAAACACACGGCACGGCCCCTCCATTCCCTGTCACACAGGCATTTCCTCCTGGCCCAGCTCTGAGCTGCTCTCCCCAGAGCCACAGTGGGGCTCTGCAGTTCTGCTGATGCCCCCCGAGTACTGGGGTGGCCCCAGGGGTCCCCACTGGGAAACAATGGGGGCAGGGCAGGGTCCCTCCAGAGATGGTGGGAGCAGGGCAGGGTTATTCCAGACAGGGTCTACCCCAGCATCCTCACAGAGGGAAGAGCTGGGTGTGCCCCCCAGACCCCCACCCAGGGGGATTTCTCCCCCCTCATTCCCTGGAGGGAGGAAGCCAAGGGTGGGCTTGGCTGCCAGCCCAGGCTCTGCCCCAAGGGTAGCTCAGCTGGGTGCCTCCCTCCTCATTTCCTCCAGTGGCCGATGGCAGCGATACTGCCCCATATCACCCATATTTCATTTTCTCCAGGGTATTTTTAGCCTGTCCCACCCTCACTGGAGAGGCCCTTGGCAGAGAGCAGGCCAGAAAAACTAAATAACAGCCCCAACTATATTGTGTGCCTTTATCTGCAGCTCATTTCCACCTATTATGCAGCCACAAGCAGTTCCACAGCTCTGCTTTGGGCCACCACAAGCCTGTGACTTGACAGCCCTTGTCAGAACCTTGAGCTGAGGCTGGGCTCATGGGGACCGGACACCACAGCACACCTGGGTGCCCACTCTCACCTTCACTGCACTCCCATCACTCTCAGAACAGCATCCTTCCCCCTCCCTCAGGCCCAAACTCTCACCTGCCTTCCCAGAATCAGCTGAAGGTAAAGGAAGCACAATCACACCACACTTCATCTTTTCTCATTCATCCAACTTTATTCAACAAGATGCAACACTGAGTCTGCCAAGGGAAAAGGAAACAGCACTGAGGGCAATGCCCACATCCCGCACTCATGCTTGGGTCACACAGGACCTGCAGCCCTTTGGTCACAGCAGGACCATCCTCTCTCACAGCATCGGTGGGCTGGGGAAGTTGTGTGACAGCTCCTGTGGCAGCAGATGGTTCTTCCATCCCTCCCGGCACCTCAGCCCACAGCAAGAGATCAGTAGTGCAAAGTAAAAAAACCCAATAACCCTCCAAACCCAAAGTTGCTGGGCTGATCCCTCCCCAAAACCCCCAGGGCTCCAAGGCACATGGCCTGGCTGGAAATGGGTCCCCAGATCCCCTGCAAACTGCTCCTTTAAGGCAGAAAGCTCTGTGCTCAGGCCAGCAGGTTAAAAATAACTTAAAGGCACATATCCCATGGGAAAAGGTCCAGGACTGGGAGGCGGGGGGAGCCCACACTCCTGGGTCACCGACATAACCATGCAGTCATCGGGATCTGCTGGTCACAAGAGAGCTGCCACTGGGTTAACCCTCACTGTGTCCCATGGGGAGTGGGCAGCTCTGGCAGCAAACCCTGGGCAGGTGCCAGGGCCACTAGAATGGGTTGGGGCTGGTGGCCAGGACCTGTCAGTGCTGCCCCAGCCCAGCTTCCCGCAGCTATCCTGGCCTCAGCCTGCTCTGTGCAGAGGCTGGAGGGGAGCAGCTTCCCGTGGCCACGTTCCTGGCTCTCGTGCCGGCAGAGCCGCAGCTCCCCATGGCCAGCAGCCTCCTGCCACGGCCCCAGGGACAGCCTGTTCCATGGTGTGGCTCCAGGGATTTCTCCCTTTCCCATGGCGAGACACATGGGACACGGCGTCCCGGGGAACTTTCTGCAGTTTCCTTCCTTGCAGGGTCATTGGGGAACACAGGAGAGAGCAGAGGCTGCGCTCAGCCCCGCTCCTGAGCATCCCATTCCAGGGCAGGCATGTCTCCGGAGCCTCCGGAGCAGAGTGTGTCCGTAGGGCACAGCACCAGGCAGGAGGCAGCTGCCTGCCTGCAGCCAGCACCTTTGCAGGCACGTGGGACCGGGGAAGGTCCCCCTGCCAGCCGGGGCCAGCCCGGCACTAGACATACTGCTTTTTGGAGGCTGAGCTCTCGGGCCGGCTGCCCAGCTTCTCCTCTGCTGGAGCCGAGGCTTCAGCAGCCCGGGGGGCGTAGGGGTCCGACAGGGGCCTGCCACCACTGCCCAGCGCCAGGCTCTCCTCATTGTGGAAGTTGGCCCAGTTCTGCTCGCTGGAGAGCTTGTTGTAGGTCTGGTAGGATGGCATGTGGCTCTCGGCCATGGGCAAGAAGGGGTAGTGCTTGGGTGCGTAGGGATCTGAGACTATGTCATCGGCAAAGATGTCCCGGCTTGGTACGACTGGCCCTGACACCTTCTTGATGTTGCTAAGCAGGTTCTTGCAGCAGAGGTGGAAGAGCTCCAGGAGGTTCAGGATTAAGGAGATGAGGCCCATCACCAGCATGAAGATGATGAAGATGCTCTTCTCAGTGGGGCGGGAGATGAAGCAGTCCACCTGGTGGGGGCAGGGGTCCCTCTTGCACACATAGCGGGGCACCATGGAGAAGCCATACAAGTACCACTGGCCAACGAGGAAACCAGCCTCAAAGATGCTCTTGCAGATCACACTGATGATGTACGTCCACATCAGTGCCCCTCGGATCTTAAGCCGCCCGTCCTCTGTCATGTAGATCTTGGACATCTTCTTCTCCACAGCTGCCAGGGCCTGCTCAATCTTCGGGTCCTTGCTGTGGGTAGCCCGAAGTTCACTCTCCTGCTGCTTCAGCTTCTCCTCCCTCCGGGAGAGATAGACAACGTGGCCCAGGTAAATCAGGGTTGGGGTGCTGACAAAGAGGAACTGGAGCACCCAGTAGCGAATGTGGGAGATGGGGAAGGCTTTGTCATAGCAGACGTTGGTGCAGCCTGGTTGCTTGGTGTTACACACGAAATCCGACTGCTCGTCCCCCCACACAGACTCCCCGGCCAAGCCCAGGATGAGGATGCGGAAGATGAAGAGCACGGTGAGCCAGATCTTCCCGATCACAGTCGAGTGCTCCTGGACTTGGTCCAGCAGTTTCTCCAGGAAACCCCAGTCACCCATCTTCTAGGGAGCCTGTGCCTCTGCCAGCAGAGCGGGAAGAACAGCCACATCAATTCCCTGTTCCCATGCTGAGGAGCACGGGGCAGGAAGGGCCACTTAAGCCCCATGCTTTTTTTGGGATACAGCTGCTCTGCAGAGTGTCCCAGCAAACCCACTGAGGGACACCCCACCCCTGAGGGAGAGACCCAGGCAGTAGTTCTGAGACCTGGGGGTCTCCTTCTACTTACCCCTGCCCAGTGCAGAAACACAGGGCTGGGGCAGAAGGGGCGGCACCGGAATTTGCCTCCCCCAGCAGCACCCTCAGCTCGTGGCTGTCGGGCGATTGACCACCAATCCCAGCACCCTCCCTTCGCCCAGGGGACCCCTCGGACCGCTCACTGACCTACTGCCGCTCCGGGGACCCGGGCGAGCCCAGCCTGCACCCCGCGGGAGCTCAGCCCTGCGGCCCGGCTAGTAAAGGGCGGCTGCAGCCCCGGCTCCTTATTAACCGCTGATAATTAAGCACAGAAGCGCCGGCTGTGCCGTTAAAGGGACCCCGGCAGCGGCGTGGCAAGGGGATGTCCGCGGGTGGGGGTGCTGCGTCCCCAGCACGGTGTCCCCGAGCGGTCCCCGGTGTCCCCAAGGGGACCGCGGTGTCCCTGCGGTCCGGGCTGTCCCCACTCACCTCCGCTGCGCTGGGAACGTCCCGCCGAGCTCCGTCTGCGCTGAGTGTGAGGGGTCGGGCCGGGCCGGCAGCTCGGGTATTGCGGGGCCCGGGGGAGCCGGGGGAGGAGCGCGGGCAGGAAACCGGGGGCCGGGGCTTAGTGCCGGGCCGGGCTGCAGGTGTGTGCGGGGCCGCCCCCTCCCGCAGCCCCCCGACGAGGGGGCGGCCCCGGCGGGCGGGACCCCCAGGCACAGCCGGGACCCGGCGAGGCCGAAGCCGGTGGGGGACGGTGGCAAGCTCGGTTTGAATGCCTCCTCCTCCCCGGCTGCGGCTCCTCCACCGGGCAAACCCCGGGAATGCTCCGTCTGCTTCCCGACAGGGTGTCCCGGGAAAGCCCTTTCCCCCGCCCGGTATCCTGGGGATGTTCCTTCCCCTGCCCGGCGGGGTGTCCCCGGGATGCTCCGTCCCCCGCCCAGTGTCCCGGGGATGTTCCGTCCCTGCCCGCCCCGGCCGGACCACGGCGGCGACGCTCGTGGTTGGCCCCGCTGGTCCGTGCGGCTCGGCGGGCGCTGGGTGGTGCTGGAGCCTCACCGGAGCCCGGTCTCGGTCCCGCATCCCACCGGTTCCCGGGCTGAGCCCCACCGGAGCCCGGTCTCGGTCCCGCATCCCGCCGGTTCCCGGTCCCGCATCCCACCGGAGCCCGGTCTTGCATCCTGCGGTTCCCGGGCTGAACCCCACCGGAGACCGGTCCCGCATCCCGCCGGTTCCCGGAATGCGCCCCACCGGAGCCCTGCCCGGGACCTGCCCGTGAGTTTGAGACGCAGATTTTCTGTCCCGGGTCTCCGCACACGCCACAACAAACTCGTGGGGCTGCGGATTGCGGGCAGGCCGAGCAGAGCTGGGAACAGCGGACCCTCCGCTAGCACTGCTTAAGGAGAGATTAAATGGAAATAATTTCTATTTATTATAATATTTATCAAGGTTTAGTAAATAATTGATGCTGATCCTTCCTTGATTTCCTTGGGGGCCAGCGTGCGGTTCTGATGAATTAAAGTTTAACGACGCGTGACAAGCCGGGGGAGGCGGAGTGGGCGGACCTGAGCCCGACCGTAGGCTCGACCGCGGTCTTAACTGCCCTGCCCGGCTCAGGTGGATGAGGAGCACCCGGCACTCCTGGGAAACATCTGCAAATCCATGTCTTCTGCCCTCACCAGTCCCCTCGATTTCCAGCATGCAGAGCAGATCCCAGTGTCTCCAAGCAATGGGACATTTATTGGCCTTTTGGATCCGTAGCTTGTGCCATGTCCCTCTGAGGTGAGGGGGGACACAGATGCACCAAGGGAAGCAGCAGAGCCAGCAAGGGCATTTGGGCAGGACATGGCACAGTGTTCATGTGAGCCAAGAGGGAGAAGCTGCCCTACCCCAATACTTGGTTTTTGGTACAAAATAAAAGAGGATGAAACAGTGCTTGGGACTGTGCATGTGTGAGGCACAGAGAGTGGGGAGTGTCACCACGCTGGGTGACACCCACCTTGGTTGGGCACCAACAAGTGCACTTATACTCAGCATGGGAGCAGCAGAGCTGGAGGACCCAAGAGAAGCTGCCAGATATGGGAGCATCTGTGTGTTGTTGTGATGTCCAAGCTTGTGGCACTACTCTGTGCATCTGGCAGAGCTCCAGGGCTGCCCTCCCCTTACCTGTGTCTGCTCAGGCACCCGTGGGTCTCTCTGGAGGGATGTCCGTTTGTTTGGTTTAGTCAGTTTTCACACAGGTTGACTCTTGAGGGTTCGGGGGTGGCTGGACAGGCTGCTGGGCCAAGGGGAATGTGAAGCAGCTGGGACAGGCGAGGTCACAGCTCCTCTCCTCTGTGGGAAGAACAGACACCCTCAGGCATGCCCACGGGTGTCCAGCACCCACCTGCCACCAAGCGTGTCCACACCACTGGGACACCCAGGGATGTGAGTTCCCATGGATATGTTCCCTTGCTCTTACAGCCAGCAAGGTCCTGGCTGTGGAGTCTGGTGGTGACATCACTGGTGGTCACCTCTGGTGCCAACCATCCCTGGCACATGCCAGGACAGTTCTCCCTCCACCCTCCCCTCCCAGCACCCTTCAGACAGCAGTCAGGGCTGCCACACACCTAGTCTGGGACTTGTTGTCCTTCTCCTCCGCCTTGAGGTGGCAGTGGCAGGTGGAGGCCTTGCTGTAGCTGACGGAGCGCTTGGTGGATTTCTTCCACTTATGTGCACTCCGGACAACTCGCTTGAAGATGAGGTAGAAGATCTCACAGACGGTGAGGATGATGCAGATGGAGGAGGCTCCGACCATGAAATAGGTGAAGACCCTTTTCTCAGTTGGCCGAGCGATGTAGCAATCCACGGTGTTGGGACAGGGATCCACGTTGGAGCACTTTACCAGCCGTGGCAAGTCAAAGCTGTCCCACATCTTGTGGAGGAGGTAGAGGAACAGGATCTCTATGATAAGCTTGAAGAAGAGGCTGAGCAGGTAGGTCCACCACAGCCCGCCGTGCTTCTTGCCCGTGTTGCTGTAGAGCTTGGGGCAATTCTCCCCGTTCTTCTCCCGGTTCTTCCTCTCACGGTCCTCCCGGTAGGCCACGTGCATGATAACCAGGAGGGAAGGACAAGTGACGAAGATGAGCTGCAGGGCCCAGAGGCGGATGTGGGAGATGGGGAAGAAGTAGTCATAGCAGACGTTGGTGCAGCCTGGCTGCCGCGTGTTGCAGTCAAAGTCCTTCTGCTCGTCACCCCACACGCGCTCGGCCGCCACCACATAGACCAGCACGCGGAAGACGAAGACCACGGAGAGCCAGATGCGGCCAAAGGCTGTGGAGTACTTGTTGACCCCGCTGAGCAGTGACTGCAGAGTTTTCCAATCCATGGTGGCCCGTGAAGACCAGAGTTACCCGACCTGGGGAGGCGGCAGGAGCGGTGGGTGAGGAGCAATGGGAGACACCAATGGGGGCACGTGTCCCTCACTGCGCTAAATCTTATTGACCTCCAGACTCCCCCATCACTTTACACCCATATGGGCTGGGGGCACCATCACCCCAGTAAAGCTCATCCCCACACTCTCCTGGTGACGGAGGTGACTCAGCCTCTCAGCACTTCCTCCTGATGGAGCCTTTGCCCTAAGGGATGAGCCACCCCGCCAGGTCCCCCCCACCAACTCCTGATTACGTGTGTTCCTGCAGACTGGCAGCACGATCTGCTGGAGCGAGCCAGGATCAACAGCTGAAGGAGCAGCAGCTGCTGCAGCGCTGGGGTTATGGTACATGCCAGGGACCGGTTTTTCTGTCTCACAGGTGATGCCTGAGGCAGCCCAAGCACAGGTGAGAGCGGGACTGCAGAAAGGAAGAGTCCCTGTGTGTCACCGGCACGTCACCCTGGCCGGTGCCTCTGCTGCTGCCCCAGCAGCAATGCTGGAGGCCCCAAGGGCCAAACCATCAAACCGGCTCCACAGCTCAGCCTGGGGCTGCCCCATGCGAGGAGGGTGGCAGGCTAAGCCCAACCTGGAGCTTTACTGCACCTGCATTTACAAACCCGGGTGGTTTTTATAACCCTCCGTGCTGTGAAGGTGTCTGCGCTGACAAAGGGAGTCACGGGACTGCAGCTGGGTCATTCCCACTTTTAAGGAGTTGCTCCTGCCCCGGTGCCAACCTGGTGCCCTCTGAGACATACCTGGAGGAGGCTCAGGCTCCTTCCCTGCTCACTGGGGGTTGTGGAGTTGGACGTGCCCAGCGCAGGGCATGGCAGGGGTAAGATGGCACACTGGTGATAAGGGTCCCTTCATCCAGGGAGGGATGCACAGTGCAGTGTCCTGGGGCTGCAGGGAAGGAACAGAGCCTGGAGCACTGCCTGGAGCCCACAGGGCTGCCTGAGAGCCCGTTCTTGGCCGGAGCCACCCTGCAATGAGCCCCGTTCTGCTCCCACACTGCTGACCCAGGGATGCACTGGGAAGTAGAGCCAAGTGGGGCCAAGCTGGGGTCCTGTGCCACCAAGTGCCAGGTCAGCGCCTCTGCCCATGCCCACACACCCTCACTCACCAGCCTGTCTGAAATCAGATTGTCCTCTCCGGCAAATCAGTGCACCAGGGTGGGGAGCAATCACAGTGCTCCCACCCAGCCCCAGGCTTTAAAATCAGGAGAGGGGAGCTGCTGCTTTTCCCCTGGAACGCGGTGCCGATGGCTGGAGCCCGGAGTCCCCACATACCCCCAGGGCCAGTGCCCCCTCACCACCCTGCCGGTTCACCCATGCCCCCACTCCCAGTGCCCCACCAGCGATGCCACCCAGCACCCACCTGCCCAGCACCAACGTGCCCATCTCAGCCCAGTGCTGGCTGCAGCCACGGACCCGCAGCAGGGTGGGAAGGGGACGTGATCTCCATGCCAAGCTCCGTGCTGAGCTCCGTGCCAATCCCTGTGCTCTGGGAGCCCCACAGCCCCCCCGGAGCTGGCTGGCAGCCAGGCAGAGCAGGGGCAGCGCTCAGGTGTGCTCAGCTCTGCCGGCAGAGCCCGTTTGCCTCCCGCCAAGCTCAGCACCCTCGCCAGCCCCCAGAATGCCAGCCCGCTGTGTCACCGCCGGGTCCTGCCCCGCGTGGGTGCAGGGCGTTGCACCCGAAAGCGCCCGGCTCCCAGCTGGGGTGTAAAGACAGCAAAGCCACCTTCTCTTGGGGGCTCAGCCTCTTTCAGTCCATGAGGAGAGTGGTGGGAGAGAGGAGCAAGGCCTGGGGTGGCCATTCCTGCTTCTTGGGGTGCCACGCTGTGCCATCCCTCTGTATCGCCCCCTGGGTGTGCAGCCCCATGGGACAGGGGACCCTGGCACGGCTTGCGGGGTCCCGACGTGGCACTGTGTGATGTTGGGGTCCCCACCTTTGGTCCCTGCAGGCACAGCAGCCCCAGCCATAACACCAGTCCCATCTGCACCCCCATACATCATAACACGGCTCCCACTGCACCCTGTTACACTGGGGGGGTCTGTCCCCCACATTCAGCAGGTCCCCAGCAGCCCCACAGCACCCTGTGCCTCAGGAGGTACCTGGTCCAGCTGGGAAAGAGCTGTAGAAAGGTGTCCAGATCCAGGTGGCTCTCGCAGTAGGGAAGCTCCTTCCCAGCCACAGCCCTCCTGCACACCCAGGGTTCGTCTGTGGAGCTGAGTGTGTGTGGGGAGGGGAAGGGTGGTTGGTTCAGTTCCCAGTAACTGGGTGAGTCTGGCAAACAGCTCCTGGAGAGGTTCTTGTCTGTGCACATGCACACGCACGCTCGGGTTGAACAACAAAGGCAGGTCAGACCCCACAGGGGGATCAACGGAGCCGGATTCCTCCACAAGCCAACACCAGCAGCTCCTGCCAGGTGATGCCACAAGGGTGGTGGGGGCACTGCAGCCCCAGCAGGCAGACCAGGGTGACAGGGGCGGACACCGGGCTGGCCCCATCCCGCAGCTGTGGGGCCACCAGCAGCCGTTGCTAAGAATCACAGATTTCGCAACAGTAACCCACTTTTTAAATGGTTCTCCTTAGTAATAGTTTTGCAACAGCTCATCGGTATCTCCAGCCTCCAGGAACTTGCAGCCACTGCTCTGGCAGTGCCGGGGTGGTTGGACGACCTACCCTAAATAGCAGGATGGCAGCAGGGTCCCCACCAAGCAGGACCCTGCGCTGCTGCTGCCTCCAGCCGCACCCCTACGGGACCTGGAATGTGTCCCTAAGGGGCATGTCCCTCTCCCCAGAGCCCCGGTGGCTCCCAGGAAGGAGGCTGAGTCAGCCCCATCCTGCTGGAGCAGCCGGGTGCCCCGTGGAGCAGCCCCATCTGATGCCGACAGGGCAGGAATGTGCTTCCCCTTGCCTGCGGTTCACCTGGTCCTTAGAGCGCCCCGAGGCTTTTCCGGCATTCTCCGGCACACCCTGGAGCCAAGGGGCAAGGGAGCCTCACAGGGAGCCTGGCCAGGGCCACCCCTCCCGTGGGGACACTTCTGAAGAGCCCCTGAGTGCTCCGTGCCCAGAAAGGTTTGCTCCCTGCTCTCCCGGCAGACAAGTAGCCACTTGCCCAGAAGTTTTTTGGCTCCAGGAGGTCAAATAAAACCGGTGAGGGTTTGCCTGGCTGGGGACACACGGGAATGGGAGCCCAGGAGATCCAAAGCAAACCCTGGTGGGAGTCTGGGGGTGCAGAGTGGGGTGAGCCTGGAGGAGGGAGCAGACACAGGGACCCCCATCCCAGACAAGAGCAAAGCAGGGGCTCCCTGACCTCGGAGCTGCCCTGTCCTATGGGCAGGATCAGGAATTTGAGCTATGTTGTTGCAGAGAGCCGCTGTGGCAGAAGCTTGTCTGGAATCTGGGGGCTGTGGCCTTCGAGATGATAAACCCAGAGGAGTGGGAAGTTTTGAAGAACCACCTGCAGCTCTGATTTCTTGTGCAGGCAGCAGCTCCCTGCCCCACGGCCAAACCCTGTGAGGGCCAGGTGAAGAGCAGACCTGGATCCCCCCTGGGCAGTCTCTTGCCTGCAATTTTGGAATTTCAGGAGAGGCCACGTGGCCGTGGTGAGAAAGTTCAGGTGCTTTTGGCATGGGCAGGTTTCCCTAAGGCAGTTGGGTGGGGAGCGGAAACACCCTGTGTTTTTCAGTGTTTTGCAGTGCTGAGCTGGGTATTTTCCAGCAAAGGGCACATCCCTGTGCCCCCTCTACTGTCCCTCTGCCAACTGGTCCAGTGAGGGCACAGGGATAAGGTGCCAGTATGGATAAGCAGCTCTCAGCACTTCGGAGCTTCAGGTGTGTCTCAGGTTATGTCACCCTGCTGCCACCCTGCTCCAGCTCAGTGGGGTGATGGGTGAAAGGCTTCAGTGCCAGATGTGAACACTGAAACACCCGGTGACCTGCAGAGACTCAGACTGGGATCCTTCGTTAAGGAAAAACCCAAGCAGTGGAGCAGGTGGCCACCACACCAGAAGGAAAACCTCAAAGTCTCTTTTAAGGAGTCTTAAATGGGACATTGTAGGAGGTGGGACCCAGCCCTGCCTTTGCTCCCTGCCTGCCAACAGCATCCCAGCTGTCCTGCTCCAGGGCCATGTCCCCAGGGATGAGACTCCCCCACAAGCACAGGGCATGGGAGTCACGGATTCCTGGGAGGCAGCCAGAGCAGCCACTGGCTCCAGCACACTGGACACAAATCAGAGAGTTTTTCCTCAATTCCCAGCAAAGAGGCGGGTTTTGGCCAGGGAAGAAACAAGCCCAAGCTGGGAAGGCCAGGCTACCCCTGACCTGCACACGTGGTCCCCTCCCCTCCACATCCCTTGCCTGGACTGGAGTTTGTGGTGGGTTTCTTTTAAATCCCCTCTCCCCTGAATTCAGAGGCTTCTCTGGGACCCCACAAGAAAATACAGAGGATTCCCTGTATGATGCAACAAAATCTGGGAAACAGTCAGCTTTTATTATGGCAAACCCCTCCTGTTTATTTCCTTTGCTGACACTGGTCCTGCCTCTGCATACCAGGACAGGTCCCAGCCTCCACACCCCCATTTCTGCAGCACCAACAGAGGCAACTTGGGGGGGAAACACAGCAGAAAGAAGTTGAATGCTCCTGTTTGTCCAGGTGGTCGCTGCTGATCCCAAGCCTGGATGGTGCAAGACACCCGGAGCTCTGTGGAGCAGCTGTGGTGTTTGCTCTGAGCGTGACAAAACAGCACAGCAACACCTCACAACTGGATCTGCAGGTCTCTCACAACGGGGCCGCAGCTCCAGCTGCGCTTTGATGTGCGGAAGCGGGACAGGGTGGTTCTTCTGGGGCTCATCTCTGCCCCGATTAGTGCCTGCAGAGGGAACACCTCGGGGTTTCACTCATCGGGGACAGCCTGGAGCAGGAGCGGCCAACCTTGCTCGAAAACAAACAGCCCAGCCCATGCTCTTTAAATCGGGGCAATGGCTCGCACACAAAGAACAACTTGTGTCCTCTGACGTGAGAGGCTGGTAAAGAAAACTTTCAGGTGGATAATCCAGCAATGGGAGCGGACGGGAGGAAGGCAGAGACCAGCTCAGCTCACCTAAAGAGAGTTGGAAGGAACACCTGCCTGTGTTTCACCATCTGCCTCTCTGACCCCAAAGGTCTCCAGGCTCACTGGTGTCAGCACAAGGAGCTGCTGTGTGCCCAGAGGGTTCTGGGCTGGTGGCTGGGATCCCCCCAGGGCTTCTCCACCATCCTCACCCTTGTGGGGTTGGCTGGGTCAGGCCCTCCTGTCCCATCCGGCAGTGCTGCAGCCCTGCCTGCTTTTGGCATCCCTCCAGCCCTGCCTGCCCTTGGCAACCCCCTGACCACAGCGGTCCCTCTGACTTCCCCTCCAGCACATCCAGCTGGTCCTTTCCCCAGGATGAGCTGTGGGAAGGGGCTCAGCTTTGCCCAAGTGGGTGCTGGTTCGCTGGAGCAGCAGTAGCTGGAATGATCTGTCACCAAGAACAGCCCTGATCCTAAAGGACAGGGGGATGGTGCTCCCTGTGCTGCTTCCTTTGGGACAGAGCCAGAGAGTGGTGGTGCTGTCAATGCTTGTGGAAAAAATAATAATCACACCCTCTAAATAAAGCAAAACCAGCAACAGATCAAGCTGCATGTTCAATTCTAATGTTGCTTACGAGTGCTTTTGCCATGAAATTATTGTTAATTATTCATCCCAGCTAATGCTCGGTGATGGCCTCCAAAAGGACAGCGCCACTCACGTCACAGCCCAACACAACATGTTACAGCAATAAATGAGAACAGATTCTGCCATTTAATGTTATTGTTTAATCAATGGTTGGGGTGTTTTTCCTCCCCTGTCTTTGGCTGTCTCGCTCAGGTGTTTCCCTCTGGCCAGGCAGGATGATCCAGCAGCCCACGGCGGGCGCTGCCTGCCTGGCTGGATCCTCACACCCGCGCTTCCTCGCGGTGGTTGCAGCACCAGGGACCTGCTTTTGTCCCCACTCAGTTAATGAGTGTTATTAATGATGATTGCATCAGTCTGAGATGGCCCTGACACCCGTGGTGTGGCTGACGCAGGGTGAGGGGGAAGGAGAGGGGTTCCTTGGGGGATCAGGGTGTCTGTCCTGGCCGGGACAGGCTCAAAGTCTGGGCAGTGCTGCCAGTTCACAGCTGCCAGGGAGCTGCTGGTCCCTGTTGCTCTCGGGCACTGCACATGTCCTACAGCACTTGGTTTGCCCCAAATTCAGCAGGACGATGTAACACGTCTTCCCCAGAACAGGAGAAGCAGGGACTCCTCGGGCACAGCCCAGCTCAAAGGCGCTGCCACCCTCAGCGCTCCTGCACCGGAGGGACAGAGGAGGAAGAGGGGGATGAAGATTCAGGGCAGGTGAAAGGCTCCTTCTTCCTCCTGGGCAGCTCTAGGAAAGAGCCTCCTCGTCGGACAGCGTGCTGGGGCAGGACGCTGTAGGTGGGATGGTGGCCGTGGGGGGTTTGTAGTCCACCCCATGAAAAACCTGTCCCCCTGTGCCCGTGGGCTCGGGGCAGGAGAGCGGGCAGTCCTGGCTGTGCCGCCGGCTCTCCCCACCACCGCCCTGCAGGCACTCGCGGCACCGCTTGCCCACCAGGTAGGTGGCCTCGACGAGGCTCAGCACAATGCAGACGCAGGTCGTGGCCACCATGAAGAGGGTGAAGATGTTCTTCTCGGTGGGCCGGGAGATGAAGCAGTCCACCACGTTGGGGCAGGGGAGCAGCTCGCACTTCACCACCCGGGGCAGGGTGTAGTTCCTGTAGAAGCGATAGAAGATGTAGAGGAAGACCACGTCCACGCCGGCCTTGAAGATGAGGCTGAGCAGGTACGTCCACCACAGCCCGCCCCGCTTCTTGCCGGGGTCGGGGTAGATGCGGCGGCAGCTGTCCCTGCCAGCCTCATGGAGCCTCTGCTCCTTGGCCTGCCGGTAGGCCACATGCATGATGACCAGGAGGGATGGACACGTCACCAGGATGAGCTGCAGGGCCCAGAGGCGGATGTGGGAGACGGGGAAGAAGTGGTCGAAGCAGACGTTGGTGCAGCCTGGCTGCCGCGTGTTGCAGTCAAAGTCCTTGTGGTCGTCACTCCAGACCCGCTCGGCCGCCACCACGTAGACCAGCAGGCGGAAGATGAAGACGAGGGAGAGCCAGATGCGGCCGAAGGCTGTGGAGTACTTGTTGACCCCACTGAGGAGCCCCTCGAACACACTCCAGTTCATGGCTCCCCAATCTCGTTAACTGGCCTGTGGAGAGGGAAGACACCGTGCCACCAAGGAAGTAGGAACAGGTCCCCATCAGAGGCCCTGTGTGCCCCAAGGCACTGAGCCGTGCTCCTGGGACCTTCTCTATCCTATGCTCACCCTCAGGCACACCATCAACATGTGCCCCAGCACAGACCTGGTCCTGGTGATGTGTCTCTACCGAGCACTGTCCCCCACTCTGGGGACACGGGGACCCGGCAAAGCTTGGAGGTTCTGCCGCAGCCACAACATCCTCCAGCCCCCGCCAGCTCTGTCCCACGGCTCAGCCCCCCATCCCACACCGCCCGCCCCAGCTCCCACCTCCTTGCCCAGGTATTTGTTATTAATTTGCCTTACGTTGCCAGGCCTGGCCCGGGCAGACAACAAATAGGAGCAGTCGGGACATGACTCACCCGACTGCACCGCAGTGTCCTCTCCCTTCGCTGGAATCTGCCGTGGCCTCTGCTCTCCCACCCGGGCAGTGCAGGATGAGCTCTGTGCTGACTGCTCCGTGTCCATGCACCGGAGGGACCACGGCAGAGCAGAGGCAATGGGTGGGCTGGGGGGGCTGCACGGCCCCAGCAATGCCAAGGAGCTGACCCAGGGCTGGGTGGCCACAACAACCAATTTGCACCAGTCCTGGGACCCCTGCATGGCTCATTCGACCCTGGTTTGCACCGTGCTGGATAAACACACCCCACGCGTGTGGCTGCGCTTGGCACTGACTCTCCTTAAATATCTCACCTATCAGTGAAATAACAAGATTCCCCCTCACCGAGGAGCTCCCAGGGGTGAACACATGCCCTGCTTTTTGCAGCCTGGCCCGGCCAATGCTCCTGCTCGCAGGGCTGGGGCCACCACAGGCACTCCTGGTGCATGTACCTCCGGCTGGGAGCTGGTGGCTCCTGTCCAACCGGGTGGATCCCTGGGGACATGCACAAATCCCGGATTCCTCTTTCTCCAGCTGCAGCACAGGATGTGCCCATCACCCTGGAGCCAGGTTGGGCAGATGCATCTTTCCCAGCCCCATCCTGCCCTCCCCAGGGTTGCGGGGCTGCAGCGGAGAAGGGTCCCCACGCCACTTACCGTGGGTGTCCCTCGCCGGGGCCGGCGCTGCTGCGGGTCGATGCTTGCCCAGGGCAGGAACGCATCTCCTGGTGCAAGAGACACTGCATGAGTCACTCCCGGGCTCTCGGGAGCGAGGAGGAGATTCCCAGGGGGAAGGGATGAGGCTCGAGGCAGATCCCCACGTGTCCCATAAGCTGCCCGATTTCCCGGGGCGAAGGGCGGCCCCACGATGTGGGGGGACCGATCCGGCTGCTGTGCAGGGCAGGGCTGTGCCAGCTGCTCTGCCAAGGGGAGGGGTGGGAGCTCAGGGCTGCCTGCTCTTGGCTGCTGCAGGGATGTCAGAGTGCCCAGTGCAACCTGGGGTCCTCCATCCCTTCCCTGCACCCACCTGCCTTTGCTCCCATGTGGCCCCTGCCTGCGGCACCAGGAGCAGCTCAGCCGAACACCTGCCTTTATAATCCCTTTTTTTAATCAAACTTTGCACCATGGCAATAACTTAGCAGAGCCTTTATTCCTCCCCACCCTCTGACAAGTGGGCGGCAGTTCATTATTTTACTGGGAATTAATTAACTGCTTATCTATGCTCCCCTCACCTGCAAGCCGGCACAAGCCTCTTCCCCATCACCCCTCCTTGATGCCGGAACCTGGAGCCCTCCCAGGGTGAGCCCCCAGCTCAGAAAACCCCCTCTTTGAGGTGTGACCCCCCATCTCACAGCTCTAGGGCAGGGGGATGGGGGTCAGAGGGGTGGGGGTCCAAGGAGAAGGTGTGGGGTGCAGGAGTTCAGGTACTGCTGGAGTCATTGGAGGAGCAAACACAACGTTTCATTTGCAATTCTGCTGGGGTTTAAAAAAAAGAACGCAGAGAAACAAATCTAAACAGCTGTAAAGTAAATTACCAGTGTTTGCGGATGGCTCCAGGGAAGAGTTCTGCAGTTTGAAATCAAACAAGCCCATTTTTATTTTTTTATTTTAACATGCCTGTGTAGTGGCTGTGCCAAGAAGGGGGTTCCCAAGGGCTGTGTCCCCCACGGGCAGGCAAGGAGGGCCCTGAGCAGCCCCCACCCACCAGCACCCAGCAGTGGGTAGGGGTGACATTCTGCCCAAGGTGCCCCTAATTTCATGGGTGTCTGAAATGGCTCTTGTGGCTTTCTGGGTTAAAATCCCCTCTTTTGGGGAGCTGCCACGTGTGATGGGCATTTTCTGCTGCAGGTAGAGCCCCCTCCACCCCTCCACAGGTGAGTCCCCAACGCTGGGCACACAGAGGTGTATTAATGGCAGCACTTTATCTTCCAGGAACAAGCCCTATTAGTACATTTTCACTACAACATGAAATATTAATAACGCTTTGCATTTATATAGCGTCATTCATCCCCCAGTCACCAGCCAAGCTGCTGACATGAATCAAACACCACAGCCAGCTCTGGAGGAGGCAGGTAAATGGGATTAGACCCATTTTCCTGCTGCACAGGGTTTTCTTCATCTCACTGATGCTGCTGAGGATGTTTTGGGGGACAAAGCCCAAACAGACGTGGCCAGGAGCTGCTCCTGAGAGGCACGGGCTGGTGTTGGGCTTCCAACTCCTCCAGCTGCTGCAACTGGTATTTGCTGCTCTTGATACTGTGCTGACGGTGCAGGGAGGGAGTTGGGAAACCTGTCAGCCCACGGAAAGCCAGGCCCTGACACAACCCGAGGGCTCTGGCAGCATGAAAGAGCGAGCAGAAACCAGTGGGGAAACAAAGGGCTATTTTCATCTCATTAAAGAGGCTCGCATTTAAACCCTCCTCCAGCTCCGTGGCACACGATGATTGAAGGCTTTTACACACCAGCCCAGCAGGAATCGCTCCTGCTGTCGGAGATGCCCATGCAGATGCTGGTTAGCAGGGTGGGATCCCATTGTTGGTGCTGGATAAAGACAGACAAACAGGTTCTGGGCGAAGTTCCGGAGTGGGGTGAGCGGCAGGGAAGGGCTGTTGGCACAGCCCCCACTCCCCAGCACCATTGTTATGCCAAGAGGAAGGCACCTTGTTTGTTTGCAGCTAATTAAAAAAACCCCAAACAGATTAATGAAAATTAAACACGCAGAACAGGCTGGATGTTGGCTCAGCCACTGAGAGAGTGGTGTGAGCATCCCTGGATGCTGGGGCCAAACTGGATCTGCTGTGCCCAGCTCAGCCCTGGTACCCGCCTTCCCCAGCCCCACTGTGCTGCCAGCTGCATTCCCCATCCCATGGGATTATTTAGAAGCTCTTCCATGGAAAATCTGTGTTCAAGACCTGTCTGGATGAGAGCAGGCAAACCCTCCCTGGCCCAGGCCAGTCGTGGTCGTCTAACATGGCCAGCACTCATTAATCTTAAATTTATACGTGAGGCTGTAGGGAGTAACCTCATTCCTAGGGAGACCTTAATTAATCACAGACTCAAACTGCCTCGGTGAGGTGGTTTGCTACAGAGGAGATAAATCCACACGGTCAGCGGTGGCTGAGGATGGGGATGAGGTTAGCGGGGACCTAAATCATGGCAGTTGATGGTGGTGAGCAGAGCAGGGAACGGGGCACATCTGTCCTGCCAAACCTTTCTCTGCACTGGGAGCAGATGAGTGGGGCACAGGGGGAGATGTTGATGTGGCACTTTGCCCCTAAAAAGGCAGAAATAAGAGCGACTCAGCCTATACAGACCTGTGCTCCTGCAATGAAGGCAAAGGAAGGATGTGGAGGACAAACCACTAAATTGGAGGGGACCATGGGCAGTCACAGAGCCCCAAAACCCAAGCAGGGAGGGGCTGGGTGCACTCCCAGTAGGAGCAGAGTCCAATCCAGCCCTCAGCCCTGCTCACTGCCACCAGTGGGCCCCTTTTAATGCCTGTTTTGGGTTGTTTGGCCAAATAGTCACAGTGCAAATGACATCTTTGCCCTTGCCACTGGCCTTGGCGGCATCAAAACTGGTGACACACGGGTCAGAGTCTTTATATCCCATTACCAGTCTCCCGAACCATGCCTGTCCCCTGGCAAGTTACATTATTTTGAGATGGCAGCTAAATGGGAAAGAGGTCGCGCTCCCAATACGGCGACAATAGGACATGACAGCACTTTTCTGAGTGATTAAGCCTCAGGTGATGTCGGGGCTACAAGACAAGTGGCTGCAGGCTGAAAGACTTTAATCACCCCAGACGTGGCATTGCATCCTCTCACTCCATCCTGCCAGGGTGGGCTTTTAGTGCGAAACGGGAGTGATAATAAAAATAATCCAGCCCAGCCTGTGCACCCACCAGTTAGTTATCCGTGCTGCTGTTAATAATCAGCCCGGGCAGCCTGTTGGCCCTTCAAGATCCTTCTGCAATAAATCAGCTCTGATGCCTTAAAATAACTGTCCAGTCCTGCTGGAGCAGACACTAGATGGCATTGAGAGAACGCGCTGTGAGACACAGCCACCTTCCCTGGAACAGTCTGGCAAAACAGAGCAGAAAACTCAGGATGACGGAGCAGAAAATGTCTCAGCTGGGGAGAAGCCACCAGCTCACCTCCATCCTCACAGCCACCAGCTCACGTCCATCCTCACAGCCACCAGTTCACCTCCATCCT